>ML793684.1:192019-212473 GCA_009831015.1 Picea engelmannii | reverse complement strand
CTTGTACTTGAACATTTAAGTGGGGTAAAAGGAGGTTGCCCCCTCGAAGAGGCTTATTATCTGAAATTATCTCTTTTTCAAGGCGTTGATTACCTTTCCTAAAGTTTTTCTATGCTATATTGATGTTTGGTTCTTAACATATTCTTGTAATTTTGGGAATGAGATCTATGTTATCAAATTTGATATATTGTGGAGAGTATTGATACATGTTGTTGGTGTATTTTTTTTTGTTGGTATAGGAAAGCCACAGGTACAGGTTGGTTACAAGACAGTGGCATAGGTTGATTACAGGTGATTGGCACAGATTCGTATAGGTTTACAGTAGTATATCTCACAATGACAGTGTGACATTGATTCCATCATTCTACTTATATTTCAGGGCGGTTGTAAGGAACAAGGATAGGTGGTTGTAGCCACCTTCTAGTTGTATCCAGAGAACATAGTGGGTTCTAGCACCCTTATGGTTGTAGCCAAAGAATTGGGGAGTTGGAGCTTCCCTCAAGTTGTAGCCTAAGAAACTGGGGGTTCAGAGCCTCTTTCTAGTTGTATCCGAAGAATTAAAAGCTGGTGCTTCCTTGAATGTAATTATTGACATATAAGAAAATCATTTCGTGGTTTTCTCCTGCACTTCATGGTGCTTCCTTGAATGCAATTATTGACATATAAAAAAATCATTTCATGGTTTTCATTGTGTGGATGTGTTTGTTATTGTCTATTATGCACTAATGAATGTTACTTCTTATGATACTGTAAGATATTGATGATGAATATATGAACATGGTTGAATAAGTAAACGAATATATATTGTGGTTTAAAGGATTAATAATTGGTATAATTGCTCATTACTAATTCACCCCCCCTTCTCAGTAATCCAACAATTGGTATTAGAGCATGTTCCTTTAAGAAACATTTTAACCATTGGAAGGAGATCATGGATTATTCTGAGAATGGAGTACCATTGTTTAATGGTCAAAATGGTTTAAAGTATGAGATATGGAGTGAAAGGATGAAAGTATTTTTGGAGGCACAATGATGTTCTTTTCAGAAATTAGTTGTTATAGGATATGATAGTTCAAAAAGAGAAAAGACTACAACCAAGAAGGAATTGAAGAAGAATTACAAAATAGCAATGGATTTCATCTAGGAAGGATTACTTGATATGGTAGGAGAAAAGGTTGGTAAATGTTCATCATCCAAAGAACTTTGGTATAAGTTACATAATATATGTTCTTCACCCATCAAAGATTCAAAAAATTCCAAAGAAGATGCAGGTACAGGACAAGAAGAAAGATGCTCATCATGTCAGGCATATTTAGAAGAGGAAGAGTATGAAGAAGCATAAGTTTATTACATATAACAATTGATCAGTGCAATTGAATATCTAAAGAAAGAAAGATAAGAAAAAAGATCACTTAATAAAGAATTGATGGAGCAAAAGGAAAGTGTTCAAAGTTTCAAAGAAGCTCAACATGTCATCAAGAATTTAAGAGCTCAACTAAAAGAGGCCATAAGAATTTAAGAAACCCTAGAATATCAAAAGAATTGTTTAGAAACCAACATAGAAGTACAAAAAGAAGAAGCAGAAAAGAGACAAAAGATACTGACATATCATCTCAAGGAAAGAAATGATGACTTAATCCATCTTGAGGAATAATTTGGTCAAGAAGAGAGAAGACTTGAAGAAGAAATAATTACATTGAAAATCCAACTTGAAGAAGAAAAGAGAACATAAGAAGTCATGAAGTCTCCTATAATGAAAAAAGAATAAGAGGTTGAGAATACTAAAGAAGAGGTTGACAATATTGAAGAAGAAGTCGTCACAGTAAGAGCCAAAGTCATCATGCTCAAGAATAATGTTGAAGAGACAAAAACATTTACATTAGCAATAGAGAATGAAGAGAAGCACTCTAGGTTGCTAGAAAAGAAGAATGAAAAAAAGAGAAAGAGTTATGTAGAAGTACTCAAAGGAAGGAATTGTGGTCAACCAGAATCTAAGAAAACTAACAAAGATACATATTCAATAAGACCATCCATGTTCAAGACACAAAGAAGATTCAATCATGAGCATGATCAGTTAAGGAAAAAATTCAGAAGGACTACACCACAAATAAGATCATTCACTCCTAGGTATGTAAATTTATTTTATGGTCATTATTTTTACTGTACTAACTTTGGACATAAGGTTGCAGATTGCAGGGATTATAAACGAAATGTTCAAGAAGTAAATGCTTGTGTGGCCCTATGTAACATTGAATCTTACAAAAATCATAACTATGGACACATAGTTATTGATTGTAGAAGAAATATCGATACTTCTATGAAAGAGAACACTAATATCAGATATAAGAAAGTATGGATAAGAAAATAGGAAGAACATATAAACAAAGACCAAGTCCCAGAGATCGCAAGATTGACAATAAAACGAGATGAAAAAAAATCTACAAAGAAAAAGGAAGATGTCATATACATAAATGTTTGTGAAAGAAAATAAAGAAAAGGAGGTGTTATTGGATTAATCAGTAAATGATGGCATAAACTGATCTCCCTAGATCCACCTAGATCTAGAACAAAACAAGACAAGACATGACTCTTTCCCTAAGATTTAATCATCGAATTTACTATCAAACAAGAGATGAGTGACATACCTTTGAATATCGCTTCCTTGTATTTTTTTTGTCCTTGCTCCTCTCTGGTGCTCTTGTGATATTGGATCGAAAATGAAACACAAACCACCCAAGGTGAAAGCAACAATAGTATATTCAATGAAAACTTACACATGTGATAAAGGAGTCATGTAATAAAATTAGAATGATTTTTTGAGAAAGAAACATTCCACTGTATTATATTAAGTAAAAGTGGAAGATACAACCAAATAGCCTTTATGTTGCAAGGTTCCCTTTTAGTGGCCCTTTTCTCCAACACACACACTTGCTCCAAACTTGCATGAAGTGGATCCACAATAACTTGATGGACAAATGAAGACCTCAAGCATCAATTGAAATAGAATCCCTCACACAATTCGTAGCCTATTCTTTCATTAATTCCTTGCTTACTTGTTTGCTTAACCTTTTCCATGAGAAATCCATTCTTATATAGGAGAAAGAGAGATGGTTAAAGAGATTAGGATGATCCCACCAAATCAGAGAAGCAAGTAGGATCCCAACCATACAAATGCCACCTCATATTCTAGAATATTCCCTTCTAGAAGCTTCATGAACTTCGACCTTTTCTTAGTCTTTCAACATCGCCACACCCCATCTATAGGACATCCTATGGAAATACCACAAACTAGATTTAGGACAAACTGCGATGATCAGGCATCACCACACTATATCTTATGCTTGACCTACAACGACCTTATTAAACAAGGTTTTGTAGAAGAGGAAGCCAGTCACTTTTCTCATGAAGAAAGGTTCTTTTGGCAACTTGAACACATGATGTAGAAACACCACTATGATGACTAAAATATTGTGTAATAGGAGGATAGGTAAATAAGGAACAGGTTCAAGAGATTGTACTTTTAGGTATTGTATTGAAATATGAATCCACATATATAAAGAAAGAACTCATAGTTCAGAGAGAAGATGAATCTACTGATGAAGATGATCATGAGTTTGCATCAAAGCATGAATTGTTCTCAGCCATCCGGCTTAGAGGATCCCAAGTAATATGAATATTAGATAGGGGGAGTCTATGCAGTAGCTGAGATAGACCAAAAAACCATCATTCCAACAACTTGTAGAGTTGAGTAGATAGATTCATAACAATCAGTTATCAGAAGTACAATATGATATATTAATAAGTTGTAGTAGTGAATACTTCATGATAGTACAGTGACAGATGGATGAGCATTATGGAAAGTTGCATAGTAGAGTCTTGGACAATATGGACATAGATGGATTCATAAGAACACTTAGTAGGTTTGGACAGATATATGACAGTGGACGAGAGCATGGATTCATAGATTGGTTGAGAGAGTGGTTCAGAGACAAAGGAACATTACCATAATGGATGATAATTACATAGGAATATTTGAATGGTTATTCTTGAATGCTTTTTATATATGTCAGTTGATTACACAAGGAAGAATCAATGGAAAATAACTCTAAATGGAAATAGGAACATGAAGACTTATATTATTTATACACAACATCTTGCAGAGAACTCAAGAGAGAGAAACATAAAAAAACATATAGGTAGAAATATCATTCAAAGAAGTTTTCAAATAGAGAGGTAAGAATAGAGGTGTGATTCTAGGGTAAGAGATTCATCATATGCAGGATAGAGAGTTAGATGCTTGGAGAGAGAGCATAGAGGCATGTTTCCAATGGGAGCGATTGTCACAAAGGAAGAATGAGTGATATGACTTTAGTGTTGCGTCAGAGTGATACCCTTTGTCAAATGGAGAGATATTATTCATATTAAGGGAGAGAGAGTAATCAAAGGCTTAGAAACATAAAAAAAGATCAAAATAATTTAGATAGGGGTAGCATCCCCAAGGAGATTTTAATCAGGGGGACGAACCCCAAAGGGACATACCCTTTTCCATTGATTTCAAAGGGGGAGATATAGAAACATTGATGAGGAGTATAAGCATGAATGTTATTATGACTAAGTGTTTCCATCAATGCCAAAGGGGGATATTGTCAGAAAATTGGCTTGGGTTGATGGACAGTTTGTTTAGACTATTGGTTGTCATTGATGTCAGCCATTGGAGAGTGATATTGTAGATTGATGTCAACCCTTGGAGAAGTCTGGTAGCAAATTCTGGTAGAACAAAGGCATGGGTAAGGGACCTGAGTCTGTTTTAGGTATAAAGGCATGAATATCAGTGAATTTACATGTAATACTATTCTATATGGATAATATATGTCATGCCATTTCCAGTTATATGTGGAACATCACATAAGTCCTCACGGTTAGAGATTTATGGCCATATGAAGTTGCAGAACCCTCATGAGTTATCTAGAAGCCCCTAGAAGGTCAAAGAAGTCAATTATTCTAGAAGATCCTAGAAGAATTGTGCTAGTAAAATTGATGGTAACTAGGAGTTTATCATGGGTATAGTTGTTGCATTAAGAAAATAATTAAAAATAAATTAGTTGCAACAAGAATTTGTGACTTTGGTAATTATGGTAAAGTAGTTGTGATGAGAATATGGAATAGTTAAAGTGGTTGACCAAGAAATAAATTAAATAATAAATTGGTTGCAACAAGAAGTTAGTTAAGGGAAAATAAGTTATGAATTGACTAATTATAGAAAAGTTAGTTGCAACAAGAAGTTAGTTAAGGGAAAACAAGTTATGAATTGACTAATTATAGAAAAATTAGTTGCAACAAGAAGCTGTGAGTAAAGATAAGTTATTTAAATAATAAACTAGTCAAAGTGGTTGCAAAGAGAAATTATTTAAATAATAAATTGGTTGCAACAAGAAGTAGTGAGTTTACTATTTATGGATAAGTCAAAGTGGTTGCAAAAGAAATTAATTAAATAATAAAGTTAGTTGCAACTAGGAGTGAACAACTTACTATTTGTGGAAAGTGGTTAAGTTAAGTGGACAAAAGTTGATACTTCTAGAGGAAGTTACTTGGATAGTATAGATAAGAGAGAAATGGTCTCCCATTAACTCCTATTGAATATCATTGAAGATCTATTTTGTGAAAGGTTATTTGGGTAGGTATTATTGATTGAAAAAAAGTGTTGAAAAAAAATCATGGTAGGAAAAGTGTGGCAGAAAAAGGGCGGCAAAAGAATTGCGGTGAAAACAGTGTGGTAGAAAAATCGCGACAGAAAAAGTGAGAAGAAGAAGTGTGACAGAAAAATCGCGGCAGGAAAAGTGAAACAGAAACATTGCGGCAGAAAAATCGTTGTGAGAAAAATGCGGAAAAAAGTGTGTGGTAGAAAAAGTGTGGCAAGAAAAGTGTGGAAGAAAAATCGTGGCAGAAAAACCAAGGCAGAAAAATCAAGTAAAAAAATCGTGGAAGCATAATTGTGGAAGCAAAACAATGGTAGGAGAATGATAGAAGAAGAAAAAGGTAGGGTTTTCATATGTGTAGTGTTGAATCCATGAATTTGGTTGAGGGTTTTCCTTATAAATCTGTTGGATTCCCCCTTGGAAGTTTAGGGCTTGTTTTAGAGTTGATCTGAGGAAGATCTACTGAAGTTTAGTATTGGTTCATGTTTGAGGGCTTTTGGTTGAGGTGTGTAGCTGAAGTTCTTGGTACATATAGAGGTTGTATAACAATGAGGTTCTGGCACATGGTTGACGTGAGGATTTATGGTATTTGATTTATAGAGAGTGTGTTTCATTTCTAGAGGTATCTTGTTGGTTATCTTGGTGTATGTTATTAGTATATGGTAGAGGTATATGATTAGGTACATGGATGAGATACATACTTGAATTACATGGTGATGTTGATACATCTTGTTGAGGCATAGTTTATATATATATATATATATATATA
The DNA here is from genome assembly GCA_009831015.1 of Picea engelmannii. NCBI lineage: Eukaryota > Viridiplantae > Streptophyta > Pinopsida > Pinales > Pinaceae > Picea > Picea engelmannii. The sequence goes on along the minus strand of ML793684.1, from coordinate 206,008 downwards.
TACATGATTCGTACATGTTGTTGGTTATATTTGTATATTGTTGATGTACATGGTTGATGTACATAATTGATGTGTATTGTTTTCACATGGTTTGAGTGATGTTATTGTGGTTTTGGGTATGAGATCTATGTTATCATATTTGATATATTGAGGAGATTATTGGTACATGTTGTTGGTGTATTTAGTTTTGTTTTTATAGGCAAAGAACAAGTATAGGTTGGTTACATGACAGTGGCATAGGTTGATTACATGTTGGTGACACGGATTGGGACATGTTTACAATAGTATATCTCATAATGACAGTGTGAAAGTGGTTCCATCATTATGCTTATATTTCAGGGTGGTTGGAAGGGGAATGGATAGGTGGTTGTAGCTACCTTCCGGTTGTAGCCAGAGAACATAGGGGGTTGTAGCCTCCTTCTGGGTGTATCCATAGAATTGGGGATTTGGAACTTACCTCAGGTTGTAGCCTGAGAAACTAGGGGGTCAGAGTCTCCTTCCAGTTGTAGCTGGAGAATTGGAAGTTGGTGCTTCCTTGAATGTAATTCTTGACATATAAGAAAATCATTATGTGGTTTTATCCTGCATTGGGTTTCCACATAAATATTTGTGTATTGTGAATTGTGTGGATGTGTTTGTTATTGTTTATTATGCACGAATGAATGCTAATGCTTATGATACAGTAATATATTGATGATGAAGAGATCACCATGGTTGAATAAGTAAAATAATATGCATTATGGTTTAAAGGAACAATAATTGGTATAAGTGTTCATTATTGATTCGCCCACCCCTCTCAGTAATCCAATAGAGTGCATGTCAGTTTTGAACATATACCTAAAGGGCCCATAGGGTGGAAAAGACTAAATTGTTGTATATTGTTGGACCAAGTACCTACGCACACAAACATCAAATACTTGAAGTGAAAAACATTCGATGATAAAGAACATATGAAATTTATTTGATAGAAATGATAGTGAGTAAGCATACCTAGTATTTTGACATTGGTGGGAAAAATGGTCCCTTGATGAAAAATTTGGGTTCCCTTGGAAGGAGACCAAGGAAAAATGATTTCGTAGAAGAGGTAATCCGTAAAGGACAATAGGGAATGATGAGTTCCTAGAAAAAGGAACTCCCTAAAGGAGGCTCTAGAACCATGAGTTCATGAATAATATCCTCCCTATTGGAGGCCAAGGAATGATGGGTTCCTAGAAAAAGGCACTCCTTGAAGGAGGCCATGGAACACTGAGTTCTTGGAAAAGGAACTCCCTGAAGGAGGCCAGGGAACCATGGGTTCATGAACAAGGCCCTCCCTATTGAAGACCAAGGAATGATGGGTTCCTAAAAAAGGCACTCATTGAAGGAGGCCATGGAACAATGAGTTCATGAGAAAGGTACTCCCTGAAGGAGGTCAAGGAACCATGGGTTTCTGAAAAAGGAACTCCCTAAGAGAGGCCACGAAAAAATTGGTTCTTGAGAGAAGCACTCCCTAAAGGAGGCTGGGGAACCATCGGTTCACGAAAAAGGCACTTCCTAAGGGAGGCCATAGAACAGTGGGTTCCTGAGAAAGGCACTCCCTGAAGGAGGTCGGGGAACCATGGGTTCCTAAACAAGCCACTCCCTAAGAGAGGCCACATTTCTCTATGGGGTAATTAAAAATAACCAAGGCTAAGGGGGCCTTTCCACAAGAAGTAATGAAATTATCTTGGTGGATCATTCTGATTAGGCCATGTGTCCTGTAATGACATGATTTCTGGGGGCACTGGACATAAGGTGGTGCTATAATGGTTCCCATGAAGGGTATATGGTGATATGGTGTTGTGTCGAGAGCTAGGTCTTATGGGACCATGGTGGGAAGTGGTATTGCACCCTGTATTATGATATGAGGACTGGGGGAAGGATTGTTTCCAAATACCCAAGATTATGGAACAAAGGTAAAACAAAAAATAGTTTAAAATTTAACATCCACAAAATAGGATTTGAAATGGTGTATCAGATCCATTATTTTGTGTAAAATTTATTGGTGGGTTTGGGACTTTAAACTATGTGGAAACAAATCCTATATGGGCATGATTGGTCATCATGGAACTAGAGTCACTGATATCCCTATCAATGAAAAGAGATGATCTTATTTGAGATGGAGTAAGGAACTTATAAAGGGAGATAATATTAGAGGGTGCACCAATTGAATTGTTAGGACCCTACCAATAGAAGGAGGTTATCACTAGAATCACTGGAAGAAGTAGTGGCCTTAAAGATTTCGTCATCTTCTAGGAAGAATGTAGTTCAGATTTCATAGTTTATTTTGGGTTTTGGGGAAGAAAAATGCATGGATGTCCCCAAGGATGAACGAATCCACCCATCCTCCAAGCCTAAGTGGTGAGGAGGTGGTTCTAGATGCATGGGATCATTTTTAAGGGGAGTGGATGTTTCATGACTTGTGGCAATGGAAACATAGTGCATGGACTCAATGTGAGAAACATTATGTGAGATTCTATGATGAGAATCCTAAAGGGGGAGATTAGTGTAGGAGAGTTGATCAGTGATGATTATGTTTCTTTCATGTGGGAATATCATGACTCAAGAGAGTGAAGACAACAAAAAAATCATGGAGTAGATAAAATCATGGCCCAGGAGAATATTGTAATCCACTGGGCCATCCACAATAAAAACATTGATCAAAATTGTCTTACCAACTAGCTCAATGGGGAGATTAGGTAAGATCACTAAGGGGGAACAGATTATACCATAAACATATCTTAACTCAATAATCGATGGGATAAAAGTGGGGAATCCTAGTTGTTTCCAATATGATGAGGACATAATGCATGAGGATTCCTTGGAAAATATCATTTTTTTTGCAGGAGATGTCTTTGTCATAGTTGCACCTATAGACAACACTGAAAATGTGAAATATTATTTGATGTGATGCACAGAAAGAAAGATGAGGTTATTGTAATATTTTGATGATAACGATTTTATATAGGAAAGAGGATCCATCGTATTGAAAGGATATTTTTTTCAAGAAACCCATCAAAACGATAGTCATGTTCACTTTCAAGACTATTAGTCGGATGTCATAAGTTGTCAATATAGTCATTTGGTATGTTCAACATGCATAAAGTTAATAGAGGTTCAATCAAGGAAAAAAAAATAGAAAATGTCAAAATTCGATCACGAACGAATAATTGAAGATGGCATACCATTACGATTTCTTTAAAAAGTGACATACATTCTAGAATTTTTTATTTTGCATTAAAAGTACAGGTATTTATGGATATCTAGGATTCTATAATCATCTTGTTTAGTTTACTTTCATGGTACATTCAAATAAGGAACTATATTTTTGATGAATTATAACTTACCGAGCTTTATTTACAATTTCGTTCAGAAAACTAGATCTAAATTGGTCAATTCAAAATTATTAAAAATTCAGGTCCCCATATGTCCTTTGGACCACTTAAGGGATGAGATAACATGTTCTTTATTTTCTATTCATGCCTCAAATTTGATCTTCTTTGGTTTTTAATACCATGTTTATTCGAGTAAGGTGAGTTTTAATGAAATATTTGTCATGTACTTCTTTATTAAACACAAACACATATAACTAGATCTCAATTAAAATCTATGTCCAACTTTAAAGGGTCTCATGTATTTCAAAATATGAGACTGCAAACGTTGCAAAGAAGATTCATTCCAATCAAATAATACTTCCACTTCTCACTTAAGTTTTTCCATGTGAATGAGATTCTTTGAATTAATGGAATGTTGAGTGGATAAAAAATACCGTATTACCATTGATATACTTTAAAGTAATGGAATAAGTTTTATTTGATAGTAATTTTATCATTTACCATGTATAAGAGATACTTTAAAGTAGTGGAATAAGTTAATTTTTATTTGATAGTAATTTTAGTAATTTAATGCTTAATTTTTTATGGTTTTTTTAAATCAGATTAATTTTTCATATGATAGAGAAGATTTTTTTTTTAAGACATGTGGAATATTATATTGTAATTACATCCCTTTAAAGTCAATTTTAAATTATCATGACTCTTGTGAATTTTTTATGTTTTTATACATTTTAGTTGTCACATGGAATTTGGATTATTTCATATTCCACTCAATTATAAACGTGTACATTATTTTAATGAATATTTATCCAAAAATTAAAGATAACCATGAAATATAATCCCTACTTACAACAATTCAAAGTACCAATCACTTATAAAATGACTATAAAATGAAGCAATTGATCATCATTGTCATTATCCCACCACATGATAGAGAGAAAATCATAAGGATGTTGTAGATATTGTATTAAATACAATGAAATCATTATGATATATACAAGACATAGCCCATAAATATGATGTGTATGGAATATTGAGAAGCATTTTCAAAAACTTGTGTAAGAAGAAATATCTATTCTTTCAAAATATTCTCAAATTTGAAAATGAAGTTCCCTAATACTTCAGGTGAGTTATTTTGTATGTCCATATCTCAGCTTAATACATTTGTAAAGTGAGAAATAAGTGATAAAATTAAGAAAGAAGTTGGAGGATCCAAAGTAGCTTACCACTGTATATCTTAAACTATTGCACCAAAAGTACTCTAAAACCATAAAAAAAAAAACACAATCAACCGGCATAGCATTAAAAAATAAAAAAATAAAAAATATATCTACTTTTTTTTTATAAGTTAGAAAAATATATTGAAACCTGCTAGTGTGCAAAATTTATAGCTGGCAGAATAGACATAGAGACTGTGGCAGCATTGTCCTGATAGGAAACCAATGTTGCCACATGTCCATAGAGTTCCTAATTGTCCATGCAATTTTAATGACATGAAAAAGAGAAATTCATATAACAAAAAATTGTGCTAAGCATAGAAGCTAGGGTGCCTCGCAAGGGTGGAACCCAATAAAATAAACCATCTGGAAACATCAAAAAACCACTAAAACCTGAGAATGCTAGAGTCATCCAGAGTTATGGCCTGACGTTCGTTATTTCTGTGGGTCTTGCGCAATGTCCTTGGATTGAATCCATGTGTCTGGAGTGGTGTTCTGAAGAGCACAAAGAAGATTCTCTAGTCTCTCCTCACAATGTTCCTGACATTCATCCCTATTCAACAACTCCTTAATGTCGTGCTTAACTTCCATGAATGAGCTTTGGATAAAGTCCAGATAATTCTGCAAATTCAAGAGCCAATTACACTGAGAACAAGATGGAAGGAGTAGAGGGGGAGGAGGAGCATCTGAAGAAGAAGGAGGGGAGGCGAAAGAAGGGAGAGGGGAGGATGAAGAAGTGAGGAGGGCGGTTAGACTGGGGGGAGAGGAGGGAGAGGGGGGACGGGGTGGATACTGGTGGATAGGCGATGACTTTGGGATAAGATTAGGTTCAAATCCAACGAAATTTCCAAAACTATCAAACCACTCTACTCTACAAGCTTAATGTGAGGATAGAAGAGGGATTTCTAGAGTGGTATCATGTTCAGGAGGGATTTTTAGAGTGGAGGCATGGGCTGGAGATGGAGGCAAGTTTTGAGGAGTTTTCCTACCTCGACCCTGCGAGCCTCTATCCCTTGCATTATACCAAGCCAACCCATGCTTTGATTTTCCTCTATGTTGCGGCATTGGGAAAAAAATTAACCAGATATGGAGCGGAGGGAGAAGCTTGAAATAGTGGTGGAGCGGAGGGATAAGCTCAAACTAGAGGTGAAGAAAAAATCATACGTAAATGTGACTGTGAGGATCTAGAGGTGAAGGATACGAATGGGCCAAAGACTCCACCGGTGTGGAACAAAATCCATGGATCCAGATCTTGCGATGGGATTGGTTAGTTGGCCATCCCATCGCATTAACCACCTCTGTGATATGGAACGCCATAGCCATAACTTGATCTGTTTGAAGTTGAAAGGGGGGGTACGTCGATCGATGAAATGAATGCATGGCTTAAATTCTTGATGGGAATACAGTTTGAAGTGGTGTGATTTTGAGTGGGTTGTGGCTAGGTGTCCTCCATGTGTGGACACATGTCCCACTTTTCCATTCATGTGATGTTCCCAGTGACACACCATACAGGGGATTAAATATATTTACTTGAATATAAGCGTTAAAAGAATATATTTCTTCCTACTTACTTCCTAGAGGGATATTTTCAATGCGTATATGAAGTGGCTTTGGAGGTTGAAACATTAAAAAAAATAGGTAAGGATTAGAAACCAAGAGTTTTATGCTTAATATATTGTTCCTTTGTATATAAAAAATACATTTTTTGAATATAAAATATATATAGAATAGAACATAAAGTTATCACATCCAATGAGTGAATGAGGTATACTCTTCTTAGTTGTTTTTTATCCTTGGATAATGTTTTTTCTTTGAACGTGCCAAGTCACTTCATATATGAACTGAGAAAGTCCCTCTTAGAAGTAAGTAAGTAAGTAGTAAGTAAGATGAATTCATTTTCTTTAGAATTGAATCATTTGTATGACTATATTACTTTAACACTTTTATGAGCTAGTTTCACTGAAATAATGAAGATCTCTTAGAACTATATTCAAAAAAAGGGGATCTATATCCATTGGTTCAAAAACCAATTGAAAATGCATGTGAACAATTCGTTTCTCCGCAAACCATCTTCCATATATTCATGGAAGGTGCATTGTTATTATAGGTGAAAAAAATACAAGAGGTAGAGAAACATGCACCCTAGTAGAGTCCATTGAAATAGACAACTAGGAGTTATTTAAATATGTTGATAGAATATTATCTTAAACCAACATTACCAAATATTCATGATATTTATGTGTTTGGATATGTCACTAAATTGGGTGATATAGTATGATTACATAGATTCAGTTAATATATGTCCATTTAATTAACAAAAAGCATATGAAACATGGCACATAACTTAACCAATGTTTTTGAAAATGTATTTCATTATAGTTAATTCTAGCTTCATTTAATATATGTCCATTTAATTATAAAAAAGTATGAAACATGGCACATAGATTAACCAATGTTTGGCACAATTTATTTCATTATAGTTAATTATGGGAGTTGTTTAATATATATAAAGAGTAGTCTTGTGTAAGATGAAAGTTATGTTGTATACTGAAAGACCATTATTTTCATAGTGTTGTTGTCTTTGTAGCTAGTTTACCTCCTTTGTAAAATATGTTTTACCATTTTATGCAAGCAATATTTATCTTCTAGAGACAATTTCTTTTCCATTTCTGCTACAAAATTAGAAGTACTTTTATACTGAAAATTGAAAGTTGTCTCAATGCAAGCCACAAAAGGTAGTTGGTAAGGTGAATTGATTGATGAAGTAAGTATAGACAAATACTCATGGTCTTGTTGCATGATATATGATATTTCAAAATTAATCTTGACCCTTTAGATCTCATATATTTAAAAATTATATGATATTTCAAAATTAAACCCTTTAATTTATATTGAAATAAATCATTTTTAATTTCAGCACACTATCATAGAACATAAATTTCCCCTTCACCATCATAAACAATATAAACCATTTATAAAAATCAAATATCAAACAATAAATCAATATTTTGAGTTCAAAAAATATCATATATATATATATATATATATTAAAAGAAGCATAGTTGCAGTAGCTACACATCCAAATACATAGGTTCCAAAGGAATTTTAGGCTAATAACAAAAACTAAGAGGAAATTAACATTTAACTCCAAAGTTCAACTCTAAGCCATCGCTCACATAGATCTCTTCATACCTAGAAAAAAAAATGTTTCTCAAATTTAAAATTTAAACATTTTAAATAAAATATATGTACAAATTTTAAATAAAATGTACACTCACCTATAAAATGGTATTCAATAAATAAAAAAAATTGTTCTCAAGCAAAATTGACATACCAAAGGTGTTGAAGTTTCATCTTCAAACATCCATACTCTTTTTCCACCAAGAATGTAAACATGACTATAAAAATAAAAATAAAAACCAAGAACACATATTAGCATATACTTTATTAGAAAATATTTTAAAGATATTTAACTTTATTAAATAATAAATCAAAAAGAATAGCATACCCAAATAGATCATCAAGAATAACATAACCATGTGAGAAAGAATAACATACCCAACAAAAGTTCCATGGATCTAAGATTATTGCTCTCTTTTTATTATACTTTTTTGGCATTTTTTTTAACCAAACAAGTTCCCAAACGTCCAAAATAGTTACTCTTCATATTAATCCATTATTTGCATAAATGTTTAATTTTCTGCTACTCATTTTATAACCAAGTACTCTTTCAAAATTCCCTACATGATCTAAACAAAGTAAGATCATATCTAGCATATTTTTAAAGAGAAAAATGGTGTGCTTCGAAACCAATTTTAGTGTTCAGAGTTAGATAATACCCTAAAAATGAATTCACTTGTGTATGCAGAAAGTTCACAAATATCCATATTAAGCCATTCTTCCAGGAAAATACTTATCTCCTCTTTATACGGTGGAATACATGTTCTCATATAATCAAATTCTCTTTCAAACTAAATTTCACAAAACTCCATATTAATCCATTCTTCGAGGGAAATACTTGTCAACGAAAGTTCACAATTCTCCATATTAAAAGTCATTCTTCCAAGAAAATACGTATCTCTTCTTTCTGCGGTGGAATAGATGTTCTCATATAATCAAATTCTCTTTCAAAAATGAATGTACATCATGATATAAAGATAAATAACTGAACATACATACAAGAACATTTTTAAACAAAAATGTTGGTGTGATATTGATAAGAAATTATTGTTCAAAGTTTTTTAATACCACATGAATTCAGATAGATGTACACACAGAAAACACAAATATGGACATATAGTAAGTCATTATTCAAAAACCATAAATCTTTCCTCTTTATACATGGGATGCATTCATATTACATGTAAGCAAACTCTCTTTGAAATATGCATGCAACATGATCTAAACATAAGTGAGATCATGTGTACATAACTTATCTATAAATCTAGAAATGTTGGTTTGTGGTTAAAAACAAGTAGTTAAGAGTTTGACAATAGCCCAAGAAGGAATTCACTTCGATGTATGTAGAAATCACAAATCTCCATATTATGCCATTCTTGGAAAAGAAGGCAAGGTATGAAATCGAAGAAAAATTAGAATATCCCCCTTTTCTGATGTGGGATAGAGTCTGTTCTCGGATAATCAAATGCTCAAGTTAAAAATTTCCTAGATGATGATCTAAATTTTAAACATAAATAAGATCATGTAAGCATATTTTTAAATCTATAATAGTTCTAAAATTAATTATAAGTGTATCTAGCATATTTTTAAATCTAGAAAAGCTAGTTCATGCTTGGTAAGCAACTAGTGAAGAGTTTTACAATATACCCAAAGAAATAAGGGGAGGTTGAACCTTCCCCATTTTTTCCGTTCAAAGATATACCATTTTAGAATATTATTTTAACTTATATAGGAGTTCTATATATTTAAAAATGATTGATCGAAGCATTGAAAATTTATATAGACATTGGTTGAGTAACCCTTCTATGAATAGAAAAGGCTTCATTAAAAAGTTGATCAAACAAAACTTCAATTTTGCTACAAGTACATATTTCAACTACTGCAAAACTTCAATATTGCATCATTCAAAAGGGAAAAAATTAGAAGAGAAGTTTTGCATCATGTGCAATATGCAATGTAACTAAAAAATTCAAAAAAATTCAAAAAAAAAAAAAGATGTTCAACACAAATAAGATTGAACACGTATATATTGAAATCCCAGAAAAACAAACTAAAACTCAAAAATGTGCAATGTACATACTTTTAAGAATTGTCATGAATAGACGCATCTTTCTCAGGTATGGATGCATCGTCCTCAATCTCAGTCTTCGAAATTCTCTTCTCTACATTCTCTTCAAACACATTCTCATACACTCTCTTCTCCACGTTGCCCTATAACACATTTCAAATTTGTACATTTGAAAATTAAAATTAAATGATTTTAACATATTAAATTGTAGTTTTAAATTTTGAAACATGTAATAACTGTAATCTGTCAACCTCAATATCATCAACCACACAAGAGGATGGAATTCCCATCGTCAGTTGAATCATGGTATTACCCACCATACCCTAAGATTCAATAAATTATATCTTGTAAGACATTTTTCTTTTAAATTAATAATTTAAAAATGACATTGCAATTTTCATATATAATTAAATTTGTTTGCAACATGCAATTATACTTGTGAACTCCCACCCTCTTCAAAGTCTCTCAATGATAATTGGGACAAGCCTTCCCAAGTAGTGGGAGACGGAATGGGAATCTGTGAACAAGGAAATTAAGAATTTTAGAGTTCAATCTGTTCACATTAATACAAAAACATAAATTTCTTGGATATTTATTCTTCAACAAGGTGTGAATATTGGACAACTAAAGTGCTCATATATGGATATTTTTAAACACATACCTACTTCTACCCATCTAGATTTAAACTCGATGAATCAAGTCCCCTATTTACTAGAGATTCATTTAACATATGACCAAACTACAATTAATGATGATAACAAATCAATTATTTCTAAATATATTTGATGATATGTATCTAGATATAGAACTACAATAAAACTATCCCCAAATGCATGAAAATTTACTAATTGTAACACATACCAATCCAGTGTTAGATTCATCATTTTGAATAAACTCCTTCCAACCATTGCAAAAAAACTTTCCATACTCCTGTATATCTTCTATGGACATGGAATCTATATCCTCGTATGTTTTGTAAACAAGATTGGCTTGAGAATTAGCTTCATATCTTTGAAGGTTCAAACTGACATCAACACCATAAAAAAGTGATTCTAAATTTTCTCTGATTGCATTCATGGCCTCCTTGCCAACATCTGATGTAGCTTGCATCTACGAATGTGAGGAAAATTACCCTGTTGGATGAGATACAAAAGGTAGTGGAGGCCTCTGCAATGTTGCATTTTGATATTCCCATTTTCGATAATATGTTTGTCCTTTACTAACCCCATAATAATTGGACAATAGGTTGGTATAATCAGGGTTCATTCCCATGAAAATCTCAACATAAAAGAGTCTAGAAAAGTAATGTGGAACTTCATCATTCCACGACAACTTCCCATATGCTTCCAAAAATCTAGTATAACGTGTCCTGCTAAGTTGGGGTGCTGAAAGTATTGCACATTCAACATATTTCACTTTGGTCAAGTCACTTTGGTCATGATGTTGAATGCCACATTCAACTTCCCATGATGCACTCCTAAACCAAATATTATAATCAAAGGGAATGCCACATGGTCTAACTCCACAAGCATGGATGACATGCCTTACAATTATCTCATTTATGGCCCAAGCAACTGGCTTTATATAATATCTTGGATAAGGAGAATCATCCTTAGTTTACCAAACCATAATACAATGCTTGTGTCCCACTCTTCAAGAAAATATTACTTCCAAAAGAATTGTGTGATGGTTCAAGGACTTGTGCATGGTTCAGTGATGAAATTCATGGGAAAAATATGCCTTATGGAGGGCATGTTTTATGACATTATGGAGGGAAATTCATATTTTTATGACATTGACATATAAATATATATTTTAACGATACATGGGTGCAAGGGGCATCATATTTTTACAACAAAATGGAATACTTAATGAGGAAAAGATTACACCCATACTTTCATGACATTGGCATATAAATATCTTTCCAAAGATACATGAGTGCAAGGGGCATCATATTTTTATGACATTGGCATATTTAATGAGGAAAATATTACACCCATGACAAGTTCTCAATTATTGTTTTCCTTCAATTTGACTATCTTTATGCACCATGCAGTACGATAATGATTGGATTTTTGGTTTTGAATCTTTTCTATTGGAAACACACTATTCTCCATCACCATCAAACAAACAACATGGAAAGGAAGTATGTTAATCATTGACACATTAAGTGGTGTATAATGTTGGCCAATCTATTTACACTCAAATCATGAATGGACAATGGACAAAGAGAATCATGGAATCGTGAATGAACAATGGACAAAGAGAATCATGGAATCATGAATGGACAATGGAAAAATAGAATAATGAAAGGATGCACTTACATTCTCATGGTTACAACTTATCCTTTCATGATTTCGTGTTACAATAATAATTTTTCTTTCATTCGCTAATATTATTTCAAGCAATGGATGGTTTCTCTTCAACAATAGTGTATTTCAATTTGGGATGGTTGCTCTTATGTAGGTGGTTCAAGATTGGTTTCTCTTATGTAGGTTGTTAGAACATAGGATGTGTAGGGGTCAAAGTTTTTAAGTTTATAGGTTTGAATCATAGGGTCTTTTTATTTTTAGCTTTTGAGTCATGTCTTATGTCAATAAATTATGTTTGATTCTTTCATGAGAAAATAAGTATGACCTTTGTCCATGTAAGAGTCTGGGTGTCATGATAGTGGTCATCATAATGAGAGAAATAGGGGTAAGTATTGGTCACACCCTTGGTCTTAAAATTTATAATTAGTATGTGTCTCATCTCAAAGGGGTGTACAAAGGTTCCTTATGTCATTCTCAATCGTTTGAAGGTAAAATCAAGTGTCAAGTTGAATTGTTGCAAACTCACCTGAAAGTTCGCAGCGAATCATGAAAGTACCTCATGCACTAATCACACATAATTATTCCTTGGAAACGTGTCAAGGGATATCTTATTGTTTTCAGTTCCTTTAATTCACCATGTTCTTTAGGTCGATTTCAAGAAACAGGTTTATCAATTTAAATATAGCACGTTGCAAATTAGTTTAAATTATGGCACTGTGAATTTTCTGTAGCAGATGAAGGTGGATTAAAAGCTTCCAGGAAACTTCCATTTTAACTTATGAGACAATGGTTGAAGCTTCAGATATAAAAGGTACCTGTTTTTGACCCAAAAATATGCTTTGGTCTCAACATGGTGTTTAACACCTTCATTCCTCCACAAGCATCCCTTTGTGTTATGGTTCTAGTCGAAGACAGTGGTGGGGGTCATAGTTATGATGGCCTCTACCCTTGAAAGAGTATTAATTGGCTACCTTCAAAGGGTGTTTATATAACTATTTAAAGACTTATCAGGCACTAGAGAGTATCAGGTAACAAGGTCAAGTTAGTTGGCAGCAGTCCAGTTCAGTTCAGGGTTGTTTCATTCAGTTGAGTTGGTAATTCCATGATAATTTGAGGGATAGTAAGGTAAAATGGATATCAAATTCATGGTTTTTCCTACTGTTATCACCCTATAATTTATAGTATCAACTGGTGACTGGAATGTTGTCTCTTTAGTGTTTTTTCTTTTTCAAATGATTTTTCATTCTGCAAATAATTTGAGATAAGAATGAAAAAGAAAAAGAAAAAAGAAAAAGAAAAGAGGGCATAAAAGAATTTCAATAAGAGCCCCATGCAATAATAGTGACTTGGTCCATACCTTTCAAGCATGGCTAAGTTCTTTTAAATTGATGTTGATAGGAATAGTGAATAAGCTTGGCTAAACTGTTTAATCTTAGCCAAGTGACCTAGGTTAGTTAGAGAATAAATCTGGCCAAACTGTCTAATCTTGGTCAAGTAGCCCCATGATAGAGTAAGTTCTTATCCCAACAGTTTAATCTGGGCTAATTGTCAGAGGAAGTTAGGTTATAACATAGGGTAGTTTGCTTGATTTAAATAAAACCAGCTAGATGATCAATGTTGGACCATGTCTTGGATGCTTAAAACGTTGTTGGCCTAACCCCTTGGTGATGTAACATGAAAAAGCTTGGGAAAGACCCATGATATGCACTTATCCTAAGTTCTCTGGGCACATATACTTTCCGCGCCCACATTTATGCACCACTCATATATCAACGGTCCATATGATCGCGCACAGATCTATGGTGGACAAATCTTTCCGGACCCCCCCCCCCTTCGACCGTTCTACCTTTAACGAAGGG
>ML793684.1:177199-191740 GCA_009831015.1 Picea engelmannii | reverse complement strand
ACTCTGGCGAGCCCCTATCAATACGTGGCATAAATATACTGGTCCCGAGTCCCACCGCCTCCTAGGGTCTGACATACCTCATCACCTCGTGATGTCATCATCCACCTTTCCAAAGGAGTCACATCCCATAACTCCGTTAGTCCTTCTCCCTCATTCACTCATGGAAATTCCCCTCGCCATGATTTTTCCCGCAATCGATAATCGCCACATCACCCATCCGTATCTCTCAGTCGTTATCACCTGCCACCTCGTATTCCAAATGACCTGTTGGCCATTTATTACTGGATAACCTATCCATTAACCAGTTGAGCTATCCCTCGTGCCCAATGGATACCCGTTTACTCAAAATTACCCTCACTCTTCATTCCTTCACCATTTACCCACTCATCGCACCAGAGAATTTACCCCGTTACCAAAGAATTTACCCCGTTTTCTTCTCCGTTACAGTCAATCACCCCCATCTACAATTGTCCCCACTAACATTGTTTTATTTGCAGGTATTGTTACAGTGATGGCACCAAAGTAGAAAAAAACAGAAGGAGAGGGGAATCTGTTTCTCCTACCTCTTGTCGACCTCGATAGGATTCTATTGGACGAAAAAGATTACTTAATTGCAGATACTAAGTGCGATTTCGACTTCGCAGACCTTCAATCATGGCTTAAAGAAGTCTTCCTGGACTAGAGCGACGAAATTAGACTCTGGGAGTCCAACCTACCCCTGTACCTCTTCCCCCAGATTCACCATTTCCCAGAGTTCGCCCTCAAGTGCCATGGACATTATATTCCCAAGCAAAGAGACATTGTATCCTCCTCTGAGGAAGTTCTTTTCCTCATCACGCCAAAAACCATCGACCAAATGATGAAAATATCCCGAGCCGACTCCGTATCACCTTTTAACCTTGAAATCCTTACAGAGTTATACAAGAAAATGATGTTTTCTCAAAAAACTCAAATATTTGAACTTTTTCTTCCACAGTCCGCTTAGCTCCCTACTACAAATCCCCCTTATCCTTCCTCCATGTTCTCAACCAGGTTATCACATCCCTATGTGCTTTGTTGGGTTATTATTCAGATCAATGGGTGGATGAACCCATTCTGGGACTTTTGTCTATTTTCTCCACTGATGAGAAGCCTACTACACAGTTATCACATCCAGGTTATCACATCCCTATGTGCTTTGTTGGGTTATTATTTAGATCAGTGGGTGGATTAACCCATTCTGGGACTTTTGTCTATTTTCTCCACTGATGAGAAGCCTACTACACAGTTCAAATTTAGCACGTTCCTGGCAAACAATATTCATGAGCAATTTTTCAATTTCACCACAGAAGGCATGTTCCGGTATTCTTCAATACTGGCATACCTGTTCGTTTTATTCAAAGCGGACAAATTCACTTTTTCTATGCAAAAGATTGAAGGAGATGGAAAACCCCAGGTAGTAACCGCATGGAATTCGTTGCTCAGACATAACTCCATGGAATTCAGTTTCAAGCAGTTCATCGATCAATTCTACCACCCAGTGGTGAGTATGCTCAACGACAAACCCGAACCCAGGATTAACGATGAAGTTCAGAGGATCCTACATCTCTCGGATCTTACAAAGACTGGTGATTGGTACCTATACCAAGATCACATTGAGATTAGAGTCTATGGGTGCGAGTTGGCCTCGTATAAACTACCCAAATATTTACCTGTCAGAATTTTTGCTCTGGAATACATAAGGTAGATGATAAACTTGGATGATATTCATTTTGTGTCTTTAAAGAAGAAGCAAAAACTCAGAATCAAAGGGAATATTGGGTCTTTCATCTGCAAAAATCGAGGTGTTGGGGAGAAAGTAGACAGGTTGTTGAAGGAAACAAAATTCTTCAAGAGTTTCACATGGCACTATGATCCATGCAGGATCATTTCAGAGATGAGGATAAAAAACAAGAATATCTCGTATGCCCACAAATCTAAGCCTGAGGTAGAGAAATTTTCAAACCAGACAGGATGGGAACCAAACACTTTGGTTGAACCAGAACAACACGACCCCCTAATCAATGTATCATAGAAAAACACACCACAAGATCCGAAGGAGAAAAGGTCTAGGCAGGATCTGTCACCTTCTATCACTGAAATGTCATTAGAAGAATTATGACTGCATACCAAGAGGCCAAAAATCAGTCTAGCTCCTGACCTGGCTGGAGAAAAGGAAATTCCATTCACCAAAATTACAGAGGTTGATCGATCGCTCCTCAATACAAGTGGGAAGAATATTATAACCACAGTGTTACCAAAGAAGCCTATAGATACTCCACTGATCAACCAACCAGGCAAGACAGGTCCGAAGCTGAGTATTTTTGAGAAATACAATCTGATCAAGAAAAATAATCAAACTCTGAAAAACATCACATATTCCCAATTCTGGAAGCAGACGTCGTATGCAAAACATAGACTGCTATCGACATTCGACACGAAGAAAGGTAGAATGCACATGGAATTCCTACAAGCACAGGTACCAGACCCAAAGGTAATTACCGATTACAATAGGGCCACTTTTGAATTCTAGACCAAGGACGTGCATCCTTCTTATCAAATGGATCTACACGGGTAGATGGGGGAAATGGTTTTCTCTACGCTGGCACATGCTTCCACTACTGCCTCTAGGTTACAAGTGTCTTTGAACAACGTTCAGACACAGTTGAAGCTGGAGAAAATATCATCGTTTTCCAAGGATAACATGATCAAGACACTGGAGGAACTAGTCCTCAACATCGAGTATGATCCCTCGAATGTGAAATCAGTCGAGGAGATGATCAAGAATAAAAACGTAGACATAGCATCTTTGAGAAAACAATTCAAGCTTCCACCAACAATAGACTCCCAGGTAAAGGAAATAGCAGAGACAGAAGGAGAAAAAGATGAGATGCTTAAGTTAATCATGGAGCAGAATGCACAACTAAAGAAAATGGAATATGATATGGAGAAGCTAGTGAAAGAGAAAGAGCAATTGAAACCCATGGAATTCATTCCATTGAGTGTAGTTCCACTCTCAGGACTGAGCACAACATCACTAGCAGAAGTCCCATCAGCGAATCCACTGACGTCTCAGGAAACGATGGTTGAATTGGCCAAATCTATGGAAGAGATGAACCTATAGGAGACAGAGATTAGCATGCTCAAAAAGGAGATTGAGAACCTTCAGGAACTCAAATATTCTTATCAAACCAGTTTCTCCAAGGAAATATAGGTGTCAGACCAACTCAAACAAGAGTTGCAATAGCTTCAGAAGCAAACAGTGGCAAGTAAAACACTAGCCGAAGTCAAAGAAAGTGTCTGGACAAACATCACCACGTCTATGAACGAAATATGGCCAATGATATAGATTATGTTTGAGAAAAATGAATTGGTGCAGAGAAGAAAATAGGCCATCAAGAAGATCAGATCAAAATTGGGAGAGATGCCCACACAGGCTAATGAAATCATCAAATTCCTAAATTCTAAAACTAGAGAGGATTTGGAAGAGCTAATAATTGAGGATAGAACAGAGATCATCCTTGAGGTCAAGAGAGTCTTGACCAAGAGATGACTGATGCAACAACTAGAAGAAAAGGTTCATGCCATGGACCAAGGGGTACAAAGGTTTTTCAGCAAGATTGAGGCTCTACAGAAGAAAGGTCTTCCTGGTCTGAAGGTGATAAACAACAAATTGATGACACTCCTAGACTACAAAAAGAGACTGGCCGATGTGGCTAAGGATAGTTCAAAGTTTTCAAGAATTCAAGGCAGCATCACTGGCAAGGCATTCCTAGATGCACTTCAGTTGGACATAAACATTCGGCATGAGATTTGTTACATCTTCATCACCAAGCCTACTTTCTCCAAGTACACAGAAATGGATGAAGTCTACCGAAGGAAACTCAAAGTCAACGTTCCCAGTCATCTTCGATGGGAAGAGATTTGTGACTTGATCAAGTAGTAGATGAGCTATCCCAGCCCAGTCAACTATCTAGTCAGATGAGGTCATGTAGAGGCCTCACCAAAGACTCACCCAGAAAACAACATGCAGTTGCGACACATCATCAAACAGTTCCTAGATTTATGTAGTTTGTTAAGTTAGTTAGGCTAAAAATAGATTTACCACGTCCTGATCTTTAATGATAGGATCGTTTGTAATTTTGGGTTATAAATACTTCACTTTTCGAAGTATTGAGGGTTGATCTTTATGCCCTGCGAGCTATCAGACTGTAATATCTTTCAAGAGATATTCCATTAATACAAAGAGACATTTTTACAATATTCTTACGTGTATTCACTGGTGATGTTTTTCTTTCTAAGTTTAATGTTATTCCCTCTTGGTTATCACATGGTTTGCTAAATCTAATCTTTGAAGGTAATGAATGTTGCAGGATTTATCTTTGTATACCTTGTTTGTGACTTTGAAATATCTTAGTGTTTTATCTTCTGATTTTATGATAAAGAAATTCTTAATTGCTTCTTTGTTGTAATTGACATTCTCACCTTTTCTACTATTCCCTCATTTATGCTACCAAAAGAATCCAACGATTACATTATCTCACCCTGTGAAAAGTTTCTTTTCTTTATGGTTTATATTTTATTTCATGATACAGACCCCATAGCCCAATGGATGTGTAAACTCTCTCATCCAACCCAACTAAAACTACAACAACAAAACCAACATATTTTATTTACCTGGCCTAATATTTTAAATTTGAAACATATCTAAATCATACAAAGAGATCCCTCTCTGAAGCTGGTAGGGCTAGATCCCAGCTTCGATGTGGTTGGATAAAGTTACCTCCCATAGATTTCTTCTTTCCTAACAACCTCTAGGAAATTTACAGAGTGTTAACATAGTGGCGACCATACTGGGGAACATAACTGAATAAACTTTCACCTCACCTCTTATTTTTCCTAGAAGAAAAGTTTGCTTCTGAAATATTGCAAATATGAGAAAGAAGTAATGTTTAGAGGTTGTTAAAAACCTGTATATATTATTTTCGGATTCGTAAAACTAAAAAGTATATATATATATAAATCAAAAATAAATCTGGCTCCCAAAAGAGCTTATACTCAATATCACTCATACCCAGAACCTGTGATAGCAACAGATAATCCAGAACAGTTTCTTAGGAAAAAGACCATTGTTGAAGGTTCAGTAAGACATAATCCCCTTCAGAAGTCCCCTTCTCTTCTAGAGGAGCTTGTTTCCATTCATGATCTCGACTTTGACATCTTTTTCGAACAAAGCCTGTTCAGAACAAAATCTGATAGCTTTGTGGATGAAACCATCCTAGACCCAACCGTCTTGCAACCCCGGACTCCTAAAGTTATATCTCCCACTGCTAAACCTCAAACCACTCACTTTGTGCCAGCTATCCCCTCCTCATCCTCGTCTTCTGTCACCACTCCATCTATCATCCAGGTTATTGTCCTACCCCCTCCACCTATCATGGCAGCCAGATATGCTCCTTTGGTGTTGGTTTCACCTCTCCATGCTATGCCCTAGGACTATCAAACGAGACTTCCACAGTTCGATGGAACAGGACCCTTAAGCGCACAACAAGACATTGATAAAATGAATGATTATTTTGACCTGCAGGAAGTAGAAGAGGCTGACATTCAAATGAGATTGTTTGCCCAAAGTTTGACGGGTGGCATTAATAAATGGTATAAAGGTTTATGTGTTGCCTCAGTCCTTGAACTTAACACGTTCCAAAGAAGTTTTCTAGACAGATGGGAGGTAAAGAAAAACCCTCTCCAAATCTTGTCAGAATACGAAAACATCAAAAGAAATCAAGGTGAGACAATACAAGATTACTGCACTCGTTTCAATAACCTGTACAATGCAATTACAGACGATATTAAACCTCCACAAGGTTTAGCATTAATAAAATTCCATGATGATTTTGATGCCGATATGTCATATCAATTAAGGGAAAGAAACTCCACCACCCTGGAGGACATGCAGAAAAGTGCAATAAGTGTGGAGGCCAACCTGTTGGCAAAAAGGGCACGACAAAGGAAAGAGAGGAGAGTCACAATCAAAGAGGAACCTTCCACATCAACTTCTGATTCCAAATTGGATTCCTTGGCCAAAGAAATGGAAAGAATGATGGAGAGAATTACTGTATCCGAAAGAAGCCCTCCTAGAGAAAACCCACCAGCTCCTCAAATTTGAAATCCTAACTTCAGAAGAAACCCTCCTCAAATCCGGCAGAGAGATCCTAGGGATCAAAGGGAACACAGAGGTCCTAATCAACAGATCATACCTCCTCTACAAGAAAATTATGTCGAGGAAGGAAAGGAATTAATTGAAGAACTAGAGGATACTCACATAAACCTCATGGGCATTCACGATAAGGAAGTTATTTTCCTTACCCAGGAAGAGAAAGAACTTTTTCTTCTCAATCAAACAAAAGTAAGTGAAGAAGAGGAAGATGTTGAACAACAATCATTTGAAAATGCTATTTTGGAGGTACACCGACAATACAATCTATGAAGTAAAAAGACAAACAGAAGCTCTCCAAAAAAGGTGACCGAAACAAAGAAGACAGTCGAAACCCAAAAATCCCCTGAGCCTTCTGCTGAGAAGAGCCCTGAGAAGGGTAATGTTGAAGTTCCAGCAAAAAGAAACCTTACCATTCTAAAAATATCATTGTATTCTAAGGTTTCATCAATTAACCCACCAAATACTTTTGGCCAGAATATTGTGGTGGACAAATCTGAATTGTTGAGCCAAAGCAGAGAACCTACACCTTTCAGCCTTGAAGGGGAATTATCCAAAGTAAAAATTCCCATTCCCCTTTCCGATTTGTTGAGCAAAGACACTTACCGTTCATAGGTGATTAAAGCACTGACCATTGAACCTAATATATGTACGAAGGCCTTAACTGTTGGATCAACAAATCATTCAGATATTGTGAAACTTACAGATGATCAACCTGAACTCCTGTTCAAACCTGAAGTGGATGGTCAGACCGACAATGGTGTTGTCGCTCCTTTTTACATCAGCCTTAATATACACGACCTGATTTTTCATAATGCTATGTTAGATTCGGGTGCTTCCCATAATCTGATGCCTAAAGCAGTGATGGAAAAACTGGGACTTGAAGTTACCAGACCTTACAAGGACTTACACTCTTTTGACTCCAGTAAAGTTAGATGTATCGGTTTGATCAAGGATCTATGTATCACACTGGTCTAGATTCCCACGAAAAGCATGGTCATGGATGTTGTGGTTGTATACATTCCCCCGAAGTATGGTATGTTGTTGTCCCAGTCTTGGGGGGGCAAGTTGAAAGGTACTTTGTAGTTGGATATGTCGTATGCCACTATCCCAGTTTTTGCTCAACAAAGAAGACTATATACAGAAACCTTGATGAAGTACATGGTTAGCAGCCAAGAAAAACCACATAACTATCCTTTGTACTCTGCACATTTTGACCTGGATTCCTTCATCCTATACAACGATGGAAATACGAGAGAACAAATCATTCAGTTGGAAGAAGATACATCTGGTCTAGATGAAGGCCAAGAAATCGTTGAGGTAGAAAGAAAGAAAAATGTGATAACTAAAGAATTGCCAGCGGATTTCTGGACCATGGACTTTGATGGAGTTGTAAGAAAAGAAGGAGTTGGAGCAAGAGTTTGGTTTCACAATCACAGATCCAGGTATTTGGAAAACCATTCTTACAAATTAAATTTTCAATGCACTAACAATATTGTCGAGTATGAAGCCTTGATGCTCGGTCTGAAACTTCTAAAGAAGGTTGGTGCCAAACAAATTATGGTAAGAGGTGATTCCAAATTAATAATCAAGCAAATTAAAGTTGAGTATGCAGCAAAACACCCTCGTCTTAGAGCTTATAGTAATGTTGTTTTGGATTCCCTTCAATGTTTCACTGAAGTTGATTTGCAGGTGATGCCTAGGGGACAAAATATTTTGGTAGACGGGTTAGCTATGTCAGCAGCCACATGCAAGATACCTTTTCGTTCCACTCGCCCATACATAGTGGAGGTGAAATCCAGACCAACTGTTCCAGACAACATCAGATATTGGCAGGTATTTGGTAATGATGATCAAATTGAAGATTTTCTGCAATGTAAAAATGATTTTGAGTGTACAAACATAGACTTAGAAAATGAATATGAAAATGTAAAAAGACCTGATTTTGGAAATGATAGTGTAAATAAGATCGATTCAGGAGAGTTAGGTGATGATGATATAGAATCTGGTGTGTTGCATTTGAAAAGTAATGTTTTACCTAGGGGTTTAGTTCCTTTAGAGGACTTATTTGATTTTAATGATGTAGCTAAAAAACCCAAAATTGAAGCCAATGGTCAAGAAGTAGAAGATTGTAATATAGGGACAGAAGAGAAACCTAGGATGGTGAAACTTTCTAAATCATTACCCCCTGAGCAGAAACTCCAATACATTGAGCTTTTCAAGGAATATTCATACGTGTTTGCCTGGGGTTACGAGGACCTGAAAGCTTATGACACCAACATCATACAACATAGGATTTCTATAAAAGAAGACACCAGCATCATACAACATAGGATTCCCATAAAAGAAGACCAAAAACCTTTCAGATAGAAACTTAGGAGAATCAATCCCAAGCTACTTCCCCTGATAGAAAAACAAATCAAAAAAAATGTACGATGCTAAAATCATAGTCTCGTTACGGTTTTAAAAATGGGTTTCAAATTTGGTCCCAACGAGAAAGAAATCAGGAGAAATCAAGCTTTGCATTGATTTCTGAAATCTGAATAAGGTATCTCTGAAGGACAATTACCCACTGCCAAAAATGGACCACATATTACAAAGGGTAGTCGGATCCAGTCGAATCTCTTTACTGGATGGGTTCTCAGGTTATAATCAGGTCCTCGTTCACCCAGATGACCAAGACAAAACCACTTTCACAACACCATGGGGTACTTTCATGTATGTGAAAATGCCTTTCGGGTTGATGAACGCAATGGCCACTTTCCAAAAAGTGATGGACATTGCTTTTGTGGAAGAACTTGGAAAATTTATTGTCATCTATCCAGATGATGTGACTATGTTTTCCCAATCTGATGATGAGCACTTACGACATCTCAAACGAGTTTTTGAGAAATGCAAGAAATTTTGGATTTATTTAAATCCTAAGAAGAGCCTTTTCATATTAGAGGAAGGTAAGTTGCTAGGGCACATAATCTCTAAGGACGGAATTAAAATAGACCCCAACAGAATTGAGTTTATTTAGAAATTAGAACACCCAAGAAACATCAAAGAGTTACAGTCTTTTATCAAAAAAATAAACTTTCTACGAAGATTCATACCCAACCTAGCTGAGCTTCTCAGAAACATCAAAAACATATTAAAAAAGGACACAAAAATAAAATGGGACATCGAGTCTAGGCATTCTTTTGAACAATTCAAACGCGCACTCATGCAGGCTCCAGTCCTGATTAGTCCTGACTTCACCAAAGATTTTTATCTTTTTTCTTTCTCCTCTGAACATACCATTGCAACAGTATTACTGCATAAAAACAACGAAGGGTATGAACAGTCCATAGCCTTTTTCAGTAAAGCTTTAAGAGATGTTGCTTTGAATTATAAAATAATGGAGAAACAAGCTCTTGCCTTGGTGAAAGCCATAAAACATTTTAGAGTATACATTCTCCATTCCCACACCATTGCATATTTTCTGAATGCAGTAGTAAAGGACATTTTAACCCAGGACAATCCAGACGACTGAAGAGGAAAACGGATTGCTATAATTCTAGAGTATGACATAGAGATTAATCCTACTAAACTGATTAAAGGACAAGGTATAGCAAAGTTAATGGCTAAATCAAATTTCCATTCTCTTGACATTAATTTCTTAGCTGCAGCAGATGAACAGGGTGAGCAGGCGACTCCAAGCATGAGAGAGGTATTTCTCAACTCTCCATGGTACATAGATCTGATATTTGTTTTTCATAATTTACAAGCTCCCCCTGGTCTGACCAAGACAAAATCTAGGTTTTTGAAATTGAAAGCATTAAAATTATGTATTCTAGAAGGCAATTTGTATTGGAAAGATCCTAGAGGTGTTTTGTTAAATTGTCTATTGAAGGATGAAGATGACAAAGTACTGCAGGAGTTTCATGCAGGAGGCTATGGTGGTCATCTGAACTGGAAGGTCACAGCCAACAAAATCCTCAGAGTTGGACTCTATTGGCCAACTCTATTCGATGATGTGCATCATAAAGTGACTATGTGTCATCAATTTCAGTTGTTTGAAGGCAAAAGGAAACTTCTTCCTCTACCCCTAAAACCAATCTCCGTTGAAGCCCCTTTCCAGAAATGGGGATTAGACTTCATCGGAGAAATAAATCCTCCTTCTTTGGGCCAACACAGGTGGATTCTTACTGCCACGGATTATTTTACAAAATGGATCGAAGCAGTACCAAGCAGGCAATCCATTGATTCTGTCATTATTAAGTTTCTTGAAAATAATATCTTGTCTCTCTTTGGATGTCCTAGAAAGATTATAATTGACAATGCAGCTACTTTTCGATCGAAGAAACTCATGGATTTCTACAACCAGTATCATATTGGTTTGGGACATTCCATAGCTTACTACCCTCAGGGAAATGGGCTGCAGAATCATCAAATAAAACCCTGGTAAACATTATCAAGAAAACTCTGCAGGAAAACAAGAAGTCGTGGCATAACAAGTTGGTTTTCGCACTATGGGCCGACAGACTTACCACCAAAAGGTAAATGGGTATGTCACCATATCAGTTGATCTATGGCATAGAAGCAATCTTTCCCACTTCCTTAGGAGTCCGTGTCATGAAATTGCTGCAAGACATGCAAGCTGAGCCAAATGACTCCCAAAGAAGGACCAACCAAATGATCCATTTGCAGTAGTCTAGGGAAGAAGTATACAACAATACCTAGGTAGTCTAAGAAAGAATTAAGAATATTTTTGACAAAAGAACCAAGGAAGATGATTTTAAGCTAGGAGATCTAGTGCTGAGATGGGATTCCCGAAATAAAGACAAGGGAAAGAATGGAAAATTCAATAGTTTGTGGAAGGGACCATACATGATTCAAGAATTCATAGGAAATAACGCTTTCTTGTTAAACAAAAGTGATGAGACAAATATGCCAGGAGGACCTATAAATGGAAGAATGTTGAAGCATTATTCACCACCTCAGTAGAGACCTGAAGTCACACTTTCCATTGTACAAACCATTTTTTTTATTTTTCTTGCAAGTTTATGAGTGAATAACTTTGGTCAGTTGGTTGAAGCCCAAAGAGAAGGCCCTAAGCCTCTGACCATTGTTTTCCATTTTTCGAAAATAAAACCAATCAAGCAACAAAGGAGACTATGGAGGAAGTTTCAAAACATCAGGAATCGGTATTCTTGGCACTTTACAAGGAGAGTACCATCCTCAGGTGGAGCCATTGTTATCACCCTATAATTTATAGGATCAACTGGTGAATGGAATGTTGTCTCTCTAGTGTTTTTTGTTTGTCAAATGATTTTTCATTCTGCAAATAATTTGAGAAGAGAAAGAAAAATAAAAAGAAAAAGAAAAGAGGGCATAAAAGAATTTCAATAAGAGCCCCATGCAATAACAGTGACATCATCCATACCTTTCAAGCATAGCCAAGTTCTTTTAAATTGATGTTGATAGGAATAGTGAATAATCTTGGCTAAACTGTTTAATCTTAGCCAAGTGACCTAAGTTAGTTAATGAATAAATTTGGCCAAACTGTCTAATCTTGGTCAGGTAGCCCCAGGATAGAGTAAGTTCTTAGCCCAACAGTTTAATCTGGGATAATTGTCATAGGAAGTTAGGTTAGAACATAGGGTAGTTTGCTTGATTTAAATAAAACCAGCTTAATGATCAATGTTGGACCATGTCTTAGATGCTTAAAAAGTTGTTGGCCTAACTCCTTGGTGATATAACATGAAAAAGCTTGGGAAATACCCACGATATGCACTTATCCTAAGTTCTCTAGGCGCATATACTTTCCGTGCCCACATTTATGCACTGCTCATATATCAACAGTCCAGATAATTGCGCTTAGATCTATGGTGGACAAATCTTTCCGGACCCCCCGACCATTCTACCTTTAATGGAGGGGGGGGAGGGGGTCTGTAATGTGTGATAAAGATCACGCACAGATCTATGGTGGAGATAAAAGCACGCAGATCGACGACTCGAGGTACTTTTAGGACCCCCCCCAACCAATCTATTTTTAACGGTGGGGGGGAGGTCCGGAATGGATTTTTACTCAGGCGGGCCCCTATCAATACGTGGCATAAATCTATTGGTCCCGAGTCCCACTGCCTCCTATGGTATGACATACCTAATCACCTCATGATGTCATCATCCACCTTTCCAAAGGAGTCACATGCCATAACTCCATCAGTCCTTCTCCCTCATTCACTCGTGGCAAGTCCCCTCACCATGATTTTTCCCGCAATCGATAACTGCCACATCACCCATCCATATCCCTCAGTCGTTGTCACCTGCCACCTCACATTCTAAATGACCCATTAGCCATTTATTTCTGGATAACCTATCCATTAGCCAGCTGACCTGTCCACCGTGCCCAATGGATACCCGTTTACTCAAAAGTACCCTCATTCTTCATTCCTTCACCATTTACCCACTCATCGCACCAAAGAATCTACCCTGTTTTCTTCTCCATTACAGTCAATCGCCCCCATCTATAGTCGTCCCTGCTAACGTTGTTTTATTTGCAGGTATTGTTACAATAATGGCACCAAAGTCAAAACAAACGGAAGGAGAGGAGAATTCGTTTCTCCCACCTCCTATTGACCTCGAAAGGATTCCACTGGCCGACAAAGATTACTTAATCGCAAATACTAAGTAAGATTTCGACTTCGCAGACCCTCAATCATGGCTTAAAGAAGTCTTCCTGGACCAGAGTGACGAAATTGGACTCTAGGAGTCCAACCTACCCCTGTACCTCTTCCCCTAGATTCACCATTTCCCAAAGTTCACCCTCAAGTGCCAATCCCACTATATTCTCGAGAAAAGAGCCATCGTATCCTCCTCTGGGGAAGTTCTTTTCCTCATCATGCCAGAAACCATCAACCAAATGATGCAAATATCCTGAGCCGAATCTATATCACCTTTTAACCTTGAAATCCTTACAGAGTTATACCAGAAAATGACGTTTCCTCAAAGAGCTCAAATATTTGAGATTTTTCTTCCACAGTCCACTCAGCTCCCCGCTACAAATCCCCCTTATCCTTCCTCCATGTTCTCAACCAAAGGAAACCAGGTTATCACGTCCCTATGCACCTTGTTGGGTTATTATTCAGAGCACTGGGTGGATGAACCCATTCTGGGACTTTTGTCTATTTTCTCCATCGATGAGAAGCCTACTACACAGTTTGACTTCAGCATGCTCTTGGCGAATAATATTCAAGAGCAATTTTTCAATTTCTCCACAGAAGGCATGTTCTGGTATTCTTCAATACTGGCATACCTGTTTGTTTTCTTCCAAGCAGACAAATTCACTTTTTCTATGAAAAAGATGGACGGAGATGGAAAACCCCAGGCAGTAACCACATGGACTTCCTTACTCAGACATAACTCCACGAAATTCAGTTTCAAGCAAATCATTGATCAGTTCTACCACCTCGTGGTGGGTACGCTCAGCGGCAAACCCGAACCCAGGAATAACGACGAAGTTCAGAGGATCCTACATCTCTCGGATCATACAAAGACTGGTGATTGGTACCTATACCAAGATCACACTGAGATTAGAGTCTATGGGTGAGTTGGCCCCATATAAACTGCCCAAATATTTACCTGTCATAATTTTTCCTCTGGAATACATAAGGCAGATGATAAACTCAGATGATATTCATTTTGTGTCTTTAAAGAAGAAGTAACAGCTCAGAATCAAAGGGCAGATTGGGTCTTTCATCTTCAACAACCAAGGTGTCGGGGATGAAGCAGATAGGCTGCTGAAGGAAATGAAATTCTTCATGAGTTTCACATGGCACTACGATCCGTGCGAGATCATTTCAGAGATGAGGATAAAAAACAAGAATATCCCGTATATCCACAAATCTAGGCATGAGGTAGAGAAATTTGCAAATGAGATAGGATGGGAACCAAACACTTTGGTTGAACCAGAACAATAGGGCCCCCAGGTCATTGTATCACAGACAACCACAGCACAGGCTCCGAAGGAGAAAAGGTCTAGTGTTAAGAACCAAACATCAATATAGCATATAAAAACCTCAGGAAGAGTACTCAACGCCTTGAAAAAGAGATAATTTCAGATAATAAGCCTCTTCGAGGGAGAAACCTCCTTTTACCCCACTTAAATGTTCAACTACAAGATGAGTCAAAATGAAAATATCTCCTTGGTATATATAGGAGACTAGGAGGTATAATTACAAATAATGGCCTAAAGCCAACATAATTAAAATAACATTACTAATCTAAATTACAACTAATGGCCTAAAGCTGACATAAATAAAATAGCATTACTAATCTAATAT
>ML793684.1:50948-165901 GCA_009831015.1 Picea engelmannii | reverse complement strand
GTGGCATGTTGGCCAAGTATCACTTTTGAACCTTGATTTTGAGGTGGTTCTGCTAGACAATATTTCTTCTATTGTATCTCCCAATTTTTGGCCCTTCTGGGTACGAAACTTTCTCTTATGTATTTCTATGATATTTATTCTCTACAATGCCACAGGTCTGATCAAAATTGGATGTGCCAAGTGGAATTTACGGTAGCTTCCCCACAACTTGCCGAGTTTTGGCCTTTCCAAGAGATCTCACTTGTATAGTGTGCCCCACACAAAATAATTGATATAAAATTCTGAAACTCGCACCCAAAATACTAAAAACTGTCCATGATCGAATGCAACTAGTCCCACACAATTTGGATACTCCAGGAAGAAGTTATTATTGTTTTACCTAGAACACCTTCTTGAGACTAGTCAATAGGACTAGTCAGATACCCTATCTTACACAGGGTGTATATACAAATTTAAGATGACCCAGAAGCTGAAATTTTTACCACATATACATTACCAATTTCTGTAAATGGCCTCCATATTTCATGGTTTGAAACGCTACAAAAAAAAATTTATTGCAAAAATTCCACAATGACTCATTTCAAGATGATTCCAGAACCATATCTTGTACAGGAGGCATCTCCAAAAGTATAAGGCCTCAGGAGCTGCATTTTTAACCCAACGTACCTTGATCTATATTCTAAATATCCTCCAAGAAGTTCCTTCTGAAACGTTGTAGAAAACAAGTTATAGAGAAAATTCCATGGTGTTCCAGATGTAGCAGCGAAACCCCAAGACCTTGAGCTCTGAAACCATATGTTAAGAACCAAACATCAATATAGCATATAAAAACCTCAGGAAGAGTACTCAACGCCTTGAAAAAGAGATTATTTCATATAATAAGCCTCTTCGAGGGGGAAACCTCCTTTTACCCCACTTAAATGTTCAACTACAAGATGATTCAAAATGAAAATGTCTCCTTGGTATATATAGGAGACTAGGAGGTATAATTACAAATAATGGCCTAAAGCCGACATAATTAAAATAAAATTACTAATCTAAATTACAACTAATGGCCTAAATTCGACATAAATAAAATATCATTACTAATCTAATATGCCCCAATTAAGGGGTAATGAGCAAATATTAGGGTTTAACATCTAGGCAAGATCTGTCACCTCCTGTCACTGAAGTGTCATTAGAAGAGTTATGACTGCATACCAAGAGGCCAAAAACCATTCCAGCTCCTGACCCAGCTGGAGAAAAGGAAATTCCCTCCACCACAGTGATAGAGGTTGATCGGTCGCTCCTCAATACAAGTGGGAAGCAGATTGTAACCACAAGTGTTACTAAAGAAGCCTACAGATACTCCACCGATCAACCAACCAGGCAAGACAGGTGCGAAGCTGATTATTTTTGAGAAATACGATCTAATCAAGAAAAAGAATCAAACCCTGACCAATAGCACATATGTCCAATTCTGGAAGAAGACTTCGTCTACAGAACACCGACTTCTATCGTTATTCGACACGAAGAAGGGAAGAACGCACATGGAATTCCTCCAAGAACAGGTACCAAACCCAAAGGTAATCACCGATTACAAAAGGGCCACTTTTGAATTCCAGACCAAGGACATGCATCCTACTGATCAAAAGGATCTTCACAGGAAGACGGGAGAAATGGTTTTCTCCACGCTGGAACATGCTTCCACTACTGCATCCAGGTTACAATTGTCTCTGAACAATGTCCAGACACAGTTGAAGATGGAGAAAATATCATCCTTTGCCAAGGATAATAGGATCAAGATGTCGGAGGAACTAGTCCTCAAGATCGGGTATGATCCCTCGAATCTGAAAGAAATCGAGGAGATGATCAAGAAGAAAAACAAAGACATAGCATCTTTGAGAAAAAAATTGAAGCTACCACCAACAGTAGACTCGCAGAAAAAGGAAATAGTAGAGACAAAAGGAGAAAAAGATGAGATGCTTAAGTTAATCATGGAGCAGAATGCACAACTGAAGGAAATGGAAGCTGAGATGGAGAAGATAGTGAAAGAGAAAGAGCAATTGAAACCCATGGAAGTCATTCCATTGAGTGCAATTCCACTCTCAGGAGTGAGCACAACATCACTAGCAGAAGTCCCATCGGCAAATCCACTGACGTCTCCGGAAAAGATGGTTGAATTGGCCAAATTTATGGAAGAGATGAACATGCAGAAGACAGAGATTAGCAGGCTCAAAAAGGAGATTGAGAACCTTCAGGAACTCAAATATTCTTATCAAACCAATTTCTCCAAGGAAAAACATGTGTCAGACCAACTCAAACAAGAGTTGCAGCAACTTCAGAAGTAAAGAGTGGCTGGTAAAACACTAGCCGAAGTCAAAGAAAGTGTCTGGATAGACATCACCAAGTCTATGAATGAAATATGGCCAATGATACAGATTATGTTTGAGAAAAATGAATTGGTGTAGAGAAGCAAACAGGCCATCGAGAAGATTAGATCGAAATTGGGAGAGATGCCCACACAGGCTAATGAAATCATCAAATTCCTAAATTCTAAAACCAGAGAGGAGTTGAAAGAGCTGAGAATTGAGGATAGAACAGAGACCATCCTTGAGGTCAAGAGAGTCTTGACCAAGAGAGGACTGATGCCACAACTGGAAGAAAAGGTTCAGGCCATGGACCAAGGGGTACAAAGGTTTTTCAGCAAGATTGAGGCTCTACAGAAGAAAGGTCTTCCTGGTCTGGAGGTGATAAACGACAAACTGATGAAATTCCCAGACTACAAAAATATACCGGCCGATGTGGCTAAGGATAGTTCAAAGTTTTCAAGAATTCAAGGAAGCATCACTGGCAAGGAATTCCTAGATGCACTTCAGTTGGACATCAACATTCAGCATGAGATCTGGTATATCTTCATCACCAAGCCTACTTTCGCCAAGTACACAAAAATGGATGAAGTCTACCAAAGGCTACTCAAATTCAACGTTCCCAGTCATCTTCGATGGGAAGAGATTTGTGACCCAATCGAGTAGTAGATGAGTTGTCCCAGCCCAGTTAGCTATCCATTCAGATGAGGTCATGTAGAGGCCTCACCAACGGCTCACCCAGAAAACAACATGCAGTTGCGACACATCATCAAATAGTTCCTAGTGTTTCAGGATTAATCCGTAAGTACGGAAACAAACCGATCTCCCTAGATCCACCTGGATCTAGAACAAAACAGGACAGAATAATACACTTTCCCTAGATTTTAACTGTTGAATGAACTAGGAGGCAAGAATCATGAACATACCTTATGATCACTTCCTTGGGTCTCTGTTGTTCCAAGCTTCGCTCCAATGTTCTTGTATCATCAAGACCACAACAAAACAAACCAATCGAAGTGAAGACAATTCAATATATTCAACAATTAATCTATACATATGATCAAGGAGTTATGTAATAAAGTGACATCAACTTTATGGGAAAGGGATATATTACTGTATTATATTGATTGAAATTGAAACTTACAACCTGAGCCTTGATGTTGCAAACCTCCTTTCGATGGATCCTAGCTATGACACACACACTTGCTCATGCATGAAGAAAATCAACCACTTTTGATAACCTTGTTGGTGTCTCTAGCTATTGTAGCATCAGTCCTTTATACAATATTACACTAATTCTCCAATCAATCTCTTGCTAGTTTTCTTCTAACCTTTTCCATGAGCATTCCCCTCAATATATAGGAGAGAATAGATTAGTTACTTGGATAGGAATGATCCCAAGATATCAGGAAAACCAGTACTTAGATAACCATTCGAATGCCAACTCATCCTTCTAGAAGATTCCCTTCTAGAAGGTTCAAGAATTTATCTTTTTCCTTCCTTTATAAAATGTTCGCACCCTGATAGTTAGGTACAGTGCGAACCCTTCGCACCCCAACTTAATGCAGCCTGCGAGAATCATGCATTATCGCAGGCAAATATATAGGTAGCCTGCGAACCTCTCTTAAAAATATGATTTCTGGAAGTAGACAAAGGTAACTTTTCTCAGGAAAGTGTTCTAGTGAAGAGCCTAATTTTTCCATCATCATTACATCATCATGACAACCAAAATTGTGGATAACACCTAGATTTTTGTAATTTGTTAAGTTAGTCAGGCTAAAAATAGATTTACCACGTCGTGATCTTTAATGACAAGATCGTTTGTAATTTTGGGTTATAAATACTTCACTTTTCGAAGTATTGAGGGTTGATCTTTACGCCCTGCGAGCTATCAGACTGTAATATCTTTCAAGAGATATTCCATTAATACAAAGAGACATTTTTACAATATTCTTACGTGTATTCACTGGTGATGTTTTTCTTTCTAAGTTTAATGTTATTCCCTCTTGGTTATCACATGGTTTGCTAAATCTAATCTTTGAAGGTAATGAATGTTGCAGGATTTATCTTTGTATACCTTGTTTGTCACTTTGAAATATTTTAGTGTTTTATCTTCTGATTTTATGATAAAGAAATTCTTAATTGCTTCTTTGTTGTAATTGACATTCTCACCTTTTCTACTATTCCCTCATTTATGCTACCAAAAGAATCCAACGATTACATTATCTCACCCTGTGAAATTTTTCTTTTCTTTTTGGTTTAGATTTTACTTCATGATACAGACCACATAGCCCAATGGATGTGTAAACTCTCTCAGCCAACCCAACGAAAACTGCAACAAAA
Organism: Picea engelmannii; assembly: GCA_009831015.1. Classification (NCBI taxonomy): domain Eukaryota; kingdom Viridiplantae; phylum Streptophyta; class Pinopsida; order Pinales; family Pinaceae; genus Picea; species Picea engelmannii. The sequence goes on along the minus strand of ML793684.1, from coordinate 161,210 downwards.
AACCCAACATATTTTATTTACCTAGCCTAATATTTTAAATTTGGAACATATCTAAATCATACAGAGAGATCCCTCTCTGAAGCTATTAGGGCTAGATCCAAGCTTCAAAGTGGTTGGATAAAGTTACCTCCCGTAGATTTATTCTTTCCTGACAACCTCTAGGAAATTTACAGAGCGTTAATACCTACTTTATCACATTTTGGTAAGAATTATAACAACCAATTTCATCACTATGTCCATTAACATCTTAAATGGTACCCAAACAGGCTCATCTCAGCCTTACTCAACTTGTGATGGGAGCATTTTATTTTCCCCTCAGGGAAGGCCTTCCTAGGGTAATTTTTGAGTTATGAAACCCTCCCACATCATAATTCCTAATTTCAAGGATTCTCAGTTTAGGTTTGATGAGCTAAGCACGCAGTTTGTGAAAATTTTATCATTGGCCCCTTTGGCTTGTCACTAGGTGGGTCTCGTGGGGATGGGTTCCTTTCGCAATGAATAAAATGAAGTTTGGTCACATTTTTGGAAATAAAACACTTCCATATTGTAGGGATCAGTAAAATATTTCCAATGGTCTATCATGAGCCTGATTTCGAGTCCGTATGACCCCCCTACAGAGGACACAAAGAGTTGTGACTTCCTGGTCTAATTCTGTTCGTATTTCTATTTGAAAAGGAAAATTAAACCTATTAATGTTGTAGGGAAGTGTGATACCTTTCCAACAATATATCTCATGATTGGTTTTGACCCCCGGTTGGTGAGAATGAGCCTTTGCAACACCAGATTGGTTGCAGTGGTTTGGGGTTAAAAAATTGTTGTTAAGGGGTTTTTAATCATATATTAAGTGATGCAACATTGTTATGGACTCAGATACCTTTCCAATGACTCCTTATTTTCCTCATTATGTCCTTAGATTTCCTGGTTAGAGCTGTCACAAGTTTGTCAATTATTTCAGGCAAAGGGGGGCAACGAGCTCGCGTATCGGGGTTTCATGATAGATAAAATAGTCATTAATGGCACCAACACACAAATATATGGGAATTTCATAGAATTAATAGTCGATACCTTTCCAAAGGTACTACATTTTCCTCAATTGGATATCGTATAGCGATATGGAGCCTTTCGCAAGATTGGGTGTCATGTGGGCCCACCAGCAAGTCAGTGATTTTAAGCGGCAGTTGTTCCATGCCAAAATTAAGGGGTGAGGTGGCATCATTTTGGATTAGTGACCACATATTCTTTATGGGCTTGTCGAGAAATTTCTAACGATGTGCTCTACGTCCAATTCTGACCCCATCTCATCTGGAAACATTTTTTGGCTAAGTCAACAAGGTCATGGTCAAAAGTCAAAGTCAAACTTTGACTTGGCACAATTTTCTAGAAATATTCAAAAAATAGTGAAAAAATAATAAAAAAGGAAAAAATCAAGGGAAAGAGATCCATCCCTCTTGCAAAAAATTGGAAATCAAATTTTTTTTTAAATCAAAAATACAAAACCCTCCCTCTTCCCTCTCTCAAGTCATTTTGGCATTTTGGCCAGGGGAAGAGGTGGCTCTGCAATAGGTATTCAATGGAAGATAAGGGGTTCCAAACATAATAAACTAAGGGTTTACATAGCAGGACAATCCATACTCCATCCCCAAGCACAGGGTAAAGGTGCCCATACATCATTACCTCCTCAACCCGTGAATTTTTGCTCAGAAATGTCAAATTTGGTTATGCTCGCAGTGATTTTATTCATTGTTCAAAGTTGAATATTGATAGTTTCAGTCAATTTTCTGGTTCATACATTAGTCTGATGGTTTTTATGATTTCCCGAATATTTTATTGGTAAAATATGTAAGGGAGAGCGGATTTGAACCCCTCTTGGGCACAAGGCCCAACCCTCCAGGACCCCCTTATATCTTTATGAAATTCTAGGTTTTGCTGATTATTTTGTCTTTTGCATGGAAATTTCCAGGCCCTATGCTTTGAAACCCAACCCCATCCCTTTCCTCTACTAAAAAATTCCCAGACACTACCAAAAAATCAAAAAAGGAGGGGAAGGAGTTTGAACCCAAGACCTCCCACTGCCAAACAATTATGGAAAAAAACCTACTTTCTACCAAAAATTCGAAAAAAAAAAAATGAAATTTGGTGGTTGTCGGCCACCCGTCCACCTCTAGGGTTCCATCACCACCTTTGCGTGCATGAAGTCCCCGTTCCCCTCCCCACGCTCTCCCTACTCCCCCTCTCCTCTATGCAAACAATCCTCTCCTCTTCCTCCAACTCTGCACCTCCTTCCTAGCGCGTACACCCTTCCACTCACTCCCCCAAACCCCCTTCCTCTCCTACTCTTACTTCACATGGAATCCATACACCACCATGCTACGCACCCTCCACACTCCACCCTCCTCTCCTCCCTCATACTCTCTCCCCCCATACTCATCCAAGTCTCCCTCCCTTGCATGGACAACCACCCCCTCCCCACCATTGCACACTCCAACTACTCTGCCGACCTCTGATGTGTTTCAAGGGGGATTTAGGTTGGTCATATGATCGACCAAGGGCACCAAGGTGAGGGGTTTATAAATTTGTTTTTTAATTTAATTTTAATTTTTTGTTATATAGTTTTTATTTATATATTTTTAAATTTGTTTTTAAAGTTTAAATTTTATTGTTAATTTTTAATTTTTTTTTATTGTATTATATGTGTGTGTGTGTGTGTGTGTGTGTGTGTGTGTGTGTGTGTATGTATTTATATGAAATTATTTTTAATTATTTTTAATAAAACTAAAAATTTAAATTAGTTTTATGTATTTCCCTCCCCCCAAGGTCACTGGAACTTATAATTGCATAACTTCGTCATCTAGAGGCATAATTTCACCCGTAAATAGTCAAAACGACTGAGGATAAGTCAAGAATGCATCCATGGCATTCACCTCCTCAAATTCATCCCATAATTTCAGTGGCACATCCTAGAGTGACGGGGACTCATTATTGGCCCAAAAAGCATGCGCTGGAAGGAGGCCTAATTAGGGGTCTCCGAGGCCAAATTGGGTCGGACAAGAAAAACCCATTTTAGCTACAAGTATGCAGGCATGTAAAATTCTATCAATTCTGTTGTCCAACCCAAAATATTTCCATATTTTCACATTTTTTCCCTGATCAGTCTCCCGACCAACTCCTTCCCGCGTACCTTTTCGGGGCCATATCTTGCTCATCCAGAGTCAGATTTGCGCCAAACAAAATGCAGAGGAAAGGTAGAAAAAATAGATACAACATGGGAACAAGAAAACTAATTTTTTTGTATTTTTGGTACAAGGGGAAATCCTGCAAAGATTCATGCCCAGGGGGTCCCTTCATCGAAACAAGCCCAAATCGAAGCCATGCTTCGGTCATCTCACAAGGAAACTTCTAGGAAGAAAAGGGGGGTTATAATCAAGTCTAAAAAGTTCCTAAACAATGGGAATTTACTTACATACAATGACCAAATCCCAAATTCCCCTTGACCTCCTAAGAATCTCTACAATTTCCCCACACCTTGGGGCTTCATCCTGGTGAATCCAACAGCCATGGATGGTCGGGAATTGTCCTACATCACCTCATCTATAGATGAAAAACATGGAAGCAATAAAAGAGTCTTTGGGATGGCACAAATCCCAAGGAAAATGATGATGTGGCATACTAATTTTTGTCATTTTATGAAAATGACATTTTGTAATATTTTAGTCTCGTGTGATTTAATTTTATCTTGTATATTGTATTGTAATTAAGAGGTCAAATCATATTTGATTTGATCCCTTTTGGATAATATTATTGTTTTAGGATAAGTTTACTTTTTGGTAAAAAGTCAAAAAAGCTTTAGGGTTGGTCCACTTGTCACTTTTCCAAAAGTGACAAGTGTCTTGTGACCTAATCCTAAGCCTTCACCTCTTATTTATAAATAAGAGGGATGGCATTGTAAAAAAATGTGGATGAATATAGTAACAAAGCTCTGCTAAAATTTTCCAAAGCTCTTTTTGTGTGTGATACTTGTAAAATTTTAGTTGTTGTACATGTCACTTGTTGGTTAAGGGTTGAGCGGTAGAAGTAAAACTTGTTATGTTAGTTATCTCCAGGAGGGATTGGTTAGCTAGGTGTTTTTTGTTGCTTCCTTGGGTTTAACTTACTTTATTTCATTCCCTAACAACTTCGATTATCTTGTTTGACGTGTTTTAGTACAATTTTTATGAAGTGTTCAGTTTTTTTCAACCTTGGCTAGTGGTTGGGAGTCATACGGCCCCTTAGGACAACCCTTAAATAATCCTCTTAGTTGGTTGTTCATGTTTTCTTGAATATTTATCTTTTTCATGTAAATTTTTGTTATGATTTTTGGTTACTAACTTTGCTACCCCAAATAGGAAAATTGACCATTTTGGTTAAATTTTCCCTCCAAGACAACCATCTTAGTAGGATGTTATTTATCTTTTATGTGTAAATTTTTGTTTCATTTATTTCTATTTTTCCATATATAATCACTAACACTTTGTTGTTTGTCTACAAGGATATAATCCAGTCAGCTACTTTGCTTATCTTAAGCGATTGGGGACCATCTAAAGACTTTTTTGAGGCAAAGGGGCCAACAGGACAACCAAGAAAAAACATCAAATTTGATCCGTAAATTCACCCAATCACTCTCATTTTCACCTTAAATTCTATTGCACTCATTTAAAAAATTATGGCACATGTACCCATGTCAATATGCTTTGCTTGTGTAGATAGTTTGAGTAGTTTGCTTATAAATTTTTGTTTATAAAATATGATTTGTATCTTTGTAATTAATCATCATTGTTTCGAATTTAAATATGTAAACTTCCAATCCCCATATAAGGAATCAGCTGGGACTTTCATGCATATGGTGGCCTTTCCGCTCACAGAGAGCCTCAATCCATTCCTTTGGGTTGAATGGTATAATTGTTTACTTGTAATTAGTTAATTTTGTCATTTTTCATCATATATCTTCTCGTACACTAATCTACAAGTGGCTTCCCCTTAAGGGGCCATGCAAAAATCAGTAAGCAAAAAACACTCAAAAAACCACAAAAACACTTGAAAACAAAGCAGGGGTCTACCCCATACACATTCAAAACAAAACCTATACTATTTAGCTATATGTGTACACATATTACTTAGTTGTGACGTATATGTCACTTACTTATTTACTTATTGTTGTACAAATATTTAGATAGATTTAAATTTATTGACCAGGAGGCATTCTTGCAAACGCAAGACATGACCTCGCCACATGGATGGCATCATCCTTTATTTCAATAAATTTCAATTTCATAGAATACTAAGTTTCAAAGCCAGGGAGTCCTCATCGGCAGCCCCTCAAAAGTTGTATAGTTAGTATAAATTGAGTGGTATTTCCTTAGTACCACACAATCAAGGATTTGAATAGCTCAGCTTGGTTGGGATACCACACTGCTTGGTTAAGCTCAGCTAAAAATCCATTTAGGGAAGTCTCGAGCCTCTTCCTTTTTGCAGGTATCCTTCTTCCATCCAAGTGGCTTTAAGATCCCGAAAGCATGAGGGACGATAAGAGGATAATCCTTTTTTCTATGAACTGCATGGGGCACTCTTCAACCTAACCATTGTGGTCTACTAAGAATAAACTCCTTATACTGGTTGACATAGTTTTGGGATGTGTTTTCCTGATCGGGATAACCTTTAAAATAATGCGGTGGCCAATGCATGTGTTAATAACTGAAACTCCACCAAAAAATTACATTTTAAAGTCAAAACTTTTGTCAATCCACCCTTCATCCATGAACATAAATTGCAGCAATAAATAATCCCTAAACATAGTTGTAAAAGCTCATAAAAAGGATGTCCATATTGATTTACAGTGCCCCTTTTAATTTGACAATCTTTCGGGATCACTTTTTGGGTCACCCCAGGGGGTACCAAGACATTCTAGGCTTGTTTCCTTGACTTAAAAGATACGAACAACTTGTTTTTTGCAATTTACAGCCATCTAAAAAGACTTGGATGTAGCTTTTAATCTCACTTGTCACCCTTATTTCTCAATTTTTCCACTTAAGGAATGCAGTAGTTTATTGTAAAAGGCTCGGGTTTACTTTGTGAACCCATTATGGGTCATTTTCCAAGGCTTTAAAGGAGATAACAACTTGTTTCTCATTTTATTTAGTTTTTTGTCCTCAAAATGAACGAGTTTATTTTCATCCCATTTTCCATAATTTTCACCTCACAGGCCATTTTGGTCATCCAAGAATATGAGGGAGGAAAATACCCAGTGTGGGTGGTCCTAAGAAAGAATTATTGTAATTCATTCACCTCTCCTTTCCCCCCTTCCTTACTAAATTAGGTGAAGGACCATCTAAGGTGTGGATAGTCTTTGCATTGTGTCAATCTATCAAAGAGGTTGTAATCAGCTTCATAGTTGGATAGGTTGGATCTGCCCCAATGGACATATTTTTCTTATAACACGTCCCTTTTCTGGTGACCATACTGGGGAACTTGAAAATCTCTTTAGTTTTTCTTGTATCTCAAACTTGTACTAAGCATTGGACCCAAATTCTTTGGGGTCCTTTTCCCACCTGTTGACAGAATTTTGTGGCAAGGTCTTTCAGTGATCCTTTGTATTTTCTTTGGTACTTGTTATATTTTAGTTCCCTTGCAATTTTGTTGCATCTAGGAGTATTAAATACCATCGAGTTTTCCTTTCCTCTTACCTTGTCAGTGTCCAATTTTACTTGTTCAAACTCACATGAGAAGTTATAAATATTCCATACTTTACCTTCCACTTCGAGATGAATGAATTTTTTTTATTTATAGTTGGGTTAATCAACATTGTGTCAGAAATAGTTGGATTGTTGGTGTGATACATCTCTTGTACTAAAGGTACATACCTAGTCCCCCTACAAGCTGGCAAGGAAGAAACATCTTAAGACTAGGGAAACAATTTCCCCCAGGAATACAAGAAGTCAAAGTTCACTAAATAAAACAAGTATCGAGACACGTACATCTGGGAAACCATAGAAAATTGTTACACATGTCGTGCGAAATGAGACACCCTGCTTCTATCTCCTTTTCAAATCCACCTACTAAATAAATATTTATTCAATATAGAAACAATTACTAATGCTCAGGTTGTTCCTCTCGTCGTTCCAACAACTGGTGTTGTTCCTCCTGTAGTTGTTCCGATGGAAAAGCCATGGAAACGTGAGACTCCTTTGAGGTTTACCTAGCCTCTTCAAGACATGCCTATAGATTCCCCAAATAGGCTTCCTAACTTCAGTGGAACTGGCACATTGAATGTCAAGGAACATATACAAAACTAATATGATGCAATAGCGGTTATGGACATAAAAATTCTTGATGTCTTCATTAGACTTTTTGTAAGAACCTTTGAGAGAGAAGAAACAAGATGGTATTTCTTGCTTCCCAATGATAGTATCCAAGATTAGGACACTATGGTCCAAGAATTCAATAAGCATTTCCAAGGGGAGGATGATGTGGCTTCTCTACTCAGGGATTTCACAACCATCTCCATTCATGAGGGGGAGCAAATTCGATACTTTAACCAACACTTTACCTCAACCTTGGATAGGATCCCAACTGCTTCCCAACCATCTAGGAACAATTTGCTCCATTACTACATGACCGCTATGAATCCAAATGTAAAGTATATATTGAAAGATAAATCAATGCAAACTTTAGATGCGACCAAGCTTAGCACCCTAGAAATTGAGAGAAACACAGAGGAATCTAGTATGATTCCCTCATATTCATCGCAACCCCATTTTAACGAGAGGCCTAGGAATGAGGTACCTCGAAACAAGGGTCCTCAATATGAACCTCCACCTTCCCAAACTTCGAGGATTGAAGAAATGGAAAGTTCTAAAATGATCAAGTTCTTAATGAACAAGAACAACCAAATACTTCCCTTAATTGAAAGGTGGATGACTTATGTTTATTGCTCCTACGAGGCCAAGGCCTCCTTTTCCTCCTCCTCCTCCTCATAGGAAACATTTTGTTGAAGTGGATTGGTGCCACTTTTTCCAAGACTTCCATGATTCTGATTATTTTAACTCATATACATGTCACCTAGAATTTTCTAAAACCAACAAATCCCCTTTACCTCTAATGAAAAACAAGCTTTCCTCCACTTCCCAAAATGACCAAGTTAACATGGAAGATTTTGTTCCCTACAATGATGATCCTCTTAACTTTGGAAGTTTCATTGTAGAAACTATGATTCAGACCCCTAAAACCACTCTGCAAGAGGTGGAAGGGACTAAAATTGATCCTGAGGACAATGAAAAAAGAAAATTTGTCGTGAATGGTAGATTACCTTCCCCTCCAAGGAAAAATGTTTTGTGGAATCCAAACAAGGTAATTTTTCCTAAAAATCCACTACCCTGCTTCCAAACATCGGTGCCTTACAACATCATTGAAGATCTAGTGAAGGTCCCAACCCACATGAAATTATTAGACACTCTTAAAACACATTCTCATTTTGAAAACCTTTCACGTGTTTTACAAGAACCTCCTACTCCACGAATAGAACAGAGAGTTCCTCTTTCCAAAGAGTCCTCTTCTCAACCTAAGGAGGCATATGATGTTATTGATCTAGACCATGGGGTTACTCCTTTCTATGTCTCAGTTATGATTTTTGATTTTTTGCTCCATAATTGTGTTTCTAACACAGGAGCAAGGCACAATGTCATGCCCCTTTGAGTCATGAGTAGATTGGGTCTTGAATGCATGGGGCCATGTAAAGATATGATATCTTTGGATTCAAGGACTGTAGAAACCATTGGTCACATCAAGGACTTATCCATTACTTTCAACCAAGCTCTAGATGTGAGCATGTCATAAATGTGATCGTAGCAGACATACATGAAGCATATGGAATTCTTTTAGGGAGGGAGTGGTCCACCAAAGTAAAAAAGGGTTGTTATTTCATGGAAGGAACCCACTTCAACTTTCCTCATAAATGTGTTGAAGTTGTCATCAGGCGGGAACCAAAATACCGAGAGCGGGCTTTACCTGCTTCCTACAACACAAAACATGTGTCTTTTCAAGACACATGGATGGTTACGTATACTGTGTTATCTAGGTAAGATGCACATGTCCCTCCTTCTGAGTTGGAAGAAATGGTGTGGAGCATGGATTTTGATGGTGCTAAATCCAAGCACGAATCTAGGGTTGGGGTCTTTTTGTGTGAACCCAAGGGAAAGGAAATCCCTTTCTCTTTTCGATTAGAATTCCATAACACTAATAATATGTTTGAATATGAAACATTAGTTCAAGACCTCCAAAAGGCCTTGGACTTATGAATTCACCATGTGTTGGTGAGTGGGGATTCTGAGCTGGTTGTGAATCAAATCAAAGATAAATATGAAGTTCATAACCCTCACCTCAAGAAATACCATCGAAGGGATAAGGAACTTATTGAGAAGTTCTTATCTTTCAACATTCAAGTCATACCTAGGACCGCAAATCACGTATTTGATACTTTGGCCTTGGCTAGTTCATGATTCACTTCAGATTTCATATGGTCTATTGAAGATATAAAAGTCCAAATTTTACATAGACCTACATTATGTGATAATGTTGACTCTTGGCAAGTTTTTGATATTGATGAACAAATCTATAGGTTCCTTCAAAACAAGGAGGAATTCAAAGATTTACATATCATCCATGAGTTGGAAGAGGAAACCGGGGACATAATCCAATTAAAGACAAATAAAATTCCCCTTCGTTTGTTTGTATTGGAATCCATGTTTGATTCCAATGATACCACTACCGCTGCACGTAGTATTGATAGTGAATCTGTTAGGAAGGTGTTATCAATCCAAGAGTCACTCCCAGACTGCAAATTAGAGTAATCTTGGTAACATAGAAATGCAAATGGATTAAAATAGTTTGAATAGGTGGATCAACAAGAGAAGAGTAAAAAGGAGGGCATCAGACTACTGCAAATACATTCCATTGGGCATGGAGTCATAACATCCTACAAATCAAAGGCAATCAAGCTGCCTACCAGACAAAAGGCTTATGAGAAGATGAATAGAATAATAGAAGGTAAAGAAAGAGAAGAATAACCACATAACAGAGATCCTTTCTGTAATATATATTGAAGAGTGATTGAACAATAAACTATGATTAACAAGAAATTACCACAAATCCTTTGCATCTCATGAATTCATTAACCAAAGGCAACTTTTGATATTCAAAATCTGTAAATATTATTCAAGAAAGATGAAAATATAGAATGATAACAAAGAAAAAAATGTCTAATAAGAAACTCTCATGAATATCTAATGGCAGAAATGCTAATTACAACAGGCCCTCGGGCTTACAATTGTGCAAATAAATTGCTCCTCTATCTCTCTCCCCTCTTGGATCATGAATCCAACCCCCTTTCCTCAAGAGATATCCTTCCTTAAATATAAAATAGCATCCAAATAATCTTAGTAGGTTGAATCCCATCTCCTTCATTGGATTCTAAGCCTTGGATATAGGTGGCAACAATCAAAGAGACAAAAATCCAACAAACTGTTAATTTTCAGGAATTTGTTGGAACTCATTAATCAAATGTCTCCACCTCATTGCATGAGGCCCTTTCTGGAACTAAATATTAGGTGAAGGTGTCCCTTGACATCTAAATGATCCTTGAGAATCCATTTGAACCCTCCTTGACATGTGGAAATCTCCCAACAAGGCGAATATCAAAACCGTGACCGCTACGTGAAATTAGGTAGCATCGTTGTAAAATAGTAGGTAGTGCCACTTATATGTCTAATATATCTCAAACCATAACACATTTTGAAAATTTGAGAGATTTTTTTGTTATTTTTCATGTTATGAACAAAAACCTCCTCCATTTTTCAAAAACACCTTCTCAATTGTTCACAATCCAAGTTTCAAGTTATTGAATAAAAACTAGTAAAATAACTCTGCACAATTTGTTTTCTGCTAGAATTTAGGTATCACCCTCCTGTGTGTCTGTGTGCGATTGGGTAGTTCAAATACATGAGTGGTTTTGATTCTCGGAACCTTGTGAGAGTTTTTTCAATGATTTTTCTTGACACTTGGCACCTTAACCAATCTTGTGCTAACAGAAGGTGCAAGAAACCATCCCTATAAACCTCGGAACTGAGAAAGATCCAAAACTAGTTTATATATGGTCACAATGTTCTCCTTATGAGATCGCTCAATACATATGAATATAACAAGATTCCTTTTGTCTTTATTAATGTCGGGAACACCTTTCAATGTGTCATGGCCATTTCTTTCAAAGGAGTATTGGGTAATATCATCATTGTCTACTTCGATGACCTCACTGTATTTTCCAAAGAATGAAGTAGTCATTTTGATCACCTCGGGAAAGTTCTTATTAGATGTAGTAAGTTTGGCATATATTTAAATACTAAGAAGACCATTTCCGGTGTTATGGAGGGAAAAATTTTGGGCCACATCATCTCTCGAGAAGGTGTCAAAGTTTATCTCGAGGGAGTGGTAGAAATCTAAAATATGCCTTGACCTACTAATAAAAAATAAATGCAATCTTTATTTGGAAAGATAAACTTCTTAAGACACTTCATTCCTTATTTTTCTCAAGTAGTCAAACCTCTAAATCATCTTATGAAGAAATACATTTGGTTCAAATGGGACCCCCCTACCCATCAGGATTTTGAATCCATTAAGCAAGCCATTTATTATGCCCCTTTGTTAATCAGTCCTAATCCCTCTAAGGACTTTGTCATGTACACTAATTCATCAGAAGAGACAAATTATGCAATCTTACTGCAAAAATATCATGAGGAAAATCTTAGGCCAATCAATTTCATAAGCCATAATTTTAAGACACACCAAATGAACTATTCTCCACTACAAAAACATGGTTATTCTTTGTATAAATCCTTGGAGCAATTATGACATTACATCCAAGGCCACAAATTTTAGGTTTTTGTGCCTACATCTCTCTTAGTCATTGACTTGAATCAAACTGAATGCATAGTAAGTGGTCTAAATGGATCATGCGCATGCAAGAATATGACTTGGACATTAAACCGATGAAAAATATAAGGGGGATATCGTTGGCTGAATTGCTAACCCAATCCCACCCCTCGGTCATAGTTGAACCACCTCAAGTAGATGAATTGATTTCTTTCAAAGAATTGGTTAACAAAACCAAGTTAGCCTCACAACTATGGTATGGACCTATCGTGTCTTTTTTTATCAATGTTGTTTTCCCACCAGACATGGATACTAAAGCCAAACGAACACATATTTTACAAGTTGTTCGGTATGTTTTAGAACACCAAAGCCTTTACCGAAGAAACCTTGATGGGGTTTTGTCACTATGCTTGAATCCTGATCAAACCAAAATGGCACTTGAACAATACCATTTCTAGGGTTTGTGGAGGTCACTTTTCAGCCAAAACCACTGTAGAAAAAGTTTTATATGCAAGTTACTTTTGGCCTTCTCTCCACCAAGATGCCCATTTATTGGTTCGAAAATGCGAAGATTTCCAATGCTTCACTAGGAAACAAAAGTTAGATGTCTTAACTCTTAGGCCTATTGAATTCCAAGTCCCTTTCGCAAGATGGGGCATGGAATTTATTGGGTCAGTTTCACCACCTTTCAGCATTGGTCACATATTCATCTTAACAACTACTAACTACTTTACAAAGTGGGCTAAAACAATTTCCCTTAGAAACACTATGAGTCAACATGTGGTAGAATTCATTGAGCATAACATTTTATCCTGTTTTGGAACCCCTGATGAGATATTAACTGATAAAGGATCAACTTTCATGTCTGATGTCATGCTCCACCTTGGTGTTACATATGGAATCCAAATTTTTCGATCTTCCATACTACCCCCAAGGTAATGGATTGGCCAAATCCACAAATAAAAATCTGATTCAGATACTTAAGAGAACGGTCAAAGATAACAAGCATGATTGTCACACAAAGTTAAAATTTTCTTTATGGGTTGATCGTATAACCCCTAAGACAACAACAAGTCAAAGTCCTTACACTCTGGTGTATGGAGCCCATGTTGTCTTGCTTGTTCACTTACAAATTACATCCTTGTGTTTGACTATCGCTGAAGTAAAAGATGATTTCCAGCCATTATAACATCGTTTAGACACACTCACCGAACTAGAAGAGGTAATAAAAGACGCATTCCAACACCTCCAAAAGAAGAAAGACATTGTTAAATGTTCCTTCGATAAAAGAGCCACAGTGGTAAATTAAAAAGTAGGAGATGATGTCCTATTGTGGGAAAAAGCACATGAGGCCCCATCCAAACATCGCAAGTTTGATTCTTTATGGTTGGGTGCTTACAAAATCTACAAGGTTTTAGGGAGAAATTCTTTCAGATTAAAAACCTTGGATGGTGAACCACTTCAATTCCCTATGAATGGTCGTCACCTGAATTTCTTTTACTCCTGAAGGATCTAGTCATCCTGTACGTAAGTCACCACAGGTTGGTTTTGTTTTTGTGTGTATTTATTGTTGTTGATTTTCCTACTTGTCTATATTTTTTTTTGTCAGTTTTATGCTTGTATATCTCCTTGGTTTCAATTTTGAGCCTTTTTCTTGTTTGATTTTGATTTTGAGTATAAGCCCCTCTTTGAGTTTTTCCCTTGGTTTTGGTATTTTTCATTTTAATTCTATAAGTTGTCTTCTTTTTGGTATATTTGGTGTTCATGGGAAAGGTAGTGTTATTATTGTTGTACGGATGTTTGAAAAGAATGGACCCTTAGGAACCCTTTTATCATGCTTGGCCTACGGTAAACTCTGACTTAATATAATCTTAAATAATATTAAACCTTATTGTTATTTAATCAAATTAAGCGGGTAAAGTCTAAGGGGGTAGCATATCATTCTCTGGTGAAGCTAAAAACCATGATGGCATGATGGCTTACATAGCTATGTGATTGGAAATGCACTTTACCTAACCACTTACAATCTGATTTTTCCAAGCAACGGTTGTTTTCCTACAAAGTTCCATCACTTATGAGCACTGATATATTTCAACACCTACTGTCAAAAGTTTTTCATATTTCTTTACTCCCTTGTTTGCCTGGTTTGCTTGCTAGTTTTTCTCCAACTGGTCGTTGATTTCAAATGTCTTTGTTTTCTTGCATGTGTGTTGAGAATCGAAGGTATGCATGAGACTTTGGGTTGATCCAAGGTTCACCTTAAGCCATGATTCTCACAATTAAGCCATAATCCGAGTGAGGGACCTGTGTCACTTGGGCCACATTCCTCAACAAAAATCGGGTCATTATTCCCATTCTTATATCCTGTGTGAATCTCAATATAAATTATGTTTTATATATTTTTTGTGCCACTTTAATCCTTTGGTTATCCCTAATGTGAAAAATGGTCCTTATACTACATTTGAATCCCCCCCCTCACCCATGCCGATCACTTTGAAAGGATAAATTTCAATCGAGTATTCTCACCCATCACGTGGATGATCCCATTGTTCTAGATGATTTGGAAGGAATTTCCCCTCCATCGCCAAGAATGTTGACCCAAAAAACTTCTTTGGGTTCAGCATCGTGTTTAACACCTTCACTCCTCCATAAGAATCCCTTTGTGTTATGGTTCTAGTCGAATACAATGGTGGGGGTCATAGTTACTATGTCCTCTGCCCTTGGAATAATATCATTTGGCTACATTCATAAGGTTTTTATCTAAGTATGTAAAGACTTATCAGGCACTAGAGTATCAGATAACAAGGTCAAGTCAGTTGGAAACAGTCCAGGTCATTTCAGGGTTGTTTTATTCAGTTGGGTCAATGCTTCCAGGATTAGTCGAGGGATAGTAAGGTCAAATGGATATCAAAGTCATGGTTTTTCCTACTTTACTATCTACTTTTTGGAAGAATTATAACAACCATGTTCATCACTATGCTCATCGTCATCTTAAATGGTCCCAAATGGGCTCATCCCAGCCTTGCTTGACTTGTCATGGGACCATTTTATTTTCCCATCAGGGAAGGCCTTCCCAGGGTAATTTTTGAGTTATGAAACCCTTCCACATCATAATTCCTCATTTCAACTCTGCTATGTTTAGATTTGATTATCTAATCATGCACTTTGCAAAAAAATTATCGTTAGCCCCTTTCACCTGTCACTAGGTGGGTCTCATGGGGACGGGGTCCTTTCGCAAAGAATAAAATGACGTATGGTCAAATTTTGCAAAATATAAAAATTCCATATTTTAGGGATCAGGAAAATATTTCCAATGATCTATCATGATACTAATTCTAATTTTGTATGACCCCCCTACAAAGGACACAAATTTTGCATCACCTGAATGGCCAAAACCAACAGTTGTTACTTCCTAATCTAATTATATTAAAATTTCTATTTTAAAAGGAAAATTAAACCTATTTATGGTGTAGGGAAGTGTGATACCTTTCCAATGGTATATCGCATTCTTCATTTCGACCCCCGTTTGGTGAGAATGATCCTGTGCAAGTTCATGACCACTTTTGGACACCAAATTGGTTGGAGTGGTTCGGGGTTAAACAATTGTTGTTAATGGGTTTTAAATTAGAGATTAAGTGATGCCATGTTGTAATGGACTCGGATAAATTTCCAACGGCTCCTCATTTTCCTCATTCTATCCTCGAATGGCCCGGTTAGAGATGTCACAAGTTTGTCAATTATTTCGGGCAAAGGGGGGCAACAAACTCACATAGCAAGGTTTCATAACAAATAAAACAATCCTTAATGGCCCCAATGCACATATCTATGGACATATCGTCGAATTAATCATCAATATATTTCCTATAGTACTTCATTTTCATCAATTGGATATCTTATAGCAATATGGCACCTTTCACAAGATTGGGTGTCATGTGGGCCCACCAGCAAGTCAACTGTTTTAAGCAACAATTGTTTTGGGCCAAGATTTAGGGGTGAGATGGCATAATTTTGTATTAGTGACCACATATTCTCGACAATATCATTAAGACATTCCAACGACGTGCTCTGCATCCAATTGTGACCCTGTCTCATATGGAAACATTTTTTGGCTAAGTCAGCAAGGTCATGGTCAAAAGTCAAAAGTCAAAGTCAAACTTTGACTTAGCACAATTTCCGATAAATATTAAAAAATAGTTAAAAAATTAAAAAAAATCAGAAAGAAAGGAGAAAATAGAGGGAAAGACACATCCCTCATGAAAAAAATTGGAAATTAAATTCTTGAAAAAATAAAAAATACAAAACCCTCATTGTCACGTCTCTCAAGTCATTTTGGCATTTTGGCCAAGGGGAGAGGTGGCTCTGTAACAGGTCTTCAATGGAAGATAAGGTGTTATAGAAAGAATAAATTGAGGGCTTCCATAGTAGGCTAGGCCATACTCCATCCCGAAGCATAGGGTAAAGGTACCCATACATCGTTACCTCCTCAACCCGTGAATTTTTGCTCAAAAATGTAAAATTTGGATATGGTTATGGTGATTTTCTTCATGGTTCAAAATTGAATATTGATGTGTTTAGTCAATTTTCTAGTTCATACATTAGTGTGCTAGTTTTTATGATTTCCTGGGGATTTTATTGGGAAAATATGTAAGGGAGAGAGGATTGAAACCCCTCTTGGGCAGGAGTCCCAAGCCTCTAGAGCTCCCCTAAATATTTATGCAATTCTGGGTTTTGCTGAATATTTTGGCATGTGCATGGCCATTTGCATGCCCTGGACTTTGAACCCCAACACCCTCCCTTTCCTCTGATAAAAAATTACCAGAAACTGCCACAAAATAAATAAAGGAGGGGAGGGGTTTTGAACCCAAGACCTCCCACTCCCAAAGACCAATGGAGAAAAACCCACTTTCTACCAAAAATTTGAAAAAAAACAAATTTTGAAATTTGGTGGTGGTAGGCTAGCCATCCACCACCAAGGCACCACCACCACTCTCACACGCATCAAAACCACGTTCCTCTCCCTGCACTCTCCCTACTCCCCCTCTCCTCTACCCAAACAACCCTCTACTCTTCCTCCACCTCAACGCCTCCTTCCCTATGCATACACCCTTCCACTCACTCCCCCAAATCCCCTTCCTCTCATCCTCTTACTCCATGCAACATCCATCCACCACCATCATGCACACCCTTCACACTCCACCCTCCTCTCCTCTCCCATACTCCTCCCAGTCTCCCTCCCTCACGTGGACAACCACCCCCTCCCCACTACTGCACACTCCAACTACTCAGCCGACCTGTGATGTGTTTCAAGGGGGATCCAGGATGGTCGTATGGGTGACCAAGGGCGCTAGAGGGAGGGGTTTATAAATTTGTTTTTTAATTTAATTTTAATATTTTATTATATAGTTTTATTTTATTATATATATAATATATATTCAAAATATTATATATATATATGAAATTATTATTAATTTTTTTTAATAAAACTAAAAATTTAAATAAATTTTATGTATACATTTAAACTATATAATAAAGATTCTAAATCCCCCCCCCCCCAGGGGGGGGTCACTGGACCTTTTAATTGCATAACTTCGCCATACAGAGGTGGAATTTCGCCCGTAAATAGTTAAAACAACTGGGGAGAAGTCAATAATGTATCCATGGCATTCAACTCCTCAAATTTAGTCCACAATTTCAGTGGCACATCCCAGAGTGATGGGGACTCGTTATTGGCCCAAAAAGCACGAGTTGGAAGGAGGCCTAATTGGTGGCCTCTGAGGAAAAATTGGGTCGAATGAGGAAAACCCATTTCAGCTACAAGAATTAAGGCCTATGAAATCCTATCAATTCTTGTTTCCAGCCCAGAATGTTTCCATATTGCACCTTTTTCCCCTGATCAGTCTCCTGACCAGCTCCTTCCCGTGTACCTTTCTGGGGCCATATCTTGCTCATCCAGAGTCAGATTTGTGCCAAACGAAAGGCATCCGAAAGGTAGAGAACATAGATACATCATGGGAACAAGAAAAATCAGTTTTATGGTTGTTTGGTACAAAGGAAAATCCTCCCAAGCTTCAGGCCTAAGGGGTCCCTTCGTCGAAACAAGCCCAAATTGAATCCATGCTTCGGTTAGCTCATAGGGAAACTTCTAGGAAAAGGCCGGGGGGGGTAATCAGATCTGAAAAGTTCCTAAACAGTTGGAATTTCATTACATACAACTTCCAAATCCCAAAGGCCCTTTTCCCTCCTAATAAGCTCTGAAATTTACCCACACCTTAGGGCTTCATCGCGGTGAATCCGGAAACCATGGATGGACGGGAACTATCTTAAGTCACCTCATCTATAGCTACAAAAATGGAAGCAATCAAAGAGTCTTTGGTATGGCACAAATCCCAAGGAAAATGATGATGTGGCATACTAATTTTTGTCATTTTATGAAAATGACTTTTTGTAGTAGTTTAGTCTCACATGATTTAATTTTGGCTTGTATACATTGTAATTAAGAGGTCAAATCAGATTTTATTTGATCCCTTTTGGATAAGATTCCCTTTTTAGGATAAGTTTAATTTTTGGTAAAAAGACAAAGAAAAATTAGGGTTCGTCCACTCATCACTTTTCCAAAAGTGACAAGTGTCTTGTGACCTAACCCTAATCCTTCACCTCTTATTTATAAATAAGAGGGATGGAATTGTTAAAAAAGGTGGATGACTATAGTAACAAAGCTCTGTTGAAATTTTCCAAACCTCTTTGTGTGTGTGATACTTGTTATAATTGTGTTGTTTGTCTACAAGGATATAATCTGGTCACCTACTTTGCTTCTCCTAAGCATCTGGGGACCATCTGAAGGTCTGTTTGAGGCAAAGGGGATAGCAGGACAACAAAGAAAAAACATCAAATATGATCAGTAAATCCATCAAATCACTCTCATTTTTGCCTTAAATTCACTTGCACTCATTCAAAAAAGTTTGGCACATGTACCCATGTCGATATGATTTTCTTGTGTAGATAGTTCGAGTAGTTTGCTTATAATTTTTTGTTTATAAAATCTCATTTTTATCTTTATAATTAATCATCATTGTTTCGAATTTCAATAAGTAAACTTCCAATCCCCATACAAGGAATCAGTTGGGGCTTTCATGCATATGGAGTCCTTGTCGCTCACAAAGAGCCTCAATCCACTCATTTGGGTTGAATGGTATAATTGTTTACTTGTAATTAGTTAATTTTGTCATTTTTCATCATATATTTCCTCGTACACTAATCTACAGGTTGTTTCCTCTGAAGGGGCCATGCAAAAATCAGCAAGCTAAAAACACTCAGAAAACCATAAAACGCTTGAAAACAAACAAGGGGTTCGCTCCATACACATTCAAAACAAAATCTATATTATGTATTTGTACGTGTACACATATTATTTAGTCGTGACATATATGTCACATACTTATTTACTTATTGTTGTAGACAGCTTTAGATAGATTTCAATTTATTGACCAGGAGGCATGCTTGCGAACACGAGACGTGATCTGACCACGTGGATGGCCTAGTCCTTTATTTCAATCAATTTCAATTTCATAGAATACTAAGTGTCAAATCCATGGAGTCTTCATCAGGAGCCCCTCGAAAGTTGTCTAGTTAGTATAAATTGAGTGGGATTTCCTTAGTACCACATGGTCAAGGAGTTGACTAGATCAGCTTGGTTTGGATACTACACTACTTGGGTAAGCTCAACTAAAACTCCCTTTAGGTGAGTCCTGGGTCTCTTCATTTTCACAAGTATCCTTCTTCCACCCAAGTGGCTTTAAGATCTTAAAAGAACGAGTGACAAGAAGCGGTTAATCCTTGCTTCTCTTAATTGCATGGGGCACTCTTCAACCTAACCATCATGGTCTACTAAGACTATTCTCCTTATACTAGTTAGCACAATTTTGGGATTTGTTTTCCTGATTGGGATGTGTTCTCCTTATACTAGTTGGCACAGTGTGGTGGCCAATTCATGTGTTAATTACTAAAAATTCACCAAAAAATTACATTTTAAAGTCAAACCTTTTTTTAGTCCACCTTTCATCCATGAATAGAAATTGAAGTTGTAAATACTCCCCTAAACATAGTTGTAACAACTCACGAAAAGGATTTCCATATTGATTTGTAGTCCCCCTTTTTATTTGACAATTTTTCAACATCACTTCCTAGGCAACCCCGAGGGGTACCAAGCTATTTTGGGCTTGTTTCCCTGACTTAAAATCTTCGAACAACTTGTTGTTCACAATTTACAACCATCTAAAAATATTTGGTTGTAGCTTTCAATATCACGTTTCACCCTTATTTTCCAATTTTTCCACTTAAGGCATCCACTGGTCTATTGTCCAGGGTTCTGGTTTACCTCGGGAACCCATTCAGGGCCATTTTCCAAGTCTTTAAGTGGCCGAACATCTCTCTTTTTTGTTTTATTTAGTTTGTTGTCCTAAAAATTAGTGAGCTTATTTTCATCCCATTGTCCATAATTTTCACCTCCCATGTCATTTTGGCCATCCAGGAAGATGAGGGAGGACAACACCTAGGGTGGATGGTCCTAATAAATACTTCTTGTAAGTCTTTCACCTCTCTTTTCTCCCTTTCCTTACAGCCTCAGGTAAAGGACCATCTGAGGTGACAATAGTCTCTACGTCATGTTGATCTATCAAAGAGGTTGTTACCGGCTGCACATCTAGATAAGTTGGATCTGTCCCAACAGAAATATTTTTCATATAGCATATGTTTAACAATCAATTGTGTTGTCTGAAGGTTTGTTAGACTGGATTCTAGTCACTTTGATTTTCTACGTGCCGCAAACTATTGCATAGCATGTGCACTGCAAAATTATTTCATTAGTCAAAACATGCAATATTGTTATTTTAAACCTTTTAAAATCCAATTTTCCTGCCTTATACCAATAAGACTAATTTGCAGCTAGTTCTTATAGCCATGACCTTATCCACTTCATTTTCTTGTTAGTGTTGCAAACTGTGTGCATTGAATTATGGCATTGTGAACGCTCTGTTTTCTCACTTGACAAACCCCTCCTTGATTGTGCTTTCACTCAGGTCTGTTTTTTAATCTTTTTCAAAGTTATTTTCCTTTTTAGACTTGGTAATTTTGTAAACCTTTTTCATTAAAACCTAGTTTAAATTGTGCACTGCAAACTCAACTGTGCACTACAAACTGAAGGATCATGAATCCTTTATTTTACACATAATTTCCACAATTTTTTCCTGACTGCAACCTCATCCAATTTGGAATTGTTTTCTTTCCTCTCATATCCTACTTGCAATCATTTCATTCTCACATTGTTGTTGTACATGAATATGTCATTCAATAAACCCCAAATTCTGCAAAATTCAAATAAAAAACCCTAATTTTATTGTTTTCATCATACATCTGATAAAAAATTGTTATAAAGAGGGTAAAGGGTTTTCAAAATAGTTATCATGGACATTCATCAAGGTCATAAGGTTCACAAAGAGGGGGAAATTTCTAGGTCCAAGCCACATGACATGCAACTTATAAATTCTAAATAATTTTTCAAGGGAGCATTTCAGAGAGTGGGTTGCCTCACTTTTTGTGAGAAAATGCAAAGAGAACATCATGACGTTGCTAAATAATTCACACTCAATTTCAGTGGGACAAATAATAAGGTGGGGAAAATGGAGTTTGAAGTCTCAGAGCAATATATTTCTATAGCCATAGAGATACTTGCTTGTGTTGAAAAATGGTTTAAATCCATGTCGTTGAATTCTACATTTTCCAAGGAATTCCTAAAAGTTGAATTTCAAGGAGACAACCTATCCAAGGGAGTTCCAAGAAGTTATATGATAAAGTATTTGGACAAAATTATCAAAGTTATTCAGAGGTACTTCACTTGTGAAGAAAGGTTCAATATGGTTTATTAATACCATATTAGATTGCTACTACACTTTATTGCGGAAGATTCCATGAACCTCCCCTTTTATCTATTCAGGAGTATTGGAAAGATGTCAGATAGGGTCCAATATAAATCTAAGAAAGTGGATACAATGTTTTTCACTCTGGTTTAATCAAGATGCTAGTATTGGAAGAGTTGAAGAAGATCAATACTAACTGGAAGGTTTTCCTAGCTACATCAGGTTTTCAGCTAGATGTTTCTCACAAACCACAGTAAAAAAGACAAACACCTACTCCTGTTGAAAATACTGTGCACTCAGAGTCAAGTAAAAAGAGGAATATGACCAAAAGGGGTAAATCCATTCAGTTTGTTGATAAAACAATTGAAGGTGGTCCCTCACAACCACCTGAAAGAGAAGTTTATCATGTGGCAGAACCTATACCTATGGAGATATCATCAAGTAAAATAAGGAGTTTGAAGGGTAAGAAAAAATTGTTCTCCCCACTTATAGTCGTAGAAACGGTCAATCCTAGAAGACATTTCACCATATCA
Source organism: Picea engelmannii (assembly GCA_009831015.1). Lineage (NCBI taxonomy): Eukaryota > Viridiplantae > Streptophyta > Pinopsida > Pinales > Pinaceae > Picea > Picea engelmannii. Next base: position 138,814 of record ML793684.1, on the reverse strand, counting down.
AAAAATAAGCAACATATTCTTGTGGAAGAAGGTACATCAAAATCCTCAACTCAATAAAAGGATAAAACTCAGCATTCCAAGTAGCCAATAGAGATTATTGAGATCAATTCCCCTTCTCATGAAAGTAATCCTACTTTCAAAAAACTTAGGAGGCAACTTAAGTTTACAAGAGCTAAAAATGAAAAATTGAAGGAGGAAAACCTAGAGACTTGAATCAAGCTGAGGAATATGTTAGATTTATATGAAAAAACTATTGAGAAAACAAGATATTTGGATAAGAGATCTCTACCTCTACATAGGCAGATGAAGAATGTGTATAGAAAGAAAAGAGCTTGTCAAGCTAAAATCAGGAGGTTGAAAGAAGAATTGAAACCCTTCAAGGAGTATGTATCAAAAATAAATTTGGATATGTTAGCTCATGTGGCTACTAGAAGAAGCACCAGAAAAATATGAAGACATGATATTATTTCTACATCAACATCATTTTTTCCATGGTTTATTTTTATACACATACGTATAACTAGAGTAATGATTTTTTCTTAAACTGAGGTTACCATATTCATATGACTTCTGCAAAGTTACTTCATGTTTCAGAAGATTGTAACAGGTTTCTAGAAGGGTTTCCCAACTTTTTGTTCAAGATTTAAACAATCAAAATCATTTTGGATATAAAAATGCACCTACAGGAAAGTTTGCAGTGTGTGTTGTCAAAGGTGCTACAAATTGGTTGTTTTGGGACACATTGTAGTGCAGGTGCTTCAAACTGGGTGCCACGAGGATTTTGAGTTGATGAAGACTGTGAGATGTCATATTGAGTTCAAATAATCTCCTCAAAGATCGGTTTCACATAAAGGGCCACCTTCCTCAAAGATATACCTTCAGTTAATACACATGCATCAAGTTGTCAGCAGTTGCAACATTTTCCTGGAATATAGTATTCTTGTTAGATTTTTCTTATGCACCTAGTTCCACGCCCCTCTTGGGAATAGGATCCTATGTAGAAGCTAGGTGGCGAATTGTAGAGATATTTTTGGATGTTTTTTTATTTAATATGCATTGTAACTCTATGAGAAGGTTCGAATGGTTAGATAGTGAGACTTGTATCTTTATTTTTCAATGGAAACAAATTTTCCAAACTGTATGTATCATATTCAAGAATCTTTAATAATGAATGATCAATTTCCTCTTCTATTGTCACATCTGTGTTTTTGTCTTAATTTGATGTTAGTTGTTGATGAAGGATTCATCATTATGCTTGTTCCTTACTACAATAAATGGTTTATTGTTTGTAATTGATGAAAGTATGATCAAAGTTCTCTCTTGTTGATTAGGAAGTTCTTATTCAATGAGATTTTTGCTATATGTGTTTCATAACTACTTGATGTAACCCGATGCATGTATCTCATGTCCCTTGCCAAGTCTTCCATCTTCCTATTGATATATATAAACATTGATTTGAAACTATTCAAATCCTTGTTTTCTTGTGTGTATTTCATGGAGGTTCTATGTTGATATTATAAACTGAGTATCTCACCCATTTTCTACAAATTAAAAACATTTTTATCTTTAACAAACTACAAAGTTTCTTAAAGGTATTAGGCTCACACCTAAAGCAGTCTAGGTGAGACTTCTAGTGCTAACACTTTTGGCACAATTGTCATGGAGGAGAATTGAATATATCTCCCCGGCTTGTGTTAGCACCATGATTTTCATAGATAAGGTTAGAGGTTTGTAAACATTTTTCAAAGTCATTCTTGTTAGCACCCATATTGTTTTTATGCCTGGTATCATCTAACATCTCCAAGGGTTAGTTTCAAAAGGAAGTTTATCATTTATTATTTCCATTTCATTTTCAACTGCACGGTGCAAAATTTCCTACACGCTGCACAGATCACTTCACTTCGCAAAGGATTCTGTCGCGCAGTGCATTTCTTCACACAATGGATTTCATCACGCATGGAATGTTGTCGCGCATAGGATACTATCGCGTAGAGGATATCATCGCACATGGGATTTCATCACACAATGGATTTTGTCGTGCAGTGGACAGTCGTGCATAGGATGTTATCACGCATAGGAAGTTGTCGCGCAGTGGATTTCGTCGTGCAGTGTACTTCATTGCGTAGTGGGTTGTCATGCATGGGATGTTGTCATGCATAGGATGTTGTCACGTAGTGGATTTTGTTGCATAGTGGATCTCATTGCGCAGTGGGTTGTCGCACATAGGATGTTATCGTGCAGTGGATTTCATCATGCAACGGATTTCATCGCGCAAAGGATTTTCTCGTGCACAAGCTATAGGTTGCATTGCACAAATGTATGGTTTAGTGGTCAACTTCAAGATCACCTTCTGACCAATTGGAGAGGAATTTTGAAAATCCCTGAGAGATTTTTGTTGAGGACAAAACAAATAATAAAAATGTCTCTCATATTTGAAAACCATTTCATATTTTGGGAGATTCAAAGGAATCTTTGATCCCTATTTTTCAGTTTTCATGATTTCCTTTCCGAGACATGTTTTTGTGACACGTATTTCGGCCAGTTGGAGATGAATTACAAGAAACTGAGAGAGGTTTTTCTTTATAACGATCTTATCTACAAAAATTTATGTCCCTTTCCAAAAATATTTTTTTATTAATCAGATATGATTTCATATTTAATGCTTATTTTCATATTTTGTTGTGCAATCTGCTACATTTTTTGTTGTAGGTTACTATTGTGTAGCAGACTTGTTGTGAAAGGGAGACAAAGTGTCCAACAGTGCACATGATGACTCATCACAACCATATGGTCGAATTATGATCATGATCAATGATTGTAAATAATATTTCGGTTACAATTATGATTTGGCAAAGTCAGGTTTTCTATTTTTAGTGAATCCGTTGAAGTTATTGTCATTTTTCAAAGAAAATGGATCCATGATTCTAGGAGGGAGTAGTTCGACCCTAGAAGCCAAGGGTGAAATTATATTTCTATATATGGGTATCATTTTCATGTAAATGAGGTTGGTTGGTAAAAACAATGTAGACAATGACTATTGAATGTAGCTCTGAATTCGACTAAAACTTAATGCAAAAGCCCTAAAGCTTTGAAGAAAAGATTCTAACTGTGGTAGTTTGATGTATTGTATTCTTTCTCTGTGTATGTACTTCATGTATTATTTATTCATATCTATTTTCTATCTAAATAGGAATACAATTTCGAACCTGGGATTCACTGCACAACACCCCAGGATTCACACCATTCGGACAAATCGTTTTCCTCTTAGCTAACTCTGAATCCATCCTTAGCGGTGCTCTGAGTTTCTTCATGTGTTTTTATCTCACCACACACAACGATTTTTAACTGAATATTGTTGCTCATTTATCTTTTATCCTCTCAAGTTTAGTCACTAAGGCATTTGTTTCATTGTTTTCTTAAATTGACTCCATTGCCCAGTGGTACTTTCTCTCTTTCTTGTCCTACCATCCCTTTAAAACAAAAATAAACTTTTCCTATTGCAGAATCTGACCTCTGTGCATTTATTGATGAAATGTTTGATTTATTACCAATCATTAGACATATGAGAGATCCCTATCTAGTTGTATAGGTCAGAATACAATCTAAAATTGGTTGAAACAGTTACCTCGGGGATTTCTTTGATACAACCCAAAGAAATTACCAAGTGCTAGCAAGTTGTACAATAAGGGCACTACTAATTTTGTTGGTGTACAGAAATTAGTAAACAAAATGATTGCATAGTGCACTTGGTGACTCCAAAGATCAGTTGTGTCTCCCAAGAGAAGGCATATGATGGCTAACCCATAGTCACCTCTGGATACACATGAACCTGATCCAGAAAAAATCATTAGGAAGCTAAAATGTTCGCAAGGAGCCTCCTCTTTTAAATCTTTAGGTATTTCTAGAGACCTACCTAACTTTGTTTTCCATACACCAATTGTTGTTTCTTATATTCCTCATTTACTTGTAGCTGAAAATCATGTCAAGTCAGAATTAGAAGATTTCCATGTTGAATACACACATTTTTCCCCTAACTTGAAAGAAGAAAGTTTAGAAATCTTTGATTTTCTTGCATCTCCTGAAATTTTGAAGTGGTTTAGACTTGAAAGTTTGGAATACTTCCCTTTCTTAGGTTCCCCAACTCCTCATTCATTTAAATTTCCTTTAACTAATTAAGAAGGAACTTCAATTTATTTTTACATCTCTTCAGTTATACCCAAGTCTAAGTTGGCTTCTATTAAGTATGAATCTTCTCCACCTCATACTCATCCTTTTTCAAAACCACCTATTATACCAATTGCATTTTCACCTGCAAAATCACCTCTTACTTCTCCCAAGAGACAGATTCCTCTTCCAAATCAAATGGAAGGAATTAATCCTCCTTAGAACATAATGGATGTTATTGTGGCTACTAGTATGCACCATTAGTGCTTCCTTGTCCCATGAATCCTCTACTAGTAGGTAATTATCTTAATTACATGCCTATATTTACTAGAGAGGAAGATATTACTGCAGAAGACCATCTTGTTTCATTTTAGAGTTATGCACATAATTTGAATATTGACAATGAAGATGTCTATATGAAAGTCTTTATGCAAATCCTATATGGAGAAAACCGAAAGTGGTTTAGAAGTTTATCTCCTGGATCAATGGCTGGAATTGAGGCCCTAGATGATACCTTTTTAAGACATTGGGGTGACAAAAAATATTTCTTGTATTACATTACATAATTTGGGGATCTAAAAAGGAAAGAGGGATAATTTGTGTCATATTTTTCAAAATTATTTAACAAGATGTACAACAAAAATCCTACTGAGATTAAGCCCACTGACACCTCTGCTAAAATAACCTATGGAAGTGATCTTGACCTACAATTTTGTATTTTGTTGAGAGAAATAAGGTATGCAACCTTGGCCCTTATGCAGGATGTTGCACTAGAGGTTGAATCAAATATACTAGTAGTAGATAAGTTGAGGGGAAGATCAAACAGAGATATAATACAATAGAAAACATAAGCCTCATCTTCATATGCTTTAGGGATTGATCCCAAGGTTGATGAATTGAAAAAGTTTCTTAAGTCATTATCTACAGAGATGGAAATGTTAAATATTGAAGGGAGAAAAGATAATAGAAATCATCAAGACTTTGGAAACATAAATTAGTTTAGAAGGCCGAAAAATACACCTCAAATTTTGCAGAGAGATCAGAATAGAGAGGATCAAAATTTTCAAACTCCTCTACAAAACAATTTGGTTGATGATGAAGAAGGAAATAATGAGGAGGCACACCAAGAAATTCATTTTTTAGGGGATACAACTTTGTCTCCTCATTTAACTCGGACTACTTATGGAGATTATTAATGTGAAATCAATTGAATGAGTTAATTAAAGGAAAAAAATTCAATGAATCTCAAAACAAGTATAATCTGAGATCAAAACAGAAGGATGGAAAACCAAGTGCATCTACTCAGCCTAAAAAGCTAGATACTCCTTCAAAGGTTGTGGTTGCACCAAATAAATAAACAGGAGAACAAAAAAACCATCCTATTATCAAATCTTATGTTCAATGGGTAAAATAAATCTAAAAACCCCACTCCTATTTTAATTTTGAGAATGAAATACAAAAAATCAAGATTCATGTCCCACTCCTATAATTGATGAAAAATGAATATTTTAATAAATCTATCTCAAAAATGTTGCAACCTAAATCTTATCCTCCTTCATCAGATTCAATTAACTTGTAGGATGAGAATCCTACAAATATATTAGGACCACTGGTAGAAGACAGATATGACTCATCTTCCCCATTTTACACTTCTTGAATGTACATGATAAGATTTTACACAATTGTCTGATGAATTCTAGTGCATCAATAACCTAATGCATAAGGTTGTCATGGATGAATTGAGCCTGGGAGTTACTAAATCTTATCATGACTTGTATTCTTTTGACTCAAAAAAAGTAAAATGTCTTGGAGTTATTAAAGATCTAATTATCACATTTTTCCAATTACCTATGAAAAGCATAGTCGTGGAAATTGTAGTTGCAAATGCCCCTCTCCCCCCTCCCCACGAAATTTGGGATGTTGTTTTCTAGATCATGGATCAATATGTTAGGAGAAAATTTACAAATGGATCTTTCTTATGCTACCATAGCAGTCTTTGGGGCTGAACATAGGATATTGTACAAATAATCTTAGCTAGCACACATCATAAGTGATGAGAGAAACCCAACAAAGCATCCCATCTATGTTTTTTATACTTATTTTGGGTCTACTATTATTCATCTTACTGAGTCTCCGCATTCACCATTAGAGATCAAAAATAAGACATCAAAAAAATATGAAATAATTAGACATGGTGTTCAAATATGGAAGATCTATTTTGATGGTGCATCCTCCAAGGATAGTGTTGGTGTTGGGGTAGTGTTCATTTCTCCCTCTCATGATGCCACAACTTTGTCCTTAAATATTGAATTTTAAACAACAAATAATATTGAAAAATATGAAGACTTAGTTCAGGGGCTTAGAGTTGCAAAGGACATGAAAATTGAGGGATTGTCAGTACTTGGAGATGTAGAACTCATTGTGCATCAAGTCAGAAACATTTATCAAACAAAACATCATAGTCTTAAATATTATAGGAATGAGGTTTGGGACCTCATTGATATCTTCTTATCAGCCTTCAACATATCTTTTGTTCCTAGGGGAAGAAAATACATTGGTTGATTCCTTAGTCATTTCTGTCGGCAATTTTAAAATTCCATTATCTCCAAAACCTAAGTATAATGTTGAGGTGAAATACAGACCTGTTATACCTGATAATGTCAAGAATTAGAAGGTTTTTGAATATGATGAAGAAATAGAGATTTTTTTGGAAACAGTGGATGAATTTTCCTCTCTTCATATTGACCAAGATTCAGATGATAAAAAAAAACTGCATGCTGATAAATTTCTGAACAAAATTGCAGATCAAAAAATTGTTCAATTTCCTAGCAATCACAATCCTAAAGGAATGGTTCCTTTGGAAATACTATTTGATAATAATTATTTTGTTGTAAAGGTTAGTGGTTCTAAATAAAATGTATATATGATAGACTGTAATATAGGCACTAAAGAAGACCCCAAATATGTCAAATTGTCCAATAGCTTATCAAAAAATCAAAGGGATGAATATGTCAAATTGTTGAAAGGATTTTCTGATTGTTTTTGCATGTAATTATGAATACCTGGATACTTATGATATTAGCATCATTGAGAATAGGATACATTTTAAATATGACAACAAACCTTTCAGATAGAAACTCGAGAATATTAACCCCGTGATATTGCCTATTATGGAAAAAGACGACAATAAGTTGCTTGATGCCCAAATCATTATACCTATGAGGTATTTTGATAGGGTAGCTAATTTGGTTCTTGTCAGAAAGAAGAATGGTGAGATATGGATTTGTGTTGAATTCAGGAATTTAAATATGAGTTCCAGAAAAGACAACTATCCCTTACCCAAAATGGAACATATCTTGCAAAGGGTGATAGGCTCAGTAAGGATTTCAATGATTGAAGGGTTTTCAGGCTACAATCATATTTCTGTGTTACTGGATGAAAGAGAGAAGACATAATTTACCACTCCTTGGGGTACATTCTTGTATTCCAAAATTCCATTCAGTCTCATGAATGGAAAGGTAACTTTCCAACGTGTAATGGATATTGCATTTATTAGAGAGAAAGACAAATTTTTGGTTATCTATTTGGATGATATTATAGTGTTTTCCAAGTTTGATCAAAAGCATTACCAACATTTAAACAAGGTATTTTGGAAGTTCAGAAAGTTGGGTTGTCCCTAAATCCCAAAAAGTCTCTTTTTGTCATGAAGGAAGGTAAGCTGCTAGGACACATTGTCTCAGCTGAAGGAGTAAAAATTAACCCAAATGTAGTAGAGGCTATCAAAACCCTTTCTCTTCCAAGGTCCAAGAAAGAAATTCAATCCTTCTTAGGCAAGATAAATTTTTTAAGTAGATTTATATCTAACTTTGATGAGTTAGTGAAATTCATCACTACCATGTTGAGAAAAGGAAACAAAGTAAAATGGACACGAGAAGCTAGAAGTTTTTTTAGCAGATAAAGAAAGCACTCATTGATGCTCCTATTTTGATCGATCCTGAGTACTCAAAGGAATTTTTTCATTTTTCTTTTTCCTCCAATGATACACTAGTTATTGTACTTCTTCAAAATAATTTAGATGGAATGGAGCATCCTATCTCTTTTTTCAATAGGGCCTTGAGAGATGTTGAAGTCAGGTATGATATTATGGAGAAACAAGCTTATGCTTTAGTCAAAGATCTTAATCCTTTCAGGGTATGCGTTCTTCATTGAAAATGATTGCTTATATTCCTTCAAGTTCCGTGAAATAAATTACGATTCATCCTGATATAGATGGGAAAAGATGTAAGGGGATTGCTAAGATTTTAGAGTTTGATCTTGAGGTGAAACCCACCAAGTTGGTAAAAGGTAAAGGTTTGGCTAGATTGCTAGATAAATCCAATTGTAAGGAATTGGGAGTAAATTTTATGAGTACTAACTCTATAAATAAACAATATGATATTCATAACAACAGCTTGCAAATCAGTTCAAAATTGACTGAATACAGTTGGTAAAAGGACATCGGCTATTTCCTACAAAATTTGCAGCCTCCCATTGAACTTGAGAAGACCAAGGTAAGAGCTATGAAACTTAAAGCAGTCAGGTATTGTATTGTTGATAAGATTCTATATTGGAAATATATTTCAAGCATTCTTTTAATATGTTTAGATCCAGAAGAGGAAAAAACAATTATGAATGAATTTCATGGGAGTTTATGTGGAGTTCATCACTTCTGGAGAACCACAACATACAAGATACTCAGAGATGGGTATTTTTGGCCTAATTTATTCATTGATGTGTGTGAAAATATCAAAACATCTGAAAAATGTAAGAAATTCTCAAGTAAACAAAAACTCAAGTCTTTTCCTCTGAATCCCATAGTGGTATATGGTCCTTTCTAGCAGTGGGGATTAGACTATATTGAAGAAATTCATCCATCCTCAAGTGGTCAGCACCATTGGATTCTGACTGCTATTGATTACTTTACCAAATAGATAGAAGCCATTCCCACCAGGAATGCAACACACAAAGTAATTATTGGTTTCTTGGAAGATATTTTGTCAAGGTTTGGTTGCCCAAATAAAATTGTCACTAATAATGCAACATATTTTAAACCTGCGCCCATGGTGAAGTTTTGTGAAAAAATTGGTATTCAACTTATCCACTCCACTTCATATTTCCCTCAGTGGAATGGATTAGCAAAATCCTCTAACAAAATCTTAGTAAAAATTATCATAATGTTGTTGGAAAACAATAAGAAGTTATGGGATTCTAAGTTGAAATTTTCCCTTTGGGTAGACATATTAACCATCAAAAGATCAATTGGCACCACACCATTTCAACTGGTTTATGGAACAAAAGTTGTTTTCCCTGCTCAGTTAGCTTTAACTGTGGAAAAGTTCCTTCGAGATCAAGAAGGGGAACCAAATGACATGATCAGGAGGATGCATCAACTTTTGGAAGTACAACAAACTAGAGAGAAGTTGTTTGACAAAGCACAAAATCATCAACAAAAAATCAAAGAAATGTTTTACAAGAAGGAATATTTTCCGCTTGGAGACCTGGTACTCAAGTGGGATGCTCAGATACAAGATAAAGGAAAACATGGTAAATTCAAATCCCTTTGGGTTGGTATTTTTAAAATTTCTGAAATTTTGCAAAATAATACTTTTAAGCTGCAAAATTTGGAAGATGTTGAAATTTTTGGTGGCCCAGCCAATGGGCATTTTCTAAAAAAATACCCTTTCTAAAATCCATGGGTTCCTCCATTTCATTATCAATACCAGTTTGTTAGTTTGTTTTTTTTCTTTTAATAATGACTCCTTTCCCAATGGATAAGGAACTGTAACTACAATGTTCTTGGAGCCTCAAAGGGAGGTCTACATCCCTATGGAGCCATATGTTATCACATAGGTTGTGTAGGGGTCAATTTTTTTAAGTTTCTAGGTTTGAGTCATAGGGTATTATTTTTTTTATCTTTTGAGTCGTGTCTTATGTCAATAAATTATGTTTGATTCTTTCATGAGAAACTAAATCTGACCTCAACCCATGTACAAGTCTTGGTGTCATGATAGTGGTCATCCTCATGAGAGAAATAGAGGTAAGTATTGGTTAGACCCTTGGTCTTAAAATTCAACATTATCATGTGTCTTGTCTCAAAAGGGTGTACAAAGGTTCCCTATGTCATTCTCAATTGTTTCAGGGTCAAATCAAGTGTCAAGTCAACTTGCTACAAACTCACCTGAAAGTTCGCAACGAATCAAGAAAGTAACCCATGCACTAATAACACATCGTTATTCCTTGGAAACGTGTGAAGGGATATCTTATTGTTTTCAGTGCCTTTAATGCATCATGTTCTTCAGGTAAGTTTTAAGAAACATGTTTATCAATTTGAATATAGTGCGTTGCAAAATGGTTTGAATTATGGCGCTGTGAATTTCCTGTAGCAGATGAAGGTGGATTAAAAGCTTCCAGGAAACTCCTATTTTAACTTATGATACAACAATTGAAACTTCAAATATACCAAGTACTTGTTTAATAATCAATTGCATTGTCTGAAGGTTTGTTATACTGGATTCTAGTCACTGTGATTTTTTGAGTGCTACAAACTATTGCATAGCATGTGCACTGCAAACTTCTTGCACTAGTCAAAACCTGCAGTATTGGTATTTTAAACCTTTGCAAATCCAAGTTTCCTGCCTTATACCAATAACACTAATTTGCAGCCAGTTCTTGTAGCCATGACCTTATCCACTGCATTTTCTTGTTAGTGCTGCAAACTGGTGTGCATTGAATTATGGTGCTACGAACCCTATGTTTTCTCACTTGAAAAAACCCTACTTGACTGAGATTTCACTCAGGTCTGATGTTTTATCTTTTTCAAAGTCATTTTCCTTTTCAAACTTGGGAATTTTTCGAACCTTTTTCATTAAAACCTAGTCTAAATTGTGTGTTGCAAACTGAAGGATCATGTTGTGAATCCTCTGTTTTACATAGACCTGCGACGATTTTTATTGACTACAACCTCATCCAATTTGGAATTTCTTTCTTTCCTCTCATATCCTACTTGCATTCCCTTCCTTCTCACGCTGTTGATATAAATGAATATCTCATACAGTAAACCCAAAATTGTGCAAAATTCAAATCAAAAACCTTAATTTTCTTGTTTCCATCATACATCCAATAAAAAAAAATTATAAGAGGATAAAGGTTTTTCAAAATAGTTATCATGGACAGTCATAAAGGTAAGAAGGTTCACAAAGTGGGATAAATTATCAGGGTTGAGCCACATGACATGCAGCTTATAAATTCTAAATTATTTTTCAAGGAAGCATTTCAAAGAGTGGGCTCCCTGATTTTTTCTGAGAAAACACAAAGAGGACATCCTGAGGTTGCTAAAAAGTGTGCACTCAATTTCAGTGGGATAAAGGCTAAGGCGGGGACACTTGATTTTGAAGTCTCGGAGAAAACTATTTCTATAGCCTCAGAGATACCTGCTTTGCGGTGAAAAATGGTTTAAATCCATGTCTTTGAATTCTACATTTTCCAAGGAATTCCTAAAACCCGAATATCAAGGAGACAACCTATCCAAGGGAGTGCCAAGAATTCATATGTTTGATTATTCTAACAAAATTCTCAAAGTTATTCATAGGTACTTCACTTGTGAAGGAAGGTTCAATATGGTTTATCAGTACCATATCAAATTGTTACTACACTTTACTAGGAAAGAGACCATGAGCCTCACCTTTTATCTTTTCAGGATTATTGACAAGATGTCAGATAGAGTCAAAGCTAAATCTAAGCAAGTGGATACCATTTTTTTCACTCTGGTTTAATCAAGATGCTAGTATTGAAAGAGTTGAAGAACATCAATACTGACTAGGAGGTTTTCCTAGCTGCATCAGGCTTTCAGCTAGATGTTTCTCACACACCACATTAAAAATGACAAGAACCTACTTCTACTGAGAAGACTATGCACTCAAATTCAAGTAAAAAGAGGAAGATGCCCGGAAGGGATAAATCAATTCAGTTTACTGATAAAACAATTGAAGGTGGTCCCTCACAACCTCTTGATAGAGAATTTTTCCCTGTGGTAGAACCTACACCTATGGATATATAATCAAGTAAAATAAGAAGTTTGAAGGGTAAGAAACTGGTCTTTTCTCCATCTATTGTTGCAGAAATGGTCAAGACTAGAAGACCTTTCACCAGATCAACAACTAAGCAGCATATTGTTATGGAAGAAGGTACATCAAAAGCCTCAACTCAACAAAAGGATAAAACTCAGCCTTCCAAGCAACCAATAGAGATTATTGATATCAAATCCCCTTCTCATCAAAGTAATACTACTTTCAAAATACTCAGGAGGCAACTTAAGGATACAAGAGTTGAAAATGAAAAATTGAAGGAGGAAAACCTGGAGACCTGAATCAAGCTAAGGAATATGTCATATTTATATGAAAAAACAATTGATAAAGCAATATATTTGGCTAAGATATCTCTACCTCTACATAGATAGCTGAAGAATGTGTATAAGAAGAAAAGCACTTGTCAAGCTAAAATTAGGAGGTTGAAAGAAAAATTGTAACCCTTCAAGGAGCAGGTATAAAAATGAAATTTTGATATGTTAGCTCATGTGGCTACTAGAAGAAGCACCAGAAAAATATGAAGACAAGATATTATTTATACATTAGCATCATTTTTTCCATGGTTTATTTTTTTACACATACATATAACTTGAGTAATGATTTTGTCTTAAACTGAGGTTACCATATTCATATGACTTCTGCAAAGGTTACTTCATGTTTTAGAATATTGTAGCAATTTCTAGAAGGGTTTCCCAACTTTTTGTGCAACTTTTAAACAGTTGAAATCATTTTGGATGTAAAAAATTACCTACAAGAAAGTTCGCAATGCATGTTGTCAAAGGCATTGTGAACTAGTTGTTTTGGGATAGTTTGTAGCGCGGGTGCTATGAACTAGGTGTCACGAGGATTTTGAGTTGATGAAGACTACCATATGTCATATTGAGTTCAGATAATCTCCTCAAAGATCAATTACACATCAAGGGCCACCTTCTTGAAGGATCTACCTTTAGTTAAGCCACATGCATCAACTTGTCAATAGTTGCAACATTTTCCTGGAATATAGCATTCTTGTTAGATTTTTATTGTGCACCTAGTGCCACACCTCTCTTGGGCATAGGATCCTATGTAGAAGCTAGGTGGAGAATTGTAGAGACAATTTTGGATGTCTTTTTATTTAATATGCATCGTAACTCTATGAGGGGGTTCAAATGGTTAGACAGTGAGACTCTTATCTTTAATTTTCAACTGAAACAAAGTTTCCATACTGTATGTATCAGATTCAAGAATATTTAATATTGAATGATCAGTTTCCTCTTCTATTGTCACATATATTTTTATCTCTTACTTTGATGTTAGTTTTTGATGAAAGATTCATCATTATGATTGTTCCTTACTACAGTAAATGATTTATTGTTTGTAATTGATGCAATTATGATCAAAGTGCTCTCTTGTTGATTAGTAGGTTCTTATTCAATGAGATTTCTACTATACGTGTTTCAGAACTACTTTATGTAACAAGATGCATGTATCTCATATCCCTTGTTAAGTCTTCCATCTTCCTATTGATATCTATAAAAATTGATTTGAAGTTATTCAAAGCCATGTTTGTTGGTGTGTATTTCATGGAGTTTCTATGTTGATATTATAAACTGTGTATCTCACCCATTTTCTACACATTAAAAACATGTTTATATTTAACAAACTATAAAGTTTCTAATGGGTATTAGGATCACACCTAAAGAAATATAGGTGAGACTTCTAGTGCTAAAATAGGTGGTTCAATATTGCATGGAAATTGTTTTTCATGCAAAGGAATGATTAGAAACTATTTGTTTTCCTTTCTAGAGACAACTCATTGAAAGTTTTATCTCCCATACAATGAATGTTACTCAATATTTGATCCCACCTCCACCCTCATATCCTCATATGAGGGTGGGGTGGGGGGAATAATCAGTAAAATATAGTATGAGACTAGGGATGGAGGGAAATAATGAGTAAAAACTAATACATTCTACTCATTATCTCGCCCCACCTGCACCCTCATAGTAAACATAATATGTCCATTATCTCCCATCACCCGCATCCTCATATATGAGAGTACGAGGTTGAGAGTGGGGGTGAGGATGGGGATAGGGGGAATAATGAATAAAACATAATAGGGTATGTTTTACTCGATATTTCCCCCAACCCTCATATAAGTGAGACATGTGTCTTCAAGAAGAGATCAATAGGAAGTCCAATGAAAAATGGAAAATATATTTCTTACCCTCTGAAAAGTTGTACTGTGATTTGGCTACATCATGTTAAACTTGACGACATCAGAAATCATTCTCCAATGAGAGGCCATGTGAGCCACCCTGAGGCTAGCTAGGGAGATTTGGAGAATCAACCAGTCTTGTGAGGTATTGACAAAATCTAGGAGGAATGTACAACCTCTATCATTCAAACCAAAATTCAGGATGAACGAGATGTTATATGATCTTTTGCGTCTATCGAATGTAATGGAAGAAGTCTTGTAAGTCTAAGAAAAAATTCAAGATGTAATTCTAATACAAAAGTTAGGGGGAACATACAACCTATTTGAGCATAGACATCCTAGCGCAAAAATCAGGGGGAATGTACAACCTCTGTGAGCATAGACAGATTAGTGCAAAAGTCAGGGGGAATGTACAAGCTATGTGATCCTAGTCAAGCCTTATGATCCATGAGAAAAAGTTAGGTTTAATGTACAATTCCTATCAGCTAGAAACAAACAATATTCCTTATTCAAATAAATGTAAATGTATTGATCTAGTGCATTGGCATGTGTAACATTATCCACCATGATGAAAATTGAATTTTCATGTAATAAGTGAAGTTGTAAAGATTTGAGTTGAATTTCAAGGTTGAGTTGTCAAAATCAAGTTTTAAAATTCAAATTTGCATGTCTAGGTCAAAGCGGTCAAATCCAAAGTTGTCAAGTCATGCATGCCATGTTGCATGTTTCATGCATGCATGATGCATGACGATTTGCATACATGGCAAGTTGCATGCATGCATGTCAAGTTTCATGAATTGCATGAATGCATGTCAAGTGCATATTGATATTCTTCGTATGCATGTCCAGTTGTATGTCGAGTTGAATGTCAAGTTCTAATTCGAGTTGCATGTCCAATTCTAATGAGTTGAAGTCTAGTTTTTATTCAAATTAATTGAAGTCTCAAGTCCATTTCTAATTCTATTTAAAGTGTAAAGTTGAGTTGTGTAACACATCCAAACTCCTTTCTAATTCTAGCTCACACTCTCTCGCTCTATGCACCTTCATATACAGAAGTTTACCCTCATTCTACACACCTTCGGCTATGCAGCGTGAGGGAGAAGGAGTAAAGGCAACGAAGGAATAAATACAATGAAAGTGTTCTTATAGAATCATTGGTGTATATCAGTAGAAAGAGGACATCAAGGTTCTTGTAGCAACACTGGTATATATAAGAAGAAAGAGGAAATCAAGGTTATGTTGTATTTACATGTCATATAGTTAGGTCAAATTCATCTTGACAAGCTCATTCAAGAGCATAATTTCATGGTGGATGTTTTGTATTTTTTCATACATTCTATTTGCAATAAAAGGAGATTGCTTGATGGTTTTTTTCTCCATGTATAAGGCTTCCCCAGGGTATATGTGTTGTGAATATGCATTCTATTAAACCTATATGGTTATTTATGTTTAGTTTTGATTATGCAATGTGAATTGTATTAAGTTAAATTCAAAGTGTCACATAATTTAAATATTTAACCTCGAGACCATAAATCAAGCTCAAAACTTAACACATCCACACTTACAAAAGGTCATGTGTCCCTTTCATTCAATATATTATTCTCTTATCACTATTTTTGTGTCACCCTTTCACTCTTAATGATGGGGAGAGTGAATGGGAGATATAGAAATAGTCACAAGACAATGATGAATTCAATGAAATGGACATGTGACCATTTGGAGGTGTGGAGGTAGTGAAATCATTGTACAACTTTTGGTGAAATAATGGTACAAAGTATTTATTTAGGGTTTTATTAGAGTATTTTTCCCTTTTTAAAAATTGATAGGGGATTTCACCTCTCTCATATATCTATCATTATATCAAGACAAATCAACCAATTTATGGTGTTTCTTGGAGGGTCTTACTCCATTACTTAGATTCATAGGTGCAATCCATTTCAATTTCAACAATGGCTACACCTTTGGTTACAGGTCCGATGCAATTTGGTTTGAGCTCTCAACCAATTTTCACTCTTTCTATGTTTCCATTCTCAGTATGTTTTAAGAAACTACAAAAAAGGTTTAGGATTGTATCCAAAGCTTATGTGACTAATGAGTAGCTAGATGAATCTTTCATAAATGAAATGAAGTATTTCTTGTAGGGAAATTGAGTTAGGGAACTTGAATCCTTATATCTCAAACCAATATTTCAAGATGAAAAGGGGGGGATAAACCCTTTGGAACAAAGGGCCACACACCTCTAGGGCACAATTTTTTCCACCACCATGAAAATCCTAGAGACCCACTTACAATCTTTAGATGAAGATATCACAACACAATTTTGCTGGTGAATTAAAACATAAGAGGGTATGTTTAACTCAATATATCCCCCCACCCTCATATAAGTGAGACATGCATCTTCAATATGAGATAGTTAGGTGGTCCAATGCAAAATTGGAAATATTGGGAGATATCACATTTATGGTGAGTTATCATGAATTAATTGCACATTAATTGTGCATATACAAGGACATATATGTTTTGCTCATCTTGGAAACAAAACAAAAATGTATATCTTATTACAAGGAAAAAATATATGATCTCCACAATAAAACACAAATTTCAATCTTTTTGTGAGGAAAAAAACATGTAGTACGTTTCTCTCTTCGTCTAAATATGGTATGAGCGATGACACAAGATACATTTTAATGGGTGTGATTTTGATGCTATATGCTCTAGAGTTTTGTTGCAAAAATATTTTTCATAGAAAAAAATATTTGGACATATGTGAATGGAGGAGGAAATGCATATAGAACCAACATAAAGAGTGAGATATGTAAAGGGACGAAAAAGAGTGAGAAATTCAGATGGAGGGGAAATACATACACAACCGACATAAAGAGTGAGAGATGTAAAGGGATGAGTAAGACTAAGATATTAGAGATGAAGCTTTATTGGGATGTAAAAGAATATTTGGACATACGTAAGTGGTGGGAAATACGTACAGAACCAACACATAGAGTGACGACTACAGAGAAGGAATTTATTGGGATAGGAATGTATCTAATTTTTAATTACAACATCTAAATTTGATAAAAAATAATTAAAATTTGACAAACTTTGGAAAAGTGGTTTATCTCTAAAAAGTATCCCACTACACACCACAACAGGTCATGGAAAGGCCTAATTTCGGGTTTTTCCATGTACATGGACAGGACTGGGGCATGTCCATGTCTAGGGTGATTGAAAATGATACAGAATCTTGAATCGTGTATAGTTGGATAGCTCCAAAAAATACAAAGCAATTCTATGACTTTATATTCTTTCTTTGCTCAAAGAGTGACATGGAAAATATAAAACTAAATAAAATATAATTATATAAAATTATATAATTTTACATTTTCATCTAAAATACAAATAAACAAAATATATTAAATGGATATTCAAATAGATTTTTACAAGAGGACTAGGTAAAAGGTACTTCATCAAGGGTACTATTGGCCCACTATCTTCAAGGACGCCAAGGAATATGTAAGGAGGTGTGATAGTTTCCAGTGCATGGGAAGAATGGTGAAATTAAACAAGATGTCATTACAACCACAGTTGGTATTGGAACCCTTTGATAAATTGGCCTTGTATTTTATAGGGCCAATCAATCCTCCTTCTTGTTGTAACTCCTACATGGTAGTATGCACATATTATGTCACAAAATGGATGAAAGCCAAGGCACTCCCATCCACAATGAAAAAAATAGTAGTAGTATTTATTCATGAATAAATCTTAACCAGATTCATAATACCTTGGAAAATAGTTACCAATGGAGGAACTCAATTCAATTGAAGACTCATTAGAGACTTGATGGATACATACATGATCAAACATAGGGTTACTACACCATATAACCTATGGGCCAATGGACAAGTAGAAGGGACAAAACAAAATATTGAGGATATCATCACCAATACTATCAAACTAAACCTCAATGAATGGGCCGACAGATTCCCTAAAGCTCTATGGTCCTACCTGACAACATGGAGGACTACCACTAATTTCACCTAATATGAATTAGTGTATGGAATAGAGTACTATTTCCTATTGAAACAAAGATCCAAACACTCAGAAAAATTGTACAACTTGGAATGGACTTAATTGAAGCTCAGAAGCATAGACTCCACCGGGTCAACGAACTGTATGGACTTCTTTACGATACCTTTCACCACACAACATCAATACAACATCAAAGAGATCATTCGCATGATAAGTTCATTAAAAAGAATAAATTCAAAGTCGGAGAATGGGCCTTGTTATTTGACTCAAATTTCAAAGTTTTCAAAGGGAAGTTTTGCACTTGATGGCTCAGTCCTTATGAGATTGATGGTGTATATGACAACGAAGCCATGAAAATTCACTCCATTGATGAAGAGAAAATTCCTCTACTGGAAAATGGGCAAAAGATTTGATTATATCATAGACCCCTATCCAAGGAATCCTTTATTTAAGAGGATCATTAGTGGATAGATCGAAAATGATATGGATATTTTTAACAAAGGGGGAACCTCTATTGAATGATTCATTCTTGTCCCAAAACAAATCATAAAAAAGAAACCAAAAAAAAAATCTCATGTATGAAAACCCTTAGAGGCATACTTGGGGGTATGGTTTGTGAAAAATATTATATGTTAGTGCATGACATGGTAAATAAAAAATTAAAAAGAGGCGAACTTTATTGTTTCCTGGTGGTTATGTCAGGATCCTTTTTATCAAGTTTTTAATAAAGTCTTGTTTTTAATAAAGTCTTTTTTAGGAGATGTAAGGGAGAAGAATGTTGTTGTTGCAATTTTGGTTGTTATAACCCTCATCGTTGCAACTCCTTTTGTTGCAACTCTGAACATTGTCCCTGCAACTGAAAATCCTATTGTTGCAACTCTTGTTGCTGCAAATATGAACATTGTCACTGCACCTCTGAACATTTTCGCTACAACTCAAAATCCTATTGTTGCAACTATGAACGTTGTTGCTGCAAATCAAAATCCTATTGTTGTGACTCTGCATATTGATGCTAAAACTCCACTACTAAGATAACAACAACTGATTTAGGAAAATACGAATCATATTGAGATACCATGTCAATCCATATTTCTATTCAACATGTTTTTTCTACTCTAGAACATCGTTGTCACAAATTTGCACATTGTTGCAACTCCACGCACATTGTTGCAACTCCGCATATTGTGGAAACTATGAAACATTTTTGCCACTCTGTGCATTTCTGCAGCTCCACATATTGCTACAAATTTATAACATTGTTACAACTATGTACATTATTGTTGCAACTCTACACCTTGTTGCAATTCTGCACACCATTAATGCAACTCTGCAATATGGTTGCAAGTCCAAACATTGTTGCAACTCTACACATTGTTACAGCTCTGAAGCTCAATTGCATTTTTGCAACTCAGGATGTTGTTGCAACTTAGAACCGATTTTTTTACCACTTTGATTGTTGCTACAACTCTGGATGCCAACGAGGATACTAGATGTCCCATATGGATAACATGCCATCACAACAAAGGTATGATAAATCACAACCATGTATGGTAAGTCAAAAGGCATGTCTCCCAAATGTGTGTAATGAATAGACATTGATTGACATAATTACAAGCTAATCAGATCACTAAAACATCATCACACACTCATAATCTCCCAAACTCTGACATAATTACCATGTCCCACCACTATTCATGGTCATACTTCAAACTCGCCACCCTTTGACCCATTCATATCAAGTTGCATCCATACTCTCTTGATTTCTGAGAAGTAAAAGCGGGAGTCTCACTAAACCATTGACAACCTATAGAGACACTCTTTCCATAAGCATACAAGAATATTGGAGAAATTTTCTAGCAGGGAGGTTTCTTGGAATACCTAAACAATATACGAGGGTATGATGATAATGTGGCACTTGAATTTTCCATAAATTTGAGGGAAATTAGGACCAAATTCATAGGAAAAATGGTGAAAGTGATGGAAGACATGATAGTAGAGGTGATCAAGCTTCCTCAGACATGAGAACACTGGTATTTCCAAAAGCCTAAAATTCTCGAGTAGTACCTCAAACCAGGAAAATATATGGTCAAGAAGGGAATGGGGTTTGACAAGACCTCATTACCAAGTCCCTGGAAGGACGTTACTCTTGTCATACAATGACACATCACTTGTGAGGGCCACTATGGGGTTGCATATCTACAACACATTTTCCTACTATACAACATGTGACATGGAAGGATGATTAACATGTCATTATTCCTCTAGAGGACACTGCAGACCATGGATAAATATACATATAAATTTTTTCACCCTAGGGAATCCATCTCACACCATGGGATAATCACAATTTTGGTTGAACGTGCATTGTATAGGGAGGGTGGGACATGGAACTAGGTGATGAGAGCACTAGTCGTCATTGTTAACCCACCAAGAAGAGCTGGAGCCACTACAAATCCACCACAAGACAGTTGAACTACAACTCCACCATGAGACAGTGGCATTGCGACTCCATATGTTGAAGCCACTGCAACTCTATAGGTCATAGTTGTTGTAGATCTGGACACCATAGATACTACATCTCTTGAGGTCGAAAATACTACAACCCTCAGAACTGCAGTCGAAGAAAAATAAACCCCCTATGGTTCTACTGGGACTCCTCAACAACATGAAGGAAATGATGGGAGTGACATAGAGATAACAGGGAAAAAAAACCTGACCAAAATATTCTCTAGGATAAGGAATAGTTCAACATATCCGATGACTTCAAAAAAGAAAAGGGAAAGATATGGTATTGCCACCTAGAAAAGGAAAACCCATGTTCTTACACAAGAACCAGCGGGTGTGGAACATGTCGAAGAAACAATTGCAGTAGAAGACATGATGGGGGGAGAAAAGACTATGTTGGACTTGGACCTAATGAATAAATCAACATATAAAACCTTACTATTACACAAGAACCAGGAAGGAAAAACCTAGGAGAGGGACTTGCTTCAATTATGGAGGTCTACATGGATGATGAAGAAGCTACAAATCCATAAGTAAACGAGGCCACTGCTACCCCAGAGTCGAAAAAAACATGGAAATCTAAAAGGGTAAGTAACCCTTTTCTTGCACCCTTGTATTCATCACTTTTAAGGCAGAATTGGGTTCTTGAGAAGAAAAAATTGAAGCTTAAGACCTCTTTGAAGTTGTTATGGGATGATCTTAGAAAATAGAGGCAGTTGGATAGGTTAGACTACCTTTACCAAGTAGCAGGACCCATTACTACAGAACTAGCAGATGAGAGGCACCCACCTACACCAGTAGTGGACACTCACCTCATTGGACTGACATAGTCTATCCACCCTATTGAATCAATGGAGTACATCCACCCTTAGGAAACAACAGAGGAAAATTTCCTTGTTGAACTAGTAGATGGAACTCATCCTACTATTACATAAGGTATTCATATAGTTGAATAAGAAAATGAAACACTCCCAGTTGAACTAGCAGAGGCCAGTCACCTTGTTGAGCCCACAAAGGACACCCATCCCACTATCACAAAATCCAATTTCCCTACTGCCACACAAAAATCATTAGAGTCCAATCACCTTTTTGTCACACAAGAACCAGTAGGTGAAGCATACGATAGAGAAACAATGGAATCACAAGAGAAGGACTCGACTATTACACAAGACTCAACAAGGGAAAATATAGGAGAAGGCCTTCCTATAATCTTGCAGGATTACCAAGAAGAGGAATGTCCCACTGTTACATAATAACTAGCAAGGGAAACATTAGGTGAAGGCCTTGCTGAAATTTTGGAAGGCTACCAAGATGAGGAAGAATTTGTTAGTCCTGAGGCAGGACACATTGATGATGACATAAACAACCTCCAAGAGAGTCCCACCCTATCAAACTCAAAGTAAGTGTTTGGTTTCATGACACACAATGATTTCAATTGGGGGGAGATGAAGGGTGCTCAAATTGACATATTTGTAGCAACCGTCCAATACATTTTGTACACCTTTTCCATTTCCATTTCCATATTAATACATGTTTCATCCAAAATGATGAATTTTTTGTCAAGGTATAATCACTCACTCAACATATCATTTCAATACTTATTCATATGCATTTTCAGGAGATTATCACATTTTTTGCTGACACTGGTATACATGAACAAATTCTCATAGGTACCTTCCCAAAACAAGAGATGCAATCCCTATTCAAGTGTCATTGTTGTAACCCTGGTAATTGTTGAAAATCTCATTGTTGTAACTCTAGTCATTGCTACAAATCTCATTGTTGCAACTCTCACTGTGTTGTGACTCTTGCATCACCATTGTTGCAACTCTCACTATAGGATTGTTGTTGAAACTCTTATATGGGTTCCATGACTCCATGTCTGTTATAACAACTCATCGTTCAACCACATAGTTTTCATCCAGGGATCGACCAGTCAGCCAACAAACATGCATAAACTTGACAAGGGAAATTGGGCACCATAAAGGAATGGATAACTCGTCCAGCTCTTTCCTTGGTCGATTTAGTCAACATGCACCCAATTTTTGCATTGTTTTTGAGAAAATAATGTAAAAAGATAATACAACCCAATTCTCATGGTTTTCCATCGATTCTCTTAGTTAATTACCATTGTGTATAAATATCCCCATTCTCTCTGAGCCAAGGGATAGAAAAAAAAAACATAAGAAAGTATGTGAAGAGAATTATATTTCTCTACACATTTTAATTTAATATAAGTTTTGTTTCATTCTTGTTCAATTAATGGTATATTTAGCATTGAAGCGTCCTACTGTATTCTTAGACCGGTACCTCGTCTAAGGAGGTAGGCCCCCTCCTTAGATCGATATTATTTGTATTTTCTATACTTTGTAGAATTAGTCATAACATCATTTATATTTTTTCATTTTCTTCCAACAATTCCTTTATTAACATCTTGTTGTAACTCTAGTGCTCTCCATTACTGCAGCTTTGGATTGTTGTAACTCAATGCTAACATTGGAGGGCATTTTTTATGATTAA
The DNA here is from genome assembly GCA_009831015.1 of Picea engelmannii. Classification (NCBI taxonomy): domain Eukaryota; kingdom Viridiplantae; phylum Streptophyta; class Pinopsida; order Pinales; family Pinaceae; genus Picea; species Picea engelmannii. Next base: position 115,279 of record ML793684.1, on the reverse strand, counting down.
TGAGTGAATAATTGTAGCATGTTTTCCATATTTTCATTTATTTCCTACAATTCCTCTATTAACGTCTTGTTGCAACTCAACACTAACATTGCAATGTATCATTTTATGATTGATGAATGAATAGTTGTAGCATATTTTCCATATTTTCAATTATTTCCATCAATTCTTCTATTAACATTGTTATGCAACTCTAGTATTTGTTCACTTCTACAACTCTATTTCCACCAATCCATGCCAACATTACAGAACTTGTCTTTTGATTTTCTAATTCGTAGATGCAACATCTCATTCATTTTCATTTATTTCTAGAAATTCCTCTATTAAACTTTGTTGTAACTTTAACATTTCCCTTGTTGCAATTTCAGTCGCTACAACTTGTGTTGTTGTAACTTGCATTGCTACAACTCTTGTTGTTGGGACTTTGGCTACTACAACTCTTGTTGTTGCAACTCTAGCTGTTGCAACTCTCATTGTTGCAACTCTGCATTATAACATTTAACTTTTGAATTAATAATTATGTGGTTTGTAGTTTGAGATAGTTTATTTCCTTTGTTTATGAGAACAACCCAGTTTGATTCTTATAGCTTGAGGTTGGTTGCATCCCAATAAATAAGTCGTAACATATCTATTAGCATAATCAATATCATCTTAAATACTTGAACACGTCACCTTTACTTTCTTGCAAGAGCGATTTACTTTTCTGCAAGTGTGATTTACTTACCTGCGAGAGTGATTTAATTTTTCACATGAGTGATTTACTTTCCTACAAGTGTGCTATTTACTTTCCTGCAACAGTGTGTTTTCATTACAGCAAGTGGTTTTCCTTGTAGATTTTCCATCTTGGCGTCACCTTCTTCAGTGATGTACACTAGTTGAAACATGCCTAGCCAGTGCATATCCAACTTACCACGATGGTGGGAATATTTTTTGTCATATAATAGAACTAAATATCCTGGCTGCATCATTTTTTCATGAATGTTACGGTCGTGCCAGGACTTTTGATTGTATTTTTCCACCACTTGGCTTAAGGCTACCATTATATGGTCTTCCTTGAGTTCCATAATCTCATCCATCCTGTGATGGAGGTATTTATCATTGGTCATATGAGTCACGAGCATGACTCTAAGGCTCAGAACCACAAATCATAATGGCATGATCGCTTCCTTCCCTTATACTAATCTGAAAGGTGTGTTCTTATTCATCCTTTTACACATGTTTCTATAAGCCCATAAAATTGCGGGGATACATTGATCCCAGACATCATGCTACACATTACAAACTTTGGTTAAGGCATCTTCTAAAATTTTATTGAAAGATTCAACCGTACCATTAGCTTGAGGATGATACAAAGTGCGCTTCTGGTGATGGATCATGAACTCCTAAGTGAGATGTTGGATGGTCTCATTTAGAAAGTGTGATCCTGGGTCACTCATCAGTACCCTTGGACATCCAAGTCTGGTGATATTTTGTGATAGTGATAATGTAGCATGTGCCATTTCATCGTGTGGGTGGATTGATAGGTCCAACAAAGTCGATGGCCCATTTTTTGAAGGGTTCAAGTGAAACCACTGGGAAGAGGGGGAGATCATATCTTTGATAGGGCTTTCCCACCCATTGACATACATCAAAACACTTGTAGTAGTCCTTAGAATCATTGAAGTGATAAGGCCACCAAAGTCCAATGTGTAGAAACTTGAACGTAATGGCCTTATCGGCGTTATGGCCCCCATCAATTCCTTCATGTGCCTCATATAGGATGGAGTCTCATTCATGTACAAAATCACATCGAAATAGGATTCCATATGCACCCAACTTATACAAATGCCTATCAATCAACTAATAATCAACACTACGAGTCACTAGTTGGTGACACTATGTAGGAGTATATTACCTAGGAGCTTGTTCAAAAATAAGGAATTAAGCTATTTCAACCAGTTGATCTGGGAATTCCTCGATACATAATATCCATGCATTAGGAGGTTCATTTTCAAGGATATTAGAACCCTCCCCCATTTCAATGCTTGATATATGATCTAGCCCCATATCGTGTTTTCCTAGTTTTACCTCAACCTCGAAGTCAAATTCCTAAAACAAGAGAAACTAATGGAATATGTAGACACCCAACATTGTTTTGTTAACTAAATACTTGAGGTTGGAATGATCAGTGAATAATTTGAATACGAACACTAAAAAGTAGTGGCAGGATTTTTGTAGGGAATATACCATAGCCAAGCCTTTTGCGATCGGTGGTAGTATAATTCCGCTCAGATCAAATAGCTTTTGGCTAGCAAAGTAGATTGTATGATTGATATTTCCTTCCCCTAGCTCGGAAAGGATGACATCCTCTGCAATGGAGGAAGCATCAACATGAACATGGAAGATATTGGACCAATCTAGAAAAAACATATGGGTGCAGTAACTACTTTTTCCTTTAGGGTATCAATCAATTTTACTGGAAGCGATGAAGGTCTTATAGAAAGTACTAATAAAGAAAGAAAGAAGTAGTTTTAGATGAGTGACTCAAGACCACTTCGCTATTACTTAGGTATGGAAGTATGGAAAATAGAAGAAGGCATCTACTTTTTATAAAGTAAATATGTTCAAGACTTGCTAAAAATATTTTGGATGGATTGATTCGTCTACCTCTATGATTGATCATGTGTAGTTACACCACTAAGCGCCCTCTATTAATGATCGAATCAAATTATCTATCGCCATAGATCGCTCACTTGATCAGAATCGAAGCTCACTTACTTGATAGATCGAGGACTCAGTATATTGGTCTATAAATCTTGTTGGCCTTCTAATGTCCATTAATATTTAATATCTTTATGCAACAATTTTTCTAATGGATTTGTGATCTGAGCATAATTATGGATGAATTGTATATAGTATCTATTATGTCCTAATGTTCTGTGCATCCCATGAATTGAAGTAGGGGCCACCATATCTAGGATGGAACCAATCTTGGTAAGTTCAATTAGCAAGTCGTATTTACACAAGACAGGGTCGAGCAATATACCAAAGGGAGTACAAAATACGCACTTTTTCAAATTCAAAGAGATCTTGAGTTCAAAACATTGATCCAATATTATCCAGAGAGCTTGTATATGGCCTTTTACTAGACTGGACACATTCCAATTGTCCAAGTATACCTCAAGGAACTTATGGATAAAATCCTTGAATGATGTTACCACTAGTATTCGAGAAAATATTGTTGGGGCATTTTTTAACCTGAATGGCATGAATGTATATGCAAAGGACCCCCATTTGGTCACAAAGGTGGTTTTGTCTTGATCTTCCTCTACGATCCGAACTTGATGATATCCAAAGAAACCATCCATGAAGGAGTAGGCTTCCCTACCACCAACATTTTCCAGCACCTCGTCTATGAATGGAGTTAGGAAAGGATCATGGACACAAGATGCATTGAGGCTCCGTAGATCGACACATATCTGAATTTCCTTGGTATTTTTTGGTTGAATGACCATGGGATTGATCCAATAAGATTCTTTGATCAGGACAATGATCTCGGCAACTAACATGCAATCTATCTCTTTTCACACTTTTTCATTATATATGGGATTCATACAGTAGGGTCTTCTCTTGAATTGCTTGGCGTCGAGTTTGATTTGGAATTTCATCACTCCTAAGGATCCCATGATGCACTTAATATTAGAAACGCTTCGAGGAAATAATTCTTCATACTCTTTTAGGAGGTCAACAACCTATGTTATAGTCTTCTTGTCCTAGAAATCCCCAATACTAGCCATCTTGGGTGATTCTTTTGTACCAATATTGTGTTTCTTAGTATTGATAGGGTAAATATAATATGGTGCAGTTGTCTCATCTTCCATTCCATCTAGATTTATTTCTCCTTTTGAATATCATATATAGATGTCATGGGGGTTTTCATTGTCAATTTTGTATGTATCAATCTTCCAGCAATGGACTGCTTCTTTTAACTTTGCCACCGACTTGTGATATGAGCATACCACCGATGGACTAGCATCTTTTGGCTACCGATGAAAAATAAATTCATTGACTCGACCAAGAGCTTCATTGAGAACTGGAGTATCCAAAGTGAACCAGAATGTCAAAAGTAACTTGGAAGTCTTATGGGTCCACTCACTTGTTTTCCTCCAAAATTCTTCCTCGATGTACCTGCTTTGAGGGATCATGTCCATGGTATGGAAAAACTGATGGACCCATTAGGATTGAGGAATGTTCTTAGCAGTCCAATTCCATTCACAAAAATATATGTGTTCCTGAGGATCCTCAGTGCCCTTATATCGGTTGGCTTGGCTAGTTCAAAGTCAGTGATGGGATGGAAGCACACTTTTATGAATTTGACTACCTTCTCCCTGTTTCAAATATTTGGGTGATGAGTCACCTACCGCCATGTCGAGTTCCCATGAACCAATACATCAAGTCTCTTCTCCATGGGGACGGTCTTCTCCATTTTTACCAAGAATGTCTCCATTGGCCCAGTACCATGAAACCACAGGGAATCGGAACGTTCATACCCTATCCATCACAATGCCTTTGTGATTCATGTGTATCACCTTGCTTATACCTCATACAAATTATTATGCCATTTTTCCAAGGCATCTTCAGAATCCATGTCACAATATTTTACACTCCTCTAACTTAATTATCCATCTGCGGTGGGGTTGATGTAATCCTCCCTGTGCCCCGTGACCTTGTAAATATTTTCAATTTCTTATCTTTGTGCATCCTCGTCGAAAGTCTCATTGTATATTTTTTCTTCATATGGATCTAGTTGGTTGACCAAGTGTAGGGTGTCAGTCTCAAATGAAATTTGGTGATTTTTCAAATTCAACACCACATTGTTGTCAAAATCCTAATCGATTCTTAGAAATGCAGGCTAGGGATTCGCCTCATCCATTATTTCAATGAATTCAAAATTGACCTTTGTTTTTACTCCTTTTGTATTCACCTCCACCTGCTCCAGCTAACTGATGGGATAGATCTTGTACTAGTTTTCTAATCGAAGTTGAACAGGTGGCTAGACCAACTTTGGTTTCCCCATCACTTCCCAAGATTTCTTGGGTAAAATGTTCACATCCAATCCTAGATCCAAGATGACTAAATCCATATCATACCCACCAAGCTATGTTGTAATTTTAAACTCTCATCTAGTGCGCTTTTGCTTGTTGACATGGCATACATCCCTTTCTGATAGCGAAGTTGCAATGATGGCCTCCTCTCCTTGTTCTTTCATTCAAGCAGTTAACATATGAGTCAACTTACTCACAGCTTCTGTATCTATGATAAAATGAAAACAACACTGCAAGAAGGTATTGACTTGATATTTTTCTTAAGTCATGCGACCGAGGTTGTGCAAGGCTTATGCACAAGCTTTGTGTTGCAACTCTTCTTGGCATTGCTCATACACTTCCTTCTTAGTGTGTCACAACATAGCCTATATATGTTCTTCTTCTATCGATATTTGGGTTGCGCGCTAGATTTCTTCACACACGAGATATTTTTCCAAGATCTTTGCGTCACGCATTATAGTTCTTCATGCACACACGCTTCCTCTAACGACCTTTGTGTCACTCGCCACACTTATTCTTGTATATTTTATTCTTCTAAAGACCTCAACATCACCCTCTGAACTTCCTCTTGGACATGTGCCTCTTCAAGAGACCTCTAAGTGACGTGTTGCATTTCCTCACATGTTTGTTCTTCCTCTAAGGCTCTATGGGAATCACGCATAAAATACTTATACTTAGTTGCATCAAACTTAGGAGGGGGTTGGGAGGCCTTCCTGATCTTTCTCTCTTCTTGTTTATTGGAACCTTCTACATGCTCTAAGTCTACCCATGTCTTCTCCCCTCCACTGGTCACTACCCAGACGTCCACTTCTCCATTCTTATTCTTTTTTTGCATGGTTCAGCATGTACCATGTTATAGTTACCCTTCTTGTCCTCCCATTTCTTTAGAAAGTATGGAAAATCCTTGGTTACATGTTTGAGACTATAACAATATGCGTAGAGCACATGCTGCTTAGTGAAGAATTGTGAAACATGACCAATCTCACTGCAATTGAAACATGTGGGGGGCATGCCACCTCCTCCACCATATCCTCATATGTGAACATGTCCATACCCACCTTAAGGTCCTCATTGTTATCTTCCTCTATCGTTTCCACTGCGCTCGCCACCCTTTTGTTTCTATTGTACCTAGAATCCATCCTAAGTATTACCTTGCATCAATTGGAAGGAGCAGCAACTACTAGTATCATGGTCGACAAAATTACAAAATTCACAGAAGGGGGTGTGATTCGTTGCTTCAAAATTATCTAAGGTGGGGAAGTGGGCTAGTACATAGCCCCATTATCAAAATATTTCACACCACTCCGACTGTCTAAACGGAAATGGAATCAGCATGCATGTCACCATATAATTTGGAAGGACTAGGCACTCATCTCGTTGATTCCCTTATGAAAGGCATGCAGTAAACCACACATGTTCACACATTACTTTATCCTTGGCCATATATTGCAATTTTGTTGTTAGTTTTTCCAGTTGCAACTGAACTTGCACCAACCCAACCGATTTTTATGCACCTCTAGGTGTGGCTTCCAAGTGCATCGCAATCTCGACTCCCTCGGCCTGAGTCATCACCTTTTGTTGGGTAAGAGGGACTCAGATATGGGGGAGAAAACCCACAATGAACTATTCTCTATGTTTTACAGCTTGGATCTGGAATGTGAACCTATCCAACAAGATTTTGAATTGGTGGTCATAATCCCAGACAGTCTCTCCTTCCTTCCGCATCATTTCCTTGATTTTTGTAATGCATTGGGACACTGACTTTGGCTTCTGAAATTATCGAAGCAGATCCTATTTGATTTCATCCAAGGACCTTGCATGTCCTATTAGAGAAGTATCCTTATACTTCATGTACCATGTCAAGGCTCGCTACCTGAACGTAGTCTCCAGTTGCACGATCTTAACCACCTCATATATAACACTCTTTACAGACCAGATTGCCTCATAGGTGAACCAATGTTTCTCAACATCATCCTTACCCGTTCTGTGGAGCATGGGAAATATTAGCATACAATATTGATTGTCCATCTTGGAACCATAGTTAGTTCCACTCCTTTGACTGTTATTGTCTATATCCTTCCACATCATTATTACTTGGGGTAAAGTATTGCTGACATCACATTCTCCTTTACTTGTGTCATCACCTGATTCCTCCTCTTATATTTCTTCATCTTCAACCTCTTCACTATCTATTGTGTTTTCTTATTGATTAAAAAATGGGGGTGAAACAAAGGGTGGGTATGACCATATTCTCCTGAAATTTCTTGTAAGGGGACCCAAAGAGATATTTAGTTGTAGTCACACAAGACTGTCCAACATTATCAATTTCTCTCCCACACCACTAGAGGATCCTTTATTTTCCTTCACTTATGATGCATCCACATCCTATGCCCTCTCTTCCTTATTTGAATGCACACCACCAATGTGTGTGCCTACCTTTGGCTTGATCCATGCAGTTCCATCACACAACTCATATCTCGGTTCGATCTATGCACTGCCACCCTACACAGAGTCAGATTCTCCACTCAACACACAAATTCTTCATGTGTCCCTCACTTGGTTTCTCACCATACCATCACTACACGGAGAACCAAAATCCCATCTGATTGGCACCCCACCATACTGCACGAAAAATTATATTTTTGTCGATGCGTAACTGTGTGACTCTTTCTCTTCTGATTCCATCAATGCACCAAACATTTGTGCTCGTGAACCACAAATGTGCACTCTTCCTCCTCTTAGGGTTGAAACATACTATGCAACCAAAGGGTACAGGCTTCATCACCTAGGCCCTCACTACCACTACTGTCACTAATGGTATCTTTGACTCCAAGCCTCTTCATAGGCCTATCCTCGCATGTGCTCTAGTCTGGCACAACACCCTCCCGCACACCACTTCCTGGTGTGAGCTTCCACTTCATTTTGGGCCCGACACCTTGTTGTGCAACCTCAAATAACTTATATATACTTTTCCGCTCAACTTTGTCTCTCATCTCATCTCTTATTCCATATATTTTTAATCTTTTTATCCTCTTCTCTTATGGGTCAATTCTAGTCCTCACCTCATCTCAACAACTTCTTGGATCCTCCTCACTGGATCCATGCTCTGGTTCTTTTTCCCCCGCCTTTTCCATAACACCCCCCAGTGCTAGGGTATTTACTCATCCATCCTATCAGGATCCATACACATCATTGTTTATTCTACGAACAACGTATTGATCCAAAGGGGAATATCTTCTAACATCCACTTTATTGGACCTTCTTCAAAATTTCTTTCATCCTCACTGAAAGAATCGCTATGTTCTATAGAAAACTCAATAATCTAGCCGTCCTTCACTTGGGAAAACCAAAATTCAATATCTCGAGTCCAATTTCTATCTAGTGCCTTTAGATTGTTAAGATTGGATTGATCCCATACTATTAACTCTGATAGTAACGCATCTAAATTAATTTTTGCATGTCTTTTCAACCATTCATGTAGCAAACGTGGAAATTTTGTGAAAAAGAGTTCATGCAAATTAGAGTAAATATATCTACCTTTTCAGTCTTTCGCGTTCACTTGCAATCCTTTCATCTCTCATAGAGAAAACTCATCCTCCTTCACTTCTATCTAGTCTTGAATCTCCTCCTTAGATGGATGCCACTACATTTCTCTTTTCCTCCATCAATCTCAACAAGACTTTGAGTCTCGACAAAAAAACCATTTGTTGGCATTGTGCAATGTCTTCGTTTCACTGCAGGCTTGCACACACAATGACCTTCTTAACACTGAGGGGTTTGATACCTAGGTTTCATCCAGAGCGTGTCCAAAAAAAATACCTAAGAACCGGTATATCAATCCTCGGCCAAGGCCAAGGAAGATCTTACTCAAGATGCAAAAAGGATCAAAGAGACCATAAGGTCTTGTGTTGGGGACAGAGGATGAAACATACAAAACAATATTGTAAATGGAATCCATGTAACTCATATATGATATTCTAATAAGGAGTAAGAATTAAAAATATGCGTGCATATGTGCTACTCATTCATAACACACACATAATAGAACAAAACTACCATATATTTATTAGTGCATATACTCCATCATATTAGAGATATACATTCTGTTGAATAACTGAGCTGAACAACCATAATAGTTCATCTCATTACTATATAAATGGTGGGATTATAATAGTATGTGCCTTTCACTAAGATTTAAGATTCAGACAAGTAAAAGATACATGAGACTTCTCTATACAACATAAGATTACAATAGGCTAACTCGAAGCTCTGGGACTAAAGAAGTCGGATAATTAACCAACCTCTTTTCTGAGCTGAGAGATCTCCTTTATATGTTTTTATGTTGGGGAGTGTTTTCCTTCACTGTTATTCTCCACTCACTTGTCTGATCTAACAACCTCGCATGCTTCTGATACCTGCTAGGGCTCCACATAGGTTCTCTATATTAAGGGAAATCCTAACTTCCTGGCTAGCTCATGTTCTGACCACTCATGTTTTCATTTGTTGTTGGAAAAAATCATTCCAAGAGATATCCTGGTGATTCCTTTCTTTCTTCTAGAAGGAATCCTCTTGGTTTCTTGTGCAACTGACAAAACTTGGACCGATGCACTCAACTGAAAAAAACACAGACCGACCCTTAACCGTCTTTAGATTTGGTGTGATTCTTAACAAAACCCAGTCCAATGTGTGCACTATGGCATTCTTTTGTGCATCTCCTTAGATTCTTGCAAAACTTCTAGATGTGCACACACGAATTCTATTTTATGTGTTGACACAAAACCGTACTGAAAACTTTGGGTGCCAATAGGAAATCCCTCCTCAAAGAAAATACCTCCTAAAAAATATTATGTGGACTGTGGATCCATGCATTCCCCACCGAGGCTACAAGTATATGATAAAGAAGCTTTACACTTCCCAAAGGAAATCCCTCCTAAAAAATGGTTCAAATATTTCTCCTTCAAAATGGTTCATGTCAATTTTACTAGAATTCGATTCCTTTATGTCACCATGTAAATTGGTCGTTCAATGATATTTTTTTCTTATATTATATGTTGATGTGTTTACACTCAGCAGTTTAAGTTCAACACTACACTATATATTAATTTTAAATGATGGTTGTCATTTATCTTCATTGGTTAATTCTTACATACTCACTTAAATGCACACTTTCATTGTTAAGCTATCACATTTTCTAATTGATCACATCTTTTGTGAGTATATCATTTTTATCACAACATGTTTGATTATTTAGTTCAATGTGAATGTCCATGCCACTTCCAATCTTCCCATAGAGTAAATAACAACATACAATTATGAGTTACTTTTTATCCATGGCCTAACTATTAGCATTACAACTTAGATTCTCTATTCCACAACTTTATCATTAGTGTTAAAGACTTTTTAAATATTTGTATAGTAATTCTAAAGGTTCAAAATATTTTTACATTTAGATACAATAATTATGCCTAAGACATTCCTTAAGAGGTTGGTTCTATGGGATCTTTTGTAGTCTCTCATATGGTTAATTAAATCGGCGGAGTTTTTAAGGGACGGTTCTTCTCCCTCATTCGTTGTCTATCGTTGCCTCTTCTTCCTCTTTCATTTGTCTATGGACAAGTTGTGGTCACATATCTATGATTATTACATGTGGGCATGCACTTGGACTATTTAGATTTGGAGTTATAGGATAGTTGAAAATATTTCGTTAGAAGTGGGATGAAGATAAACCTTTTGAAATATTCATTTTCCATCCAAAAATAAAATCTCATAATCTTTAAACAAAGTAACCACCCAAATTCAGTTTGGTGTTTCCTTTCCTCCTACTTCAAAAGTATGCTAGTTTTAATTGTCAAGTTCACTCAAAATATACCCATACCCATAAACCGTAACCCTACCATCTCTAAATCAAAACTCATAATCTCTTAATCAAAAATCATAACATTTAAGAAGAAAATATATATCTCAACAATTACATCTACTCAAAAAAAAAAAAAAAAATTACATATATCTAACCTTGCATTTTAATTTTTTCAAAATAATATACATATTTAACTTAACTTAAATTCAACATGGATGAAAAGTTTATGTTTAAAAATAAATAGATTTATGTATAAACTTTATGTGATAGGGTTGATGTACAATCACGAGAACCTTTAATGATAAGTTAGTTGTGAAATAAAATTAATATAAAATTGAAAAATGGAGACTTTTTATTCCGAGAGAATTTGAAATACCTTTATAAAAAGAATTTTAATGAGTGAAAAAAAAGTGAGTAAACTTTTATAATATATCATTTTTATTTATTTATGGAAAATATTTAAAAATAGAGTTTTTTATAACATATTATTTTTATTTATTTATGGATAATATTTAAAAATAGAGTTTTTTTACTATAATAGTTTAAAATTTTAACAAATACGATCACACAACATTCTTGCTAGCAGGAAAACCCATTTAACTATATCAGGGTTTAAGATGTAGATAGAGTGAATGACCGTCTAAAAGTTAATCTATTTTACTCTACCCCAAATATACCAAAACTAATGTAAAGAAAGCAATAAAAGAAGAGATCGGGTAGTTGTATCTTTGATACCACACCTGATGATGATCTCCTCAAGCTTGGTAGTTCCAATGATTGGACGTCTCCTCCCAAGGCTGACCTGCATCCAAAGATAAGCAAACAAGGACTACAAGCATGCTATTATATTCATGAGTTAGGGTTAGATATTAAATTCTAAGTATAAATCAATGAAAATACACAAAACATCATCATTTAAGACAGGAAAATGTGATTATTTTATTCATCATACAAAGATTACAACTTACAATCTGTTTCGGCTACCGTTTTGCGAACCTAGTCCGAGCTCCTCTTTACCATGCTCCAAGTGCACCTTGAATGGACTTCTTCTCTCAACCTTCTGATCACCTCAATGGAAGAGAATGGGTTGAATGGAGGAAGAAGGGGTTGATGAGGGAATGCTGACGCAATATCTCACAAAAGGAAGCAAAATCTTGGGCAAGGAGGGGAAGTGAAATTGGGAAGAGTTCCATTGTTCTTATACTTGGATGTGAAATGAGACCCCAACACCTCATTTTATATGACAAAGGATGGTTATTCGGTTGGGTGACTGGCTATAGCAGGTGGATTAGTTGGGAAACTTCTAATAGCCAGTGAATTTCAATGAATTCCTTGAAACTTTTGCAAGCATACGCGGGTTGTAATGGTGCAGCGAGAATATGTATGCGAGTTGTAGTGGTGCAGCAAGCATATGTATGTGGGCTGTAATGGTGCAGAGCGCGTACATCTTCTAAAAAAAAAAAATTAAGAAGAGCTTCTCAACAATGCTTTGGAAAAATATGCAAGAGGGCCAAGGCCATGTATGCATGAGTAGGGAATTTTAGGGCTATAACATATTCCCCCTAATGTGTGAGGTTATAAGAGAAACTGATGGCCGAAATACATTACAATATCTTCACCAATGTACAAAATCGAGTGAGCCCGGTACCATATTTCGGGAGGTGCCATCTGCAAAACAACAATTGTCTCTCTAACACGGGTATACCCATGCTCAGGATGAACTAAATCATGGTTGCTAATCAAATACACTGCAGATCCATGTCATATAAATATATAAAGTGTAGCCTCAAGCAATACACAACGGATCTAGATCTCAAAATCAGTCAAAGATATACAAGTATAGTATCCATCTTCAAGAAGCTAGTGACACCTGAAGGTTGGAGATGAGGACTTCATAGCTCGAGAAAAAACTACAATATCTTCAAAAATCAGGTAAGAGTACAATGGGAGTGTATAAATCACTACTCTGAGGTCTTCGATGACTCATCGGGAAAATACATGAGGATCTCTATGATAAGGCAGAGAACTTCGTTGATTTTGAATCTGGACTTGACTGGACTCTTGGGGTGGCCGACTAATGAAGGTCAAGAGACAAACTATGGAAAGGTTGACTCAGGTTGAGTAAAACTTCCTTTGGACAAAAGCACGAAATAAGATCACACTCAGGTAGCATGACATTGACATAAGTTCATGATGCAGGAGATAACACAAACTCTCCATGTGTTTGGAAGAGTAACCAAACGGAGCAGGACATAGCTCTATGTAGCGAGAAGAACTTCCTAAGGTAATACTAGATCCCAATGTTTAACGAACAAGCAGAAGGATGTGCTTTGTCCAAGGGAGAGTCTTTGTGTTGCTGAAAAAAGAATGCATATTTCTTGTCCCCTCTTTTTGGAATATTTGATTTTTTTGTCTTTTTCAATATTTTTAAGAGATTGAAAAAGAATAAAATAATTATGCATTACAAAGGAGGTGTTAGCTCTGAGAATCACCCTCCGACTACAAGAGGATAATCCCAATACCCATAAAAAAAAGGTAAATTGGATTAAAATGGTTTGAGTAGGTGGATCAATAAGACTGCAGAGAGACGAAAAGATGACAAAGGTAGTTGAAAATCAGTTCGGGACCATTGGGCTATGGATTCATAAGTATCATGACTAATGAAGGTGTTTAAAATTCCTATCAGACAAAGGATTTATGTGGTGATGAGGAGAAGGAAGACATAATGTGTCTGAGTGATAAATGATGAAACATGGGCAAGATGACCATGGATCCTCTACCACCTCAGGAATCCATAGACCAAAGATGCTACCTTCAGACAAGAAGAAAAAAAGAAAATGTTTGATGAACCATGAAAGATGGGCATGATGACAACAAATCCTCTACTACCTCAGGAATCCATAGATCAGAGAGATTACATCCAGATGAGAAAAACAAAAAATGTTCGATGAACCATGAAAGATGGGAAAGATGACAGCAGATCCTCTACCACCTCAGGAATCCATAGATTAGAGAGATTACATCTAAACAAGAAAAATAGGAAATCATGTAAACTAAGGAGACAGTCTGATAAAATAAAATCAAAGGAATATTCAATAAAATAATATCTACAATACAGGCCCTCATGCTTACAACTGAAAAATACAAAGACATGCTCCTAAAACTCTTTCGGCTCTCTAGCCTTTGAAAAACACCCCCCCCCCTTACAAAATCTGAAACTGGTCTATTTATAATCAGATCAGTCGACAACTTCCAGGAGTGTGACCTGGCCATCTCATTCAAAACTTTCATCTCCACATCCTTCTGTCAGACTGTGTGTGTTGTCCTGTCAAACGCAAGATCAAGTCAATATGGATCTGCAATAAGAAACCATCCATCATGGTACCTCAGGCTGATAGCTCTATATCCTCGGCCATAGCTTCCACGTCTTTTATTTATGGACTAAGATGAGGTTTCAAATACCAGTTCCTTTCCATTAACTAAATCCTCCTAGAGATTGGAGCATGACTTAATGCTTAGGGGGCGGCCACGTGCTACTGTCGGATTTGACGTTATATAAGCACATGATTGTGGGGATGTCAAAGGCGGTTTGGATCCACACCGCTTTTGATCTCACAATTCACCACCTTCCACCACATATATCTTTCGCTATACCATGGTTTCAATTGAGGGACCGCTCAAGAATTTTATCATTCGAGCATGTTTCCTCCCCGCAATGAAGCATGGTCGTCGATCTGGTCGTGACCTAGGATCTGGGAAATCCTTCTTTTTCTATCATGCACCGATCTTGGATGGACCCTATTTCCTGCTGCAAAGATCAATGGTTCACAATTACCTCAGGAGTTTTTATTTTTCTTGCTCGTGCAATCCTCTGAAGTGTTGAATTCTCGAAGTGAGAGATCTGGTGACATGTGGTCTCTCTATTTGGATGGTCAAGAATCACTTTAGGAGTTCGAGCTTTGGGCCTTTTTCTTCTTCTTTCTCACACAATTATTCGAAGTGTCTAATTCTCAAAGTGTGCGATCTGTCTATGCCTATCCTCAACGTTCAATGGCTCATATTTAATTCGAGATTTCAGGATGCTTGGCTAGTCATTAATCCTTGCGTGAATTTTAAACTTCGACTGTCCGAGAGCCGCTAATCTGAATTGTGTACAGGATCTTCGTCGTTGAAACATGAACCTGTCTTCTTGCCTGTATTTCAGTCTGAAATGGATTGCTTTTTAATGTTTCACTTGGACAATTCTTGTGCAGACCACAAACTTAGACGACCTGTTTCCATTGACAACTATATGTGATAACATTTGGCTCCACAGGGGATGGAATGCTCCCTACGAGATTCCAAGAACGCTCAGTTCCAGTGCCTTAGCTGTTGGGTTGTGGAGTTGAGCTCAAATACATTTTACTGAAGAAAAAATGATGATATGTACACTATTCTACTTACAAAAAGAAAACAAACACATGTGCTCCAGAAGGAGCTTATTTATGTACAATCCTAGACTAACTGATTTTTTACAATGTGCTAGGTGAAATCAAACTTCCACCGTAGCCACCCAGACTGTTTGGTAATATAATTCCTCCTTTCACTGCAAATTATCCATAAAATATAAGGGAAGTATGAAAACAGAATGAAAATATTCTTTGGAACACTGAAAATACCCCCAAATGATGATAAGATGAATAATTTTGCAGGCTCCAATGCTCTTACAGAACTCAAATCCATATCTAACCCTACAGGGTCATAAAATATATAATAAGGCATGTTAAACTGGTAACAAATTATCTCCTTCATTGCATCATTGCTTACATGTTGTTTGGTGTTCTCAGCATGTACAAGTGGGTAAAGGATTGATGTAGGTTGGCTAATCCTAAGCGATATTTTCTTATTTACCAGTGTTAGACATGAGATGAGTTGCACATTTAGCCCTTCCTTTTCTCCTTCATAGCCCTCCCAATGATCAGGTTCATCATTATCATGTACAAGAACCATGCTACAAGGTTCCAAAGGAGATATGAAAAATCTATGCTCTTCATCATCTTCATTGGGATATTCATCAAAAATTGGTTGTTTTTGGTCAGCATTTGAAAAAACTTATTAATCATAAGAAGGGCTGCCAAAAACATATGATTCAAGGATAGGAATATCCTCTGAATTTTATCCATAAGTGCAACAAACAACATCTTCCTTCAACTATGAAAAGCTAGGAAAAAATAGAGAGAAATATCCCCTAGTTCTTTTAACTAGATTATAATCTATCTCATCTTCATAGTCAAGAGAAATATCTACTGTAGAATATGTTAACACTCTGTAATATGCCCAAGGTTGTGGAGGCAGTCATAGAGGAAACATCAAAACCACTTCGAGTCAGGAATCTATCCCTCCGAGACTCAGAGAGGGATCTCTTTGTCAAATTTAGATTTGTTTGAAATAGGATATTAGGCTATTTATGTTGAACAGGGTTTGTTTTTTATTTGATGTGTTTGGCTGAATGATTTCTTTAGAATCCCATTGGGCTATGGGGTCTGTGTCAAAACTTAAGGTCAAATAAACAAATTTAAAGGGCTTCTTCACAGGGCGAGATAGCCAAGATACTGGATCTATTAAGATAAAATGTGATGGAAAGATAGAACAGGTGAGAGGTTCATTTAAGTAAAGAAGCATTCAAGAATTTCTTTCACTCAAAATCAGAAGAATAACATGCAGATTGATAAAAGGCCAGATACAAGGTACCCGAGGTAAATTGTGTTCTTTAACTTCCTTTTAATAGTTGGAATTAGAAAAGAAGGTGATAACAGAGTAATAAAACATTAACATAGCAAGAAAAACATCACCAATGTCCAGACGCAAGAATCTTGTGCACCTATTCCTTTGTATTACTGGTGGATCTAAAAAATTACAGAGAAAAGCCTTTATGGGTGCAATGATCAACCCCTTTTACATTAAAATCATCTCAATAAATAGAAGAGATCCCCCAACAAGTTGTGTAAGTCTGATTTAACCGCCTCGGCCAAGAATAGCATAAAATCCCCAAAAATCTGGAACTGCAAATTTGACCGAATTTCTTGAAAATAGGGGTACGCTCAGTCATTGATTTCTCCCAATCAGCGACACCTGTAAAAAACCCGAAGGATTTTATTATATATTATCTTTCTGGAGAAAAAACCTCCTTCAGTTTCTCAAATTTCATTTCCACCTCGTCGAAACAGCTCCCGCAAAATCGGGACTGTAACAGGAAAAACCATAAATCCAAAAAATGAGGCTGAAAGACCGCCTCGATTATCTCAATTGGTGGCACTTTTGAAAAAAACGGGAGAGGTTGTTTTTCTTAAGCCTCTTATGAACAAAAACCTCTTTCAGATTTTTAAATTTCATCTTCATTTGCCCAGAATCTTCTTTAGAAGAAGACTGGTCAAAACTGGAAAAACAACGGTTTTGTGAAATTGGGGGAGGGCGGTTTTGGAGAGGTAAGTGGTATTCCAGACCCCCCCTGAGGTGGTAAGTGGTATTTGGATGGGGGGGTCCGAAATCCCCTGGAGGTGACAAGTGTCCCTCCCAATACCACTATTACGGACCCCCCCCTCCGTTAAAGTTCGAAAAGCACGGGGGGGTCCGGAATTTTTTAGGTCCGTGGATTAATGTTTTGGGATGTGTGAAGGTTAAGCTGCGGGTGGGGGGGAAATGATTTGAAATTTTATTTTTTGTTTTGTTTTTATTTAATTTTTTATTATTTGTTTCTTTTTACTTGTTTTTCCTTTTCCTTTTATTTTTATTTTTATTTTTATTTTTATTTTGTTTTAATGTTTTATTATGTTTAACTTTTTTGTTTTATTTATTACGTGTTTTAATTTGTTTTTTCAATTAATATTTTTTATTATTGTTTTATTTTATATGTTTTTTGTTTAGTTTGTTTTAATATTTGTTTTGTTTTGTATTACGTTTCTTTTTAATACATGTTTGATTTTATTTATTTATGTGTTTTTATTAATGTTTTATTTCTATTTTGTTTTTGTTTTAATTTATATGTATTTTTATTTGTTTTATTGTTTTATTTGTATTATATTTTTAATTGTTTTTATTTGTTGTGATTAATAAAGAACTAACCTAAGTATTAACAACTAACTTAATTATTAATTAATTAATTTAATTAATAACAAGTCTGATCTAATTACTAATCTAATGTTTTTATCCTAAGGTGGTTTATTGCAAATGTAGGGGCGAAGATAGCGAACAGGAGCAGGATTGAAGGATGAGGGAATGAAGGGCGCAACAAGGTGGATGAAGGATGCAACACGGTGATGGAGGATCAAACGAAATGAATGGAGGGGTAAAAGGAAAAAAAAAAATGAGAGACCAGCAAGCTAGAAACTTCATCATGAGACCCACAAATGATATCTAAATCATCAGATCTCCTATAATTATAGGACTCTAACAAAATACACTTGCTCTTCGTCATAAAAATATTCAAAAGAGATATGTTGATATTAATGAACATTTAAAGAAACAGATACATTTGATATGATGTCAGAAGTTTCTATGTTATTTCTACCACAATGAATATTATTCAACACCGCATGATCTTCATGGTAAAATTTTTCTTCTACAATAAATGATTCATCACAAATCGGGCTTTCATGACTAGAAAAATCTTTATGGAACAAAGTAAACTCATTACAACATCCCTCAAAAAGACGTTTAGCTAGAAAATATTCTTTACAAAAGGAATTGAAAGTTGCATGAAAGTATGTCAAAGAGTCAATACTCGCAACTGGGAGAGATCTACACCAATCGCGAGCAATCCCCTCTAATGAATACCTGAAAATATTTATCTCAACATATTCATGCACGATATGAAGTTGATGAATAAAATCATGAAAATCCATCAAGTGTTCATCTAGTACCTCCCACTCTTCTCCTTGAAATTTAGGAAGGCTACTTTCCCATTCATCTCTACTAGGCACTAGATTAGGGAAACCAATTATCTTTGCAAAATCGCAGAAAAAATACCTTTGAGCTAAAATCTTGTCCATTTCAAACCAGTAGAGTCACCAATAGATTTATGAACAATGGAGTCACCATGGTGAAAGATGAGTAGTCAGAATAATGTGTCCAGCTTCAGTTCACCATCTAAAAGTGGATCTTTTCATTGTCGTTCTCCAAGGGAATATATCTTCACTTCCATCCCCGGAAATGACGCCATTTATGTTAGCACTGAGAATCACCCTCCGACTGCAAGAGGATAATCCCGGTACCCATTAAAAAAAGGTAAATTGGATTAAAATGGTTTGAGTAGGTGGATCAGTAATAATGCAGACAGAGGAAAAGATGACAAAGGTAGTTGCAGATCAGTTTGGGACCATTGGGCTATGAAGTCTCGGATCTCCATCCATCTCATTCAAAACTTTCGTCTGTGCATCCTTCTGTCAGATTGTGTGTGTGTGTGTTCTCCTGTCAGACGCAAGCTCAGATCGGTATGTTTCTGCAAGAAGAAACATTCCATCATGGTACCTTGGGCTAAGAGCTCTATCTCCTCATCCATAGCTTCCACGCCTTCTATTTATGGACTGAGCTGAGGTTTCATCTATCAGTCCCTTTCCATTAACTAAATCCTCCTAGGGATCGGACCGTGGCTTAATGCCCAGGGGGAGGCCACATGTTGTTATCGGATTTGACGTTATATAAGCACGTGATTGTGGGGCCTTCAAAGGTGGTTTGGATCCACATCGTTTTTTAGCCCGCAATTCACCACCTTCTGCCACGTATCTATTTCGCTATACCATGGTTTCAATTGCGAAACCGCTCAAGAATTTCATCGTTCGAGCATGTTTCATCCCTGCAATGAAGCGTGGTCATCGATCTGGTCGTGAACTACGATCAGGGAAACCATTCTTTTGTTGTCACACACCGCTCTTGGATGGACCCTGTTTCCTATTGCAAATATCAATGGTTCACAATTACTTAAGGAGTTTTTCTTCTACTTTCTTGTGGAATCCTATGAAGTGTCAAATTCTTGAAGTGAGAGATTTGGTGACATGTGGCCTCTCGATTTGGATGACTGAGAATCACTTTGGGAGTTCGGGATTCGAGCCTTTTTCTTTTTATTGCTCACGCAATCCTCTGAAGTGTCAAATTCATGAAGTGAGAGATCTAGTGACGCGTGGCCTCTTGATTTGGACAGTCGAGATACACTTTGGGAGTTCTGGCTTCAGGCCTTTTTCTTCTTCTTTCCCGCACAATCCTCCAAAGTGTTGAATTATCAAAGTGAGAGATATGGTGATGCCTGGCCTCTCTATTTGGACGACCGAGATTCACTTCGGGAGTTCAGGCTTCAAGCCTTTTTCTTCTGCTTGCTCGTGAAATTCTTCGAAGTGTCGAATTCCCTAAGTGTGAGATCTATCGACACGTGTCCTCAGCCTTTAATGGCTCAGATTTACTTCCAGACTTTGGGACACTTGGCTAGTTGTTAATCCTTGTGTGACTTTTAAACTCTGACTATCTGAGAGCCACTAATCTAAACTATATACAAGATCTCCGCCATTGAAACATGAACCTGTCTACTTGCCTATATTTTAGTCTGAAATGAACTTCTTTTGAATGTTGTGCTTGGATGCTTCCTATGAAGACCACATACTTGAACGACTTTCTTCCCTTGAACTAGATGTGATAACAGGAGGAACGAGTGTCGCAGGAAAGAATACTAGTTCCAAGTGCAAGGAACATACTAATGCTTAGAGCAAGGATACATGTGTAGGAAAAGGAAAATCAGGGAAAATTCCTTCATGGGTCAAGGTGTTAGGTCGCATAGGAAATAATTTCTACAAGGATTGTGTATAAGGCATGCTTCAAAGGTTAATTTGAGAGAAACATGGAGTCGGCATTAGGCCAAAGATGCAGAGATGAAAATGCAATTTAAGAAAGACATAATGAGACCCCCTTCCATGTAATTTTTATGATCCCAGAGAAGGTAATCTTGGTATTTGTTTCATGTTTAGAGAGTCTGAAAAAATGTAAAATAAGAGTCCATGGAGTACCTTTTTCGAAGATAGTCTAGTCAATTCAAAAAAAGTTAAAATTGCACCGAAAAGACGTCTATTCAAAACCATTTTAACGGGTGCGAAAAAGACAATATCACTTGGCAATCTTTTCAATTTTAAGGCGTATGAAAATATCTTAACAATTTACTCACAGCCTTTTTCTGATTTTAGTCTCCTTAGTCTGAAAAAGTATAAAAGTAACTAAAGAGAACTCTCCCGGCGAGACGAATCTCCCAAGGCATACCTTTTTCCGCTATAATATACAGGTTAGAAAAAGGGTTAAACTCATGCCAATAGATGTTCTTTTGGACCAATTTAATGAGTTTGAAGGAGCAAGGTCACTCGACGATATTTTCAATTTTAGGTAGTTTGAAAAGATCTTAACTATGGACTCCGTGGGGTTTCCTTTTTCGTAGGGAATATCCAAGGCCTGAAAAAGGTGATAAACCAAAACCAAGGAGAATGTTCCTTTCTCGAAGACTTATTCCCTCGTACCCAAAAAGGGTTAAACTTACGCCTGATAATACTCTTCTAGAGAAATGAAGTTCCTAGAGCACACCTTTATTCATTAAATTGATCATCCAGACCGAAAAAGGGGTAAACTACCACCAGACAGACATGCCTTCAAATTTTAGTTTGGAGAGCATGAACGGAAACAAGATCGCTTGGGAATATTTTCATTTTTAGAGAGTCTGAAAAGGGATTAAATAAGACTCCAAGGGGATAATTTTCTCAGTTAATCCAGACAAGGTCGAAAAGAATAAATACAGTCTTACTGGATGTTTCTTTCGAATTTTAAAGGGAGCTTGAAATACAACAAAGCATGCTCATTTGGGATTCTTGAGGGTAAATCAAAGAATGATGGTGCATCATATGAATGAGACTTAATATCATAATAATGATAGGACTAACAAGGAATATCGAGCCTATAGTCATCACAGACAACATGGACACCAAAAATGCATGAAGGATCTACCTTGGGCATCCATGTGTAGGTAGGCTCTACCACCTAATTACGACAGTTATAGAGAAGCAATGCAGGTTCTGTATCACACTTCGGTGGGGTTGATCCTATGGAAAAGAAGAAAAGACAACGAGATGCATAAAGTGGATATGAAATCTTAACTTATATGCAAAACATTGGAAAAAATGACTTTTACCAAAGGATACGAAAAAGTGACCTATCCCCAAAAAAATCACCAAACCAAAAGGAAAAGAGCATTGGAACATCTGATAAGAGACTCAGAGATGAAATCAAGTGATTGCCAAGCCAGGAAAAATCACAAAGGAGGTCAAAAAGAGGTAAAAAAGGCCAAAAAATTCTATAAATAGAAGTTGACAACTCATTTTTACCATTGCAATTCGAAAATTAACCAAAAGGATAAAACCCCCCTTTTTTAAAAGAGTTGATTTTGGGAGATTTAGTGGAAAAAATGACCTTCTACTTGGACCAAGTAAGTAAAAATCCATCCCTCTTTCATTTCCATACTTCATTTATGCATTAGTTTTAGTTTTTGAGGGGGTGTGCTCTCCTAAAAAGAGAGACCCTGTGTGTACACAAGTTCTCCAAGGAAAACTCGTGTGTGTACTCAGGAAGAAAACAATATGCCCATGTACATACATGATTGTGTCCAATATAGCCTGCATACACCTTTGAAAGATTGGAAAAAATAAAAATGAAAGTACTAACTTCCCCCATTTTTCTATGAAACATGATGTATGTCCACTGGAGGGAGAGGGAGCATGAGGATATTGACATTTTGGTCGAAGAGGACCCTACAACCATCACCACACTAAAAAAGTGTGGGCTATGGAATTTATTATAGTGTCTTTTTATGAGGGAACAACCTAGATTACTCAATGCTCTTGTGGATTATTGGCACCCGGATGCAGAAGCATTCATGCTAGAGGGTCAATCATTTACCCCCACAATAGAGGACATTTACTTCTTGATTGGCCTCTCGAGAAGAGGGTAACGAGTCAATCATAGGAAATTTCCCCTGGGCCTTTCAACATCTAGGATTATATCTAGATGTACTATGAGGTCGGCACTGAGAAGGTAGGTTCCTAGGTATTGATTCACAATATCACCAGTTTGTCTCTGCAAGTGATCTTCTTGTTAATTGGGTGGATTACTAGATTTGCATCCCTACATCAGACCTCCCGGGAACATATGCAATGTGCCATTTAGTGTTAGGAGGCACATATTTTTTACTGGAGTACGACCATGTTGATGTGCATAAACAGATAATTGAAAGAGTGTCAATAGTGTACCAACAAGAACTTCGGGTTTGGTACGATTCTATGTTCCTTTTTCTTCGAGAGGGTACCTAGTTTCAGTCCCAGAGAGACATTACAGGGGAATGTGGCCTCCTTCCCAGCAGTATGCAAGTGGGCAACAGTGTTTCCACGATAGGGTGGAGGGATGACCATAGAGGCCTTCGACGACAAATTTTTTGACCGATGGGCACAACAGATTCCGATGATCGAGGATTACCCTTACATTGAGATCAAATTCTCTAGAGATCTGGATATGCCCATGCCTCTTGGAGAGGAGCTAGGCGAGATAGGTAACATGATTTGAAAGTTTTTTTTATATATATCATTTTTATATGTTTATAGAGTACTAACTCTTGTGTATCTGCTATGTACATATGTGGGACCAGTGCACCCAACAGACTTCACGAGGACTCAATGATATCCTCTACCAAATGTAGGACGAGAAGCATATAGAGGACCAGCAGCTGCAAGGGGACCTCCATCCAAAGAGGCTGAGAGAGTTTTGAGACAAGTGGAGCGCAACCTCACTGCGCTCACTCACACCTTACCCATGGCTGAGATCGAGGATCTCTCGCATTCTATGCAGCCTCATGTAGCAGGGGTGCCACGGACATTGGTCCAACTACTTCGGCATTTGGCCAATGCCATTGTGCAATATGATAGTGCCAATAGTCCTCGTTCTTAGATAGGATATACCTTTTATGTGCCAAGGGCATCTTTTGTACATGTAGTTTTGAGGGCATAAGCCCAATGATGTATACTGAACATTATTGAGGCGTTTTCACCCACCTATGTACTCATGACACTTTTTGTTATATATATATACATATTTTATGTCTTATGGATTACATCTTTTACAAATTTATGTACATGTGTATGTGTGTGTTTTTCGTTTTATGTGTGTGCAACATTCCAATCTAATATTTAATTAGCTAGAGTATTTTTCATATGATTAAATCTCCTAGGAACATGGATATACGTAATGTAATCGAAAGAACGTTCTAAGAGACGTACCCTAAGGAAACATCGGTGCAAAGTGGGACCATAAACACGGTAAACTCCATTTAACTGGGACACAACCAACCAAGCATCTAGATAGACCGGAAGGTGAGAAATTCCATGCGAAAAAGTGTCACAAAGAAATTATATCACAGCATTGTACTTAGCAACATTGTTTGTAGCGTCGCCTAGAAAAATACCTCCAGAAGATAGAAACTAGCCCCCATGTGTGAAAATCACCCAAGCTACGTAAGCAAGCCTCCGAGTGTGACAGCTAGTGTCATCCACAAACACAAAATACACCTCTGATTCACTTGACATCTTCCACAATGAAAAAGAAGACATAAATAACTACACGTCCACAAAACAAAAAAAGATAAAAACTGTATAAGAAGATATACATATATACAAGAAGTCACCTAGGTAACCAACCTAAGAGTAATACTTATTGAGGTAGAGCCCATTTCTAGGATCCTCCAAGGAATTTCCTTCAAAATAAACCAGATGGTAAGTGCCCTTTTTGAAGACCTCTTTTACAATGAACGATTCGAACCACATGGGTTTGAACTTGCCTGCCCTCAGGGGATCTTTGTCTTGATCCTATACCAAGACAAGATCACCTTCAGAGAAAATATGAGGATGAACAAACCAATCGTACTGATACTTGACTCATTTCTTGTGAGCCTCATTGGTTGAGGCTGCATCATGACGCTACTCATCAAGCTGCTCGAGATATAGTAGGCATTCCTCATGCGGTGAAGTGTCTGATAGTAATTCCACTGCCAACTTTAAAGAAGGAATCTGACACTCAATAGGTAAGATTGCTTCAACCCTGTATACAAATTGAAAAGGTGAAAAACCAATGGCAGTCTTCATAGATGTTCAGTAGGCCCACAATGCTGAGTACGACATCGAATTCCAATTAGACTTGCCAGAATTGATCGTTCGCTAAAGAGTAGTCTTGAGAGACTTATTCACAGCTTCAACTTGACCATTCGCTTGTGGGTAATAAGGTGATGAATGTTCTTGTTTGAACCCAAGATTTGATGTTAACTCAATCATCATTTTGTTTTGGAAGTGACTTCCATGGTCATTGAAAATATCCTTTGGGATGTCGAACCTTGCTACTATCTGATTAAAAATGAAAAGATTCGTTGTTTCTCCATCATTGTTGAAAGTTGGAATAGCTTTGACCCACTTGGTGAAGTAGTCTACTGCTATGATCATGTAACAATGCCCCCTAGATGAAGCTGGGTGACATGTACTAAAATCAATCCCACACTTGTTGAAATGACCAACAACAATGACAGAAAACATAGGAGCAGGATGTGCCCGCATCTTCCAATAGAAGATATGACACGGGTGGCACATCTTGACCACCTCAACACAATCCTCAATTAATGAGGGATAGAAGTAAATTGGATGTAGAATCTTTTGGGTTGTTTCCAACCTAGAAAAATACTACCACATGCTCCAGTGTGACAATCATTCAAAATGAGCTCTACTTCTTCATGGATAAGGGATCGACAAAAAATGAAATCCACACCTCGACGATACAAAGTGTCATCGAGTATAGTATAGTGTCGTTCCTAATGTCAAATGAGTCGACGATCATCATGAGAAGAAAAAGTGGGGGAAGCGGGGGACTTCAAAGTTTGGATATAGACTAGTATATCTCCATACCAAGGGTCCGAATATGAAATTATAAAAATATCTCCTTTGATAGGCGATTTTTCAGGCATGTTATCACTAGATTCAACCGGAAGTTCTGAAATGAGTTCAACAAAGACCAAGGACTTTTTGGATTTCGCAAAAACAAAATCCAATTCAAACTCCTGTAATATGACTATCCATATACTAATATTTCCTCCAATAACCCATCGTGTTAACACGTATTGTAAAGGGTTCACGACAACAATGACATTGGTCTTGTGAAGAAAAATGTAGTGACAGAATCATTGGATAGCATGAATTGTTGATAAAGCAAGCTTATCAATGTGAGAATAGTTGAATTCCAACCCAAATAGACCTAGGTTAAGGTAATATATAACATGCTCTTGGATAAGATCATCTTTTTGAACCAAGACCATGCCAATGGTCGACTCCGCAGCAGCCAAATACAACAAGAAATCTTTGTTATAATCGGGAGGCCGAATCAGAAGGGAAGATGTCAAGGAGCATTTCAACGCTTCAAAGGAGTGCTGAGAAGCTTCATCCCAATAGAAAGGGACCTATTTTTTCAAGAGACACATAAACCGTTTAGTGATCTCGACATAATTCTCAACAAAATGCCAAATAAAATTCGCTTTCCCCTATAAGCTCTGAAGTTGGGGTATCATGCACGGGGGAGGCAATTGAACTATCTCCTTAACCTTAAGAGGATCGATCATGATCCCTGTTGTTGAAACAATAAAACCTAAGAGATGACCTAACGTCACACAGTAACTACACTTGTTAGGATTCAAGTGAATATGATAGTAGCGACATCATTCAAAGATTAGTCAAAGATGAGCAGGAAGATCAGATCTCTTGTGAGAGTGTGATGCTATATCATCAAGATACGCCTCGACTATGTGTCTAGGGTCGTGAAAAGAAAATTATGTGACCCGCTAAAAGGTGTCTTCATCATTCTTTAGGCCAAAAGGCATCTACAATACGTGAGCATGCCCCAAAGACAAATAAAAGTTGTTTTATGTTGGTCCTCGAGTTTGATTTGAATATGATTGTATATCGATAAACCATCCATGAATGAAAATACCTCGTATTCTGTGAACTCATTAACAATATAATCGATGAACAGGGTGGGAAAGTTTTCTTTTGGATAGGCCTTATTCAAATCATGGAAGTCCATGCACACACGAATTGTGCCCTATTTCTTGTTAACCGAAACCGGGTTTGACACCCATTCCGTCTATACAGGGTAGATAAAACTGGATTTGAGAAGTTTTTCTACTTCTTCCTTAATTGTTACCGCTTTTGGGGGATTTTCCATACGAAGGTTCTGTCGGACCAGTTTGGCATCAAGCTAAGTCGTAATTTCATGCTCGACAATTTGTGGGTCAATACTCGGCATTTCCTCGTAAGACCAGGAAAAAATGTCGTGGAATTCCTTGAATAAATCAGTGTAAGTTCGAATCTCTTCGGGGGATTAGTCCTCTCTAATGAAAACATTCTCCACATCACCAGAGGTTTTAGAGATATCAATTGGAATCATTGTAGCGATACTTTCCATGTTACCCTCAGCATAAAATACGTGTGTAGCTAGAGGATTGATAGGACAAGAATTATCTCCATTCATGGTCGAAACAAACTCTCTCGCCTCTATTCTCCTTAACTCAGGAAGGAATTAATATCTATGATGAAGATCATCTCAATGGCTATCGGGACCAGGCAATGCCTCAACAATCGCCTCATCAAAGGGCAAAAACAGGTCGTCCCCAGGGGGGCAGCTCAATTGGCAAGTGTCGTGAAAATGAAGTTCCATGAGGTTTCGAGTTCAATTCCCCCCGACTTACAATGTGTGTTGTGTATGGGACCTCGTGGGCACACCTGGAGGTTATAGTGGTAGCGGTTGGATAACACGGCCACGTGTAACGTGAGCACGTGCCCAACTAGTTGCTGATTCCTCCAGACATAAAAAAAAAAAAAAAGGGGGGGCAAAAACAGGTCTAAAGGATCTTGAGAGGCAAGCCCAAATAGGCTCAAGAACTGCATCTAACTACTTTGGGGGAGTCAGATCGGGGTTGGTCGATTTTGTTGGATAATGATGTACGCAACCTTAGCTACAGACAAGGGCATGGCCATGCCAGGACTCCCTGTCCCTTCCATCGAGGCCGATGGGGAGGTAAATTCCACGGATCGTTAAAGTAGCTCGTTTGAAATGATGACACTTGTAGAATTGCAGCCCTAGGATGGTTAATAACAACCGATATAAGCTTGACATCACCAGAAGCAAGCGGGTAAACAAAATTTCCCATCAATGGAAAAAACAAACTAACACCTTATTTGACAATATTGAGCTATGGACTATCAATCATCGGGACTGTGGAAGCGCCCGATGAAGGGTCAATACCGGAGAAAGACAATTGGTCAATGGTCACAATCTAGCCCTCATGCGGAAAACACAAGATGTGAAAAACCGTAGAAACCATCACATGCATCGCATAAGTCCAACTCCTTCCTAACAACAATCTGTAGTCGAGAGGCACATCAACCACTTCAACTTCGACACACATGACTTGTTGAGGAAAAAATATGAAATGATATTGCTCAAGAACTTTCATATTTTTCTTGGCTAAAGAAAAATAGACGGGAATGTCACCCTAGGTTTATAGCCATCAAAAAATAAAATCCTAACTCACAAGTATCAATTACAAGTGCTTAGGCTATTCTTTTCACAAATAAAAGCTTGCTGGAAAATTCATTTTAATATGATTTTCTTAATATAATAGTTGTTGAAAACAAGTTTAAAGACAGAAGTAAGAGACCAAGATGATAATCAAGACAGATGAGACATAAAGAAATCCTTTATTTCATTCCAATTCACCAAAGAGTCATTTCCCTTACAAAATATCATACAGAAATTTCAGACCAAATTCAAACTTAGACATCCTCGATGGAACATACAAAAGGACCTCTGACAGAAAACCAAAACTCAACTCTAAAATTTGGATCATCTTGAAAGAGATTGCTTCCCACTCGACTCTGCACAATAGCCTTTATCAACCATGAAAACTAATTCAAAAACAGACAAATCTACATAGAATATCAAAGATAGATCAATACCTCTGAAAAACAACTGTCTGAATGATGTAATTCAACCCTAAATGTTGTTGTCTACAATAAGACCCTCCTATCATAAAATAAAATTAGGCTTGTGATAAATTAAGGAATGAATAAAAAATGAACTATCTCAACATAAACTCAAAGAGAAAACCTTAGTATGCTTCTCCTTCCATCCTCCTTTTGTTCCTTCCTTTATTTTTACTTTAAGAAAATTAGAATTGGTTGGAGTAGTTGAACCAACTCATTATTTAAGTTAACTAAAACTCAACCAACTTTTTAGTTAAGGGGGGAAAAGTAATAAATCATAATAAGGGTTTTAAATAAATAATAACTAGCAGGTGGGACCCCTTGTGACTCCCATTTAGCTCTTAACAATCATAACATACTAATTAATTAAGAAAAATACCCCTCCTTGTGACTCCCATCATCATATTAACATTTGACATTTTATCTCAATAATATTTGAAATTGTTTACAAAACATGTTATCAACATATCCAAAATCATTCGATACGAAAATGTGAAGTCAACTATCAACAATAATAAAAAACTTAAAATCCATATTTTCCAGTTTGTGAGGCAATATTTCCCTTGTTGATGTTTTTATATTTTAGTCCTTCTAAACCCGCCTTAGGTTGTGTAGAATATTTAGGCCTCCTCCCGTTGATCATATGAGAGAAATCGTCCTTCCAATGAATGTGGGAGGACACAGATTTATCTGAATTATCTGAAGATGCAGAAGGTGTAGTAATGGATTTCTCTTTGTCGGGGGCATAATAGGCCTTGTTTTTCATCCTTTTATTTGAATAAATCATTCTTGTATGCATAATTTATTAGAAAATAGTATTTTAAAAAACCATACATGATAACTCTTTAAAAATATGAAATATGTTTTGGCTCAGCAACATATTAGGCTCATCCAATCCAATCCATATAAATTCTTTAACTATTGTCGATGAGCAGGGGGTGAACAAAAGGTTCTAGGATATGCGAGGGGTTTCTATTTAGCGAAAAAATGATAAAATGAGGGGGATAAGAAACATGGTTGTTTCTCAAACACCACAAACAATCAACTATAATGCAACCAAAGAAAACATCATTGTAATCCAACCGGAAAAATGCGACTCTAAACTGCTTCAATACAGAATTCTTCTTGACTGTAATCAAATTTTAGAACAAGGAGTGAAAAATGAATGTGGGAAGGCGAGGGGTTTGTAATTAGCGAAAAAAGAGATAATGGTAGGGAAAACAAATCTATTATTGTTCATAAAATTAATTAAGTGATCCATAAAACCATTCTGTAAAAGGAAACACCAATCTAAATGACCACTGAGACCCCAAAACAATTATTGTGTATTGTCCAAACAACTTTGCATATTTAACTTGCCCACTGTTGTAACCAAATATTTAACATAGTATCCTCAAAATAGACAATATGCATTCCCCAACAGCCTATAGGGGATCTCTTTTCCTCTCATTTATCCATTTAATATTTCCAAACAATTACCAAAGGCATAAACAATAAACTATTTCCACTCTATTCACCATCAAAATCAACCATTGCCCACGAATTATTCCAATCATCAAATACAAACTCAAATGTCGTGCTCAATTTTGTTTTTAATCATCTTAAAATTGAGTTGCAACGAAGTTATACTATCACAGCACTAGTGCCCAACACTATTAAAAAGCATGGTATTCATTTAACATACATAGTGGATAGTCGACACCATAATTCATATCCAAATTGTAGGATCCTGACTTGCCATTTAAACACACAGACAACAATCACCACTTCAAATCACGCTATGTTGTGGGATACAGAAAACCATTTGACCAAACACAAGTGTATTTATGTGACTGTACAAGACCAATTTTCTTTCACTCTAAACATTCAAAATGCAGGGCTATCCATCCAATACAAAGAGGCATCAACAACAGGCCCGATTTTACAACACAGATTGATCAAATTTTAATAAAGCCATGTTCAAAACCTGTGGCCTTCTCTAATGGTGCAATCAATTAATATCGATAACAAACACGGTGGTAAACCATGCCATAATCGCCACAATTGCAAGATTCCTATTTGTCAATACAGTCACAGTATTATTAACTCAACCTATCGTGTCGAGCTATCAACCAAACACAAGCAGGTAACAACAATATTGCTCAAATCGATCAACTGCAACCAAAACCATACTATGTAACAAATTGTGCCCATCCCTAAATAACCATAACATCTACAGTGGATGGAATTGTCATAGTCATCATGATTGAAATAATCCATCAATTAAGAACACACAGTCATAGTAGTTATTAACTCATGTTGTAGGGACGCCCCATATAGCCATGCATCACACATGAAGCAATGTTGTGAATTAATCAATTAAAAACAGTGTTGGGTTATCAATTCAATAAACACAAGGACAGTGTCTATGTATTTGATCTAACAAATCATCCATTTAACCATGATGATATTATCCATCCAATTACAATAACAATCATAGTGACTAGATACCAAAACAACACCACTATCATATAACCAATGGGGTGAGCCAGTAATTCACTCTATCAACAACACACCACCAATCCATAACTACCAACAGTACAAGCAAAAGGCCAATCGGTCTCCTCTATCAACAGTCAGACTTGAGGAATCAAGGCTTTTCCCTATGGACCAACACAAAGAGGCTAGATTTGAATCCTCTTGATGGTCAAAACCTTCAATACCAACGATGCACACACACAGGGAAAACCATAATTGACTTCGTTCACAGGGTGACAAATCCCGTGACAGGAGAAACTATGAACAGAGTGGAAAGGCTCAACCTTGGTCCTATAATGATACTTAGCATAGACAGGGTATAACCCTCGTGGCTCTCCTAGACAACCAACTAAAAACTCTGAGATAAAACAGAGCTGAGAGGAATAAATATAATCCACTGTGCGACCATTAGTAGCATGAACAACCCAATACCCAAGTGAATAATGCATGGTGACACAAACCACTTCCAACCCATTAAACCCCATAAAAGCCAAAGACTGGGTATGGTGATACGAATGCATGAAGATAGCCAGTCACTTAAGACCACATGAAACCCTCCAACTAAAACCGACAGGGATGACAAAGATCCTTTATGGCTGCTAATACTCAAGATGGTGATAATATTGTGACTTCAAACATTATTGCAGAGAAATCCATGAATGATTCATTCCAAAATGAGTCATAATTTCACAAATTTTCCATACTTAAGGAAAGAACAAACCCATACGTCCGAGCCAATATCTATTTCATAAGCAGAGCAGACTCATGGATGGAAAAAAAAAAACATACATGTAATCAAAATCACCTTAAAAACGCGAATTGGTCGAGCGGTTTCCCTCTACTCGAAAGTCAGAGCCTAACCACATCAAAACCTAGTTGAACAATAGCCCAAATAGGGTGGAGTTCAGTGGAAGGAGTATGAGTGGCGTGCAATAAATGCATGTCACCTCTAGGCTCACTTATTTAACTCCTTAGTACACCCCAACCACTAATCCAACAAATCATCCAGTTGAACCATGCACTGAAACCAACAACCCTTAATTTCCAAAATTGCCAGCCACATCACATATTACTATATAGTAATGTATATCAACTATAATTCCATGTAACTCAATAAATCACATAGCTATTGTTTGTTAGCTAAGATTTACAATGATCATTAAAATGCATATAGTGTAATATGCTAGCATAAACCAGTTCCTTTCTTTTGCATTATTTGTTTATATTGCATTATCTCCTCTCAATTTATTTTTATTTGTTGTTACTAGCATGTTTCTTTGCAAGTTTCAAAAGTAATAAATCTAGGTCTAAATAGCAAGGTAACAATAGATATCATAAGCCATTATTCCATTCGAGTCTAGAGAAAGAAAACAACATTTATTATCCCTTATCCATCTGTCGTGAATAGAATCAATATTGATCATCAATCATTCTCAATCCTATCAATCATTCTCAATCCTCTAAGTGGTGTCGAACAACAGTAAAACATCAAACAAGACCCAGATTTGATCCCACTTCCAAAAAGGGGATCCCACCTATTATTATTATTATTATTATTATTATTATTATTATTATTATTATTATTATTATTATTATTATTATTATTATTAGCTTATATATATTATTATTATTATTATATATCTTATAGTTAATAGGCTTTAGCAACATTTTGCGGGTGAAATCCTCGTTGCGATTTTAATCGTCAACAAACTGGCGACTCCATAGGGAAATTTGTTTTCAACAGATTTATAACTCAGAACTCATGGTTTCGCATACCAGAATAGTAAATTTATAAGATATAACCAGAATAATTATGCAACAAGGGGAAGTGAGCAGATTTAATGGAAGAATGACCGAGAATTTGAGAATAACTCATGAAAAATGTTAAGTATGAGGGGGTTTATCCCTATATGCATAATCATTCAACCAAATCCGGCTCTTTCTCCAAGGAGAAAAATATTTAATGGACCTTCTTTTTTATTTCTCAAATGGATGAAGAAATGGAAAGAAGAAGTGGGAGATAGCGAGAGAGAATCAATCTCTTTACAAGACAGTAGTGAAATCAAATAACAAATCCAAGTATGTCTTTAGGGGAGACATTGTAAAATCTATGTAATCTTGATTATTATTAACTAAAAGAATCTTCTGGGAGTTTCACTATGGCAGAACCGATCCAACATTTTATTCTTGGCCCAAAATCAATTAAAAAAGATGGAAAAGAAATAAAAATCCTAACCAAATAAAAATGCAGAAAATTAAAATAGCAGGGACAAAGTGGGAGAAATGTAAAAGAAGTAGAAAATGTTTAAAACAAAAACCAGAAATCAACTACTATAAACAGAAAAGAAAAATGGCGAACACTGAAAGCAAAGCTACACTACTAAAATACAGAAAAATTCAAACAACGTTAGGGATTTTCAAGTTGGTTCCACGTAATGCTTTAGGTCAGAATCGTTAGTGATGTAGGAAAACAATCGCTCCTGTAAATATTTTAGAATGTAATAATTGGTACCTAAGATAAAAGTGATCTTGAAAGGACCCAACCATAATTTTTGAAACTTTGAATATCTTTCCTTATCAGCATGAGATGAATCCCATAGCAAAAAAATTCCATTGACCTTAAACTTGACAATCTTGACACTCTTGTTAAAATATTTCTTAACAGTTTTTTGTCTCCTTGTAATGTTATCCAAAGCAAACATTTGTTTCTCTTATAAAGCTAGTATCGCATTTATCCTTTTTGAAGCGTCTAAAGAATTTAATTCTTCGATCTATAACATCAACCTTAAGGAATAAAGTTCTAGATCAGTTGGTAGGAGGGATTCTTGAACATAAAAAACATGGAAAGGAGTGTAATCAGTTCTTACCTTGGTGGTAGTTCGATCTTCCCCGAGGGCATAAGTGAGGAGAGTGTGCCACTGGCAAGGCTTATGTTCGATGAGCCTTTTGACGATTCTTACCAGATTTTTGTTGGTATACTTAGCCTACCCATTCCCTTGGGGATAATAAGTTGATGAGGTGAAATGTTTAACCCCAAATTTAGCTAAGAATTGAGTCATCTTAGCATAAATGAAAGTGGGACCATTGTCTATAATAATTTCCAATGGAAGACCAAATCTAGAAAAATTGTTATTTTCAAGGAAAGAAATTACCTGATCATCTGTGGAATTCTTAAGTGGGAAAGATTCAGCCCATTTCGTAAAATACTTTGTGGTTGTCAAAATGAAAAATTGTCCAGCTGAAGAAGGAGGATTAATAGGACCAATAAAATCCAGTCCCCACTTTGAAAAGGGAAAGTTTGGTAGGACAGGTTGTAATGGCATGGCTAAAAGGCGTTCTTTCCTCAACAAATTTTTTGCATTTGTCACAAGATCATGAAAAAACATAAGAGTCACGAAAGATTGAAGGCCAATAGTATCCTTTTCTAATAATCTTGAAAGCGGTGGTTTTTGCAGAAAAATGACCTCCTACATGAATGATAGAATTTGAAGAACCATGAGTTTCTTGCAACAGTTTTTGTGTGTCTTCATTGTTTACACAGCGAAGCAACACACCATCAGCAGATATTCGAAATAAGAAATCTCCTATAATGAAATATCTTACAGATTCAAGACGGAGTCTTCTCCTTTGATGAGTGTCTAAGTTGTCTAGACATCTTTTGTTCTGCAAATAATAAACCAAATTCTTGTACCAGGGGTGTTCAGACATAAGGAGGATATGATCATCAATGTAAAAGAGAGTTGAAAAGGAACTATATTCTTCATCAATTTCTTCACCATTCTCAGCATGTTGATACAAATGAAGGGCTAGGTCACGTCCCTTAATAGTGGTAGAATTCATGATATTCAAATCATGCTCCTGGATATTTGCAAGCCAATGTGTAAGATTTCCTGAAATATAAGTCTGTGAGATCAAAAACTTGACATCGGGTAAAGGGACCTTTACCAATGTATGCTTACCTAAAATGAAGTGGAAAAACTTTTCAACAACCTTAACAAGAGAGAGAGCATGTTTCTCAATAAAAGAATATTTAAATTCATCATCAGACAAACTTTGACTCATGTAAGCCACTGGTTTTTCATTTCCTTGGTCATCATTTTGCATGAGGACATCAAAAAATTCCTCCTCAGTGGCATTAGTATATATCGTGAATTCCTTCTCAAAATTCAGCTTCACTAAAACTGGTGCGGAATTGATCACTTTATTAATCCCTTCAAAAGCATTTTCAACATCATTTGTCCAAGAAAAAGAACAATCTTGCTTAAGAAGATTATGAATTGGCTTGACCATCACAAAAAAATCTATAACAAACCTATGAACAAAGTTAATAACCCCCATAAAATCTTGGACCCCTTCTTGGAAGTGGTAGCAGGTAGATAAAGGATAGCATCAATCCTTTTAGGATCAATGCTTATTCCTGAATCAGAGATGATGTGTCCAAGGAGCTTTCCCTTGGTAACTCCAAAAATGGACTTAGAAGGATTTAGAGAAATGAAAAATTTCCTACATCGCATGAGAAGTTTTCTCATATGACCAAAATGATCTGATCAGATTTTAGAGTACACCATTAAGTCATCAAGGTAGATCGGAATTATCTTATCGATCAAATCGTCAAAATCTATTTTCATATCTCTTTGAAAGGTGGCACCTGCATTAGATAAAACAAAAGGAATATGTTGATAAGAAAAGGTACCCCAATGAGTAATAAAGGTGGTTTTATATTTATCTTCCCTTTTTACTTTGATTTGGTTGTAACCGAAAAAACCGTAAAGTAAGGACATCATTTGTGACCCTGCAATTTTCTGCAAAATCATTTCCATGTTATGGAGAGGGAAGTGATATTTTATACTATCTCAATTTAATGCACGAAAATCAACGCATAATTTGATCTGACCAGTTGTTTTCCGAACAGGAACTAAATTTGAAACCCATTCAGAATACTTGACTAGAAAGATGATCCCAGCCTTCAAGATTTTTTCCAACTCCTTTCGAATAGTTGCTTCTAGCACAAGGTTGATAGGCCTTTGTTTTTGCTTGACTGATTTTACGCCTTCCTTAATGGGAGTGGCATGTTGTATAAGACCATGATAAAATTCACAAAGAGCCTCATAAGACCAAGCAAAAACATCTTGAAATTCACTAAGCAGCTTGGCAAACTTCACTTTCTCCTCATCTGAACATTTGGCACCTACTTTAACATTCTTTGGAGTCTCGGGTGTCCCAATCTCAAGGAGATGGTTTCACCCACCTTCCTTTTTGACTCCTCTTCTTTTTGTTTTTCCTTGTTTCCTACATCACTCTAAGAAAATGAACTCTCTAGAGGAGGAAAGCCTTTAGGAATATTGTTATCTTCTATGGATATAATCTCCTTAGGATCAAAAGGTTCATTTTGAATAAAAGCACAAATTAACTCATTGTTAGGGAAGACCTGCCAAGATTCTATATTTTCAGGGATATGTGGTCAATACAGAGATTGGAAAGTACAATCAGGTCTGTGTGGCAGAAGTTTCAGATTAGGAGAGGCTGCAAAAACAGCTAACCAATCAGCCATCAAGTTTGACTCCCTCTTAACATGAGTGATGTTGAAGGATAAAAGGTTCGAGTTAAGCACCCAAATAGTTTGGGTGTATCATTTCATTAACTTGTTGCTAGGAGAGTAGATTTTACGTACAAGATTCACCACAAGTTTGGAATCCCCAAAAATGGAAAGGTGACCACAGCGAAGATTATAGGCGTTCTCAATGCCTAATAATAAAGCTTCAAATTCTGTGACATTATTAGTACAAGAGAACTCCAACCTGTAAGAAAAGTTATGGATTTTTCCTATAGGAGAAATCAAGATAATGCCAGCTCTGTTACCTTCATTAGAGCATGAACCATCAAAGTGCATGTGCCACATACCATCATCTAAATCAATTTGTTCCATGGGAATGTTATCCTCCTCATCAAAGATGGAATATACTCCTAGGTCCTATTCGATATAGTTTATGTTAGGCTGTGGGGCACTCTCTATGCAAGGTGATATCCTTCCTTCTCTAAGGACTATAAAAAAAAATTCGTTCTGAGAAACGGATAAATGTCTCTCGTCGAGTGAGATGTATCCACCCATTAAGGCTTTCCAATCTCTTCCCAAGATGATTGGGTAATTTCTTATTGGCATATCAATTACCTGAATGTTGAGGGTTGTCCTTATTTCAAGATGAGCACACAAAACAAAGGTTACATCTTTAATCTCACCTATGGTCTTTTGTTGTAGACTATTATAGGAGAGAATGCTTCTGGAATTTTCATTTGTACAGGAAAATCCTAGCTCTTCCATAATAATCTTTGACATCACACTTGGGCCTAAACTACCATCAATGAGGCAAAAATGGGCAATATTATCCATAATATTCATAAAAATATAAAAAAGGGGGCTTTTTTACAGGGTATCTAAATTTATTTACAGATGAATCTTATTCATTTACCTCTTCAGAAAGATTGGCTACAATGGAAGATTTTCCTTCCATGAATTGTTTCAGATGCATCTGTTGTTCAGGGAAGACACCCATGTCTAGAAGGGTTTCATATTCTTTGATTTTGGCCAATTGATTCAAGATATGGTATTTGGAAGAGGAGAGAGGGGGAGTAACTCCTTGACTCTCGTGAACTTTCGAAACCTGGACAGTAACAGCGGGTGAGGGTGAGATCGAGCTAGATGAACTGCGGGGAGTCTCAATTTTATCCTTGGGAGAATAGGCTTTGTCCCTAGTGTTGATGACCATGGCGTCTTCTAGCTCTGCAAAATCTATGACAACGATAGTATCTTCTGGTATCTTACCAAAGATCTTATCTTTGGCACTCTTCTTTACCTCAGATGTGGTTTCCTTGTGGTTTTCCTCACATAAGTTACACCAACTTCGAGGCAAGTTAGCTTTAGGCTGAAAATTAATTTCCATTGGACTTCTAAGGGGGGGTGCAGAAGAGGACGAAGCTCCAGGGGTGAGAGGGGAGACAGTTCCTTTCCGCTCATATGCTATCATACGATTGTTCATGTCTTGTACTATCTATAAAAGGGAAGACATGTCTATCTGTCTAACCAACTCTCCCTGGCAAAGACCAGTTCTTTCAAGTTGTTCTTCATACTCTGAACAAGCATGCAGAGAGAAATCGAGATTATCAATGGATTTTTCTTCGAGCCTATGACGGTAGGGGGAAGGTAATGCATTGTAGTAATGAATGAAAGAGGCTTGGTTCTGAGGCCAAATATGTTATGGGATTTGATTGTATAACTTGGTGAAACACAAGTTGAAGGACCTGATGATCTCACCATCCTTATAAGTAATGTTATTATACTCCTATAAATTCTTGGTTGGGATTTTAGATTTCCCATAAGTGGATTAGAACAAATATATTAACTCCTCCCAAGTAGACAAAATCTTAGGAGGAAGGTCAAAGAAATCGGCCGCAGCTTTTCCTTCCAAGGAATTTATGAATAAGTGCATGCAATTATCATTGTCATTAGCTCCTATGTTATGACAAGCATTAGAAAATTCCACCAAGCGTTTGTTTGTAGTGACAGTGTTATTTCCTGAAAACCTGGGAAGATTCTCTTTAAATTTAGTAAGTGGACGAGTAGCAGGTGCTATGTTAAGAGGAGAGTACATGTGCCATGGTGTGGTTATGGAATCTTCTTCAAACTAAAAAAGCCCATACTTTTTAATGAATTTGGTAGGATTAATGGTAGATTGAACAGGGATATGGTGGCTATATAAGCTACAAATCATTGATGAAGATGAAGCCTGAGAGGAGGAAGCATGTCTCATACTACCAGAGCCACCACTAGATTCCATCCTGTGGAGGATAGATGAGGGAAAGAAAGACGAATTGGATGAATCATACAAAGTTCTCCATAGAGCACTTTGTTGGGAAGATAACACAATGTTCCTTCTTCCTATTTCAGTAATAGAATTGATTTTTGGTGATAAGCCTCTTCTTATTCTAGAGCACGAGAGTCTAAGGACATGAAAGAAAGGCCAAAACTAAAGAAACAAGACGGTCACTGTTGTTTTCTAGGTTGTCTACATCTAGCTTCCCAACATTCTTGTGCACTATTATCTCATTCAAATGTTTCCCAAGAATGATTAAGCTCAGCACGGGTATTGGCAGTGTCTAAAATGGTGTTAAATAGATTCAAAGAAATGTTTTTTTTGTCTTGGAGACTGGGCTCAATATTGGCTTGCCTTGCAACAGGCACAGTGATTAAGAAATAAAGCAGGCAAGGAACCAATATCAGAAAAATAGATGTATCGATGAAAATCGAGTATAAACATTAACCAGAGAGATATCAAATATCTCCCCAATATGGTCGCCAAATAAATGTTTAGGAAAAGATGTGAAATGATCTTACTGAAGAATTTTCATATTTTTCTTGGCTAAATCAAAATATACGAGAATGTCACCTTAGGTTTATAGCCATCAAAAAATAAAATCCTAACTCACAAGTATCAATTACAAGTGCTTAGGATAGTCTTTTCACAAATAAAAGCTTGCTAGAAAATTCATTTTAATATGATTTTATGAATATAATAATTGTCGAAAACAAGTGTAAAGACAAAATTAAGACACCAAGATGATAATCAAGACAGATGAGACATAAATAAATCCTTTATTTCATTCCAATTCACCAAAGAGTCATTTTCTTTACAAAATCCCATACAGAAATTTCAGACCAAAGTCAAACTTAGACATCCATGATGGAACATAAAAAAGGACCTATGACAGAAAACAAAAACTGAACTCTAAAAACTAGATCAAATTTCCACAGATTTTTTCCCACTAGACTCTGCACAATATCCTTTGTCAGTCATGAAAACTAATTCAAAAACAGACAAATCTACACAGACTATTAAAGATAAATCAACGCCTCTGAAAAAAAAGTGTCTGGATGATGTAATTCATCCCTGAATGTTGTTGTCTATAATAAGACCTCGCTATCATAAAAGAGAATTAGGCTTGTGCTAAATTAAGGAATGAATGAAAATTGAACTATCTGAACATAAACTCAAATAGAAAACCTTAGTATGCTTCTCCTTCCATCATCCTTTTGTTCCTCCTTTTCTTTTTCCTTTAAGAAAATTAGAATTGGTTGGAGTAGTTGAACCAACTCATTAATTAAGTTTACTAAAACGCAACCAACTTTTTAGTTAAGGGGGGAAAAGTAATAAATCATAATAAGGGTTTTAAATAAATAATAACTAGTAGGTGGGACCCCTTGTGACTCCCATTTATCTCTTAACAATCATAACGTAGTAATTAATTAAGAAAAACACCCCTCTTGTGACTCCCATCATCATATTAACATTTGACAATTTATCTGAATAATATTTACAATTATTTCCAAAATATGTTATCAACGTATCCAAAATCATGCCATACCAAAATCTAAAGTCAACTATCATCAACAATAAAAAAACTTAAAATCCATATTTTCCAGTTTGTGAAGCAATATTTCCATTGTTGATGTTGTTATATTTTACTCCTTCTGAAAATGCCTTAGGCTATGTGGAATAATGAAGCCTCATCCTGATGATCATATGAGAGCAATCATCCTTCCAATGCATGTGGGAGGACACATATTTATCATAATTATCTGAAGATGCAGAAGGTGCAATAGCGGCTTTCTCTTTGTCGGGGGAATAATAGGCCTCGGTTTTCATCCTTTTATTTGAATAACTCATTCCTGTATGCATAATTGATTAGCAAATAGTATTTTACACAACCATACATGATAACTCTTTAAAAATATGAAATAGATTTTGGCTCAGCAACATATCAGACTTATGCAATCCAATCCATATAAATTGTTTCATTGTTGTCGATGAGCAAGGGGTGAACAAAAGGTTATGGGATATGCAAGGGGTTTGTATTTAGAGGAAAAAACGATAAAATGAGGGGGAGAATAAACATGGTTACTTCTCAAACACCACAAACAATCAACTGTAATGAAACGAAAGAAAACATCATTGTAATCCAACCGAGAAAATGCGACTCTAAACTGCTTCAATACAAAATTCTTCCTGACTGTAATTAAATTTTAGAACAGGGAGTGAAAAATGAATGTGGGAAGGTGAGGGGTTTGTAATTAGCAGAAAGAAAGATAATGGTAGGAAAAAAGAAAAGATTATTGTTCATAAAATTAATTAAGTGATCCATAAAACCATTTTGTAAAAGGAAACACCAATCTAAATGACCATTGAGACTCCGAAACAATTACTTTGTATTGTCCAAACAACTTTGCATATTTAACTTGCTCACTGTTGTAACCAAATATTTAACATAGTACCATCAAAATAAATAGTATGCATTCCCCAATAGCCTATAGGGGAGATCTTCTCCTCTCATTTATCCATTTAATATTTCCAAACAATTCCCAAATGCATAAAAAATAAACTATTTCCACTCTGTTCAACATCAAAATCAACCACTACCCACGAATTTTTCCAATCATCAAATACAAAATCAAATGTCATGCTCGATTTTGTTTTTAATCATCTTAAAATTGAGTTGCAATGAATTGATATTGTCACATCACCAGTGCCTATCATTGTTAAAAAGCATGGTATTCATTTAACATACATAGTGGAAAGTCGACACCACAATTCATATCCAAATTGCAAGA
The DNA here is from genome assembly GCA_009831015.1 of Picea engelmannii. Classification (NCBI taxonomy): domain Eukaryota; kingdom Viridiplantae; phylum Streptophyta; class Pinopsida; order Pinales; family Pinaceae; genus Picea; species Picea engelmannii. The sequence goes on along the minus strand of ML793684.1, from coordinate 73,042 downwards.
TCCAGACCTTCCATTTAAACACACAGAGAACAATCACCACTTCAACTCACGCTATGTTGTGGGATACACAAAACCATTCAACCAAACTCAAGTGTATTTCTGTAACTGTACAAGTCAAATTTTCTTTAACTCTAAACATTCAAAATGTTGGGATATCCATCCAATACAATGAGGCATCAACAGTAGGCCCGATTTTACAACACAAATTGATCAAATTGCAATAAACCCATGTTCAAAACTCGTGGCCTTCTCTAATGGCGCAATCAATTAATATATATATAAAACATAGTGGGAAACCATGCCATAATCACCACGACTGCAACATTCCCATTTTTCAATATAGTCATAGTATTATTAACTCAACCTATCGTGTCGAGCTATCAACCCAACACAAGGAGCCAACAACAGTATTGCTCAAATTGATCAACTGCAACCAAAACCATACTTTGTAACAAATTGTGCCCATCCCTAAATAAACATAACATATACAGTGGATGAAATTTCCATATTCATCATGATTGCAATAATCCATCAATTAAGAACACACAATCACAGTATTCATTAACTCATGTTGTATTGACACCCCACATAGGAACGCATCATGTATGAAGCAATGTTGTGAATTAATCAATTAAAAATAATGTTGGGTTATCAATTCAATAAACACAAGGACAATGACTATTTATTTGATCTAAAAAATCATCCATTTAACCATGTTGATATTATCCATCCAATTATAATAAAAATCATAGTGACTAGATACCAAAACAACACCACTGTCATATAATCAATGGGGTGAGCCAGTAATTCACTATGTCGACAACACACCACCAATCCATAACTACCAACAGTACACACGATAGACCAATCAGTCTCCTCTATCAACACTTGGACTTCAGGAATCAAGGGTTTTCCCTATGGACTAACACAGAGAGGCTAGAGTTGACTCCACTTGATGGTGAATACCTTCGAGACCAATGGTGCACACACAGGGAAAAGCACAATTGAGTTCATTGAGAGGGTGACAAATCTTGTGACATGAGAAACTATGAATAGAGGGGCAAGTCTCAACCTTGGTCCTATAATGATACTTAGCATAAGCAGGGTATAACCCCCATGGCTATCCTAGCCAACCAACTAACAACTCTGAGATAAAACAGAGCTAAGAGGAAGAAATATAATCCATTGTGTGACCATTAGTAGCATGAAAAACCCAATACCCAAGTGAATCATGCGTGGTGACACAAAGTGTTTCCAACCCATTAAACCCCATAAAAGCCAAATACTGGGTACGATGATACGAATGTGTGAATACATCCAACCACTCAAGACCAAACAAAACCCTCCAAATAAAACTAGCAGGGATGACAAAGAGCCTTTATTGCTGCTAATACTCGCGACAGCCAATAACATTGTGACTTCAAACATTATTCCAGAGAAAGACATCAACGATTCATTCCAAAAAGAATCACAATTTCACAGAGTTGTCATACTTAAGGAAAGAACAAACCCATACGTCTGAGATAATATCTATTTCATAAGCAGAGCAGACTCATGGATGGAAAAAAAAAATTACTTGTAATCAAAATCACCTTAAAAATGTGAATTGGTTGAGCGGTTTCCCTCTGCTCGAAAGTCGAAGCCTAACAACAGGGAAACCTAGTTGAACCATAGCCTGACTAGGGTGGGGGTCGGTGGGATGAGTAGAAGTGACATGCAGTAAATGCATGTCACCTCCACGCTCAAACTCATTTAAATCCTTAGTACGCTCCATCCACTAATCCAACAAATCATCCAGTTGAACCATGCACTGAAACCAACAACCCTTAATTGCTAAGAGCGCCACCGACATCACATATTACTATACAATAATGCATATAAACTATAATTCCATGTAAATCAATAAATCGCATAGTTATTGTTTGTTAGCTAAGATTTACAATGATCATTAAAATGCATATAGTGTAATATGTTAGCATAAACCAGTTCATTTCTTTTGCATTCTTTGTTTATATTGCCTTATCTCCTCTCAATTTCCTTTTATTTGTTGTTACTAACATGTTTCTTTGCAGGTGTCACAAGTAATAAATCCAGGGCTAAATATCAAGGTAACAACAAATATCATAAGCCATTATGTCATTCGAGTCTAGAGCAAGAGAACAACATGTATTATCCCTTATCCATCTATCGTGAATAGAATCAATATTGATCATCAATCATTCACAGTCCTGTAAGCAGTGTTGAACAACAGTAAAACATCAAACAAGACCTAGATCTGATCCCACTTCCAACAAGGGGGTCCAACCTACCAGTATTACATATATATATATCTTATAGTTAATAGGGTTTAGCAACATTTTTCATGTGAAATCCTTGTTGCAATTTTAATCGTCAACATGGATTTTCCTCCCAACTGCATAGGTAAAGAAAGAATGATTCCATGTGGTCTGAATGACCAAATGTCAAACGCCGTAAGCAATGTAGGCAACGAAGACAAATCGGGTTGGCCAATGGCCTTCCAACATGTCAATGGCATCACGCAATTTGAGGCACCCTCGTCAACCAATGTATGGAAAATGTTTCAAGTAAAATATTTTGTGGTGTAAGCGACTACTATCTAAAAGGCAACATGGTAAGGAAGATGGGTTTTTAAGTCGGTTGGATCAAAATCAATCACTCTCAGGTTACAAGTCTCTGTTGATTCCAAGGTGGATAACAAAGCTTTTCTCGGTGAAGGAAAACTCTAGATGACTTCCAAAGAAGACATCACGCAAGGGGTTTGTGCAAAATATTCCACAACGTAGTAGTTTTGGGTGGCCCTCGTGTTTGGATTATGAGAATCCTTCTTAAACGTACCTTTAGGGATGTGATTCATCGTTTCACCCGTCTTCTTCTCAATCTAGACAGGAGTTGGTGGGTTAGTGTCTTCCTTTCTCTTCTCGATGGATTTTGACATTTTTTAATATTGATCCATGGTCGCTATATTAGCCTCAGCATTCATCATGTAAATATTTGTGATCGGGTTGTTATTGGTAGGAGCAGGGGGTCCCTGACTACCCCCTACCTCGCTCGAGGATATTGAAGCCTAAGCCATGTTTTTCCCTTGTGGAAAAGGGTTCGTCAGCACAGCAGGATATTGTTGCACCAATAGCTTCTAATATTTTGCAATCTGAGGGCACAGATGAGTCGGTTGGTCTTCTGTGCAAAGATTACATGGATACCTCAACTTCTTCTTCTTCGTTTTTCCCCTGCCATCATTATTTGTAGCATTTTTTCCCCTTTACCCTTATTATTCCATTGTTTCTTCTTTCCCTCGAGCTATTGGTTGGCATTAGGGTTCATCGAATGCACATTGTGTATGTCTGACATTTGGGTAGGGAGAACAGTCGAACTAAAAGTATGGTTGGTCGTAGTCTTTTGAATCGACAATTGTTGCAATTGATTTGACAACAGGTCTATGGATTTTCCTTGCACTAATACCAAAATACCATTGGCATGGGGTCTAGAATTTTTCTTGGCCTTATCAAGAACATACCACGGTGCATCTGGAAAAATCTCGTAGAGCATGTCAGACTGAGAGTAGATCAGTTCAAACTGTTGCTCTCTCATAATCGCCTCCTCTTATGAAAAAACTCTGGAAGTCGCTACGTCCTTGGATATGCAGGGCACCAAAGACTTTAGGAACCACTCAAGAAAGAAAGTAGGAGCGACCTGGACCTTAATTAACCTCTTTCAATGCTACCATTCTCGGATATGATCAAAGATGTGGTCAGCCTTGGTTTTCTCAAAGTTGGGTAGCAATTCAATGTGGTCATCATATCTCACAGGTAAATGGAAATGGTTCAAAAACCCATCGCCAAGTCGTTTAAGTAAGAGTACCTCGATCGATCGAGCTCAACATACCATTTTGTAGCACCCCCTATAAGAGCACATTGAAAAAGGTGTGAATAGACAGAGTATTCCCTCAGTGAGTTTGATGAGCACCATAAATGAAAATTCGTCACATGATCACCTGGATCCCTGTTAGGCTTGCCTTCAAATTTCAGAATATCTGAGGAAAACTTAGTCGGCATGGGGGGCCAATGTGGATCATGAAAAATTGGGTCATTCAATAATATCGACAAGTCTGGAAGATGTAGCATTTTCAGAAATGGCAGTTTCGGTTGTGAACTATTTACAAGAAAAGAGGGTCCTAGAGTTTGAATGGCACCAAATTGACAGGAAAAGTTGAACTTCTGGCCATGTTTTTGGTAAAAATCATGGCCTTGACCAGTATAGGGTAACTGTGTTTGTTGGGGTATCATCATCTGACTCTCGTAATTGGACGACATAGCTTGTGCAAGGATTTCTCCATGCATTGTGTTCCATGGACCTTGGAAGGGGATGCCCCCAGCCAATCCGACGGGTATATCTACGGAGCCCTGCCTGGGGTTCCATTGATAATGGAAGGGGTTTCCCTCGATCGACATCCCTTGCAAGGTAGTTGATCCCTTCCAAGGATTCCAAAGACCTTTGGTGGATAAAATTCCAGTCGTCACTCCCTATGAAGGAATAGTACCCTGCATTGGGTTCTATTGTCCAAAACCGGGGTTGCCCCCAGCCGAGACAATAGCCGAAGAAAAAAAATTGTTCCCAAACACGTCGAACAAAGAGAACGACATAGATCCCATCGACATTAAATAAGACGAAGTTCCTAAACTTCCTCCACCAAACAAGTTATAATTAGCATTTGGCCCAATTGGATGTTGAAAATCACCAACGAGCGAAGGGAACAGAGGAGGAATATGACCCCCGCCGTAAGGGATAACATTAAAAGGGACCGAAGTGCCCTTAGTTGACCCTTGCAGAGGAGAATTCAAGATCCCTACCCCCATACTGATGGTGTGTAAGGTATATTAATTAAGAACCGAGTTCGAATCAAAGTCAAGCATCTCGTATGAAAAGGGAGTGCCCATTGCACTCTTAGTAAACAAAGCGGTGGTCGAAGCCAATAAAGGTATCGAATCAATGCCTAAATTTGAGGAAGTCGAGACCACTGTGGTCATGACTGGTGAAGGTGGGAGAGGAGGTAGGATTCCCCCTGCGGTAGTAGTCGTAACAGGAGTATGAGGACTCCCAAACGAAGTAGAAACATTTGCTTCCATTACTGCTTGTAGGACTAGTTGGCGCTCAGAAGGTTACACCTCATGAAGGACAACTTAAATCAGATTGGCGCCAAAAATTCAGTGATAGGAGGGTTAGTTGGCCTGAGAGTCTCTCCCTCAAGGTAAAAAATGGCAGGTTCCTTTGGAGTCAAATAGTCTCCTCGCAGAGAAATCTTGGGCACAGTTTCCTGTGGCACGGTTGCTTCGAGCGACCCTTCTTGGTCAAGTCTTCGTATAACAGTGGCAGAGGTGGCTTCAATGTAACCGAGGACAGGACATGAAGCCTTCGCGACCAATGGATTTTTTGAAATTCCACCTTTTGAAATGATCAACCGACACGGTAAGGATTAACTAGAGTTTGAACACCAAGCACACATTAAAACAATTTCCTGAAGAAAAATCAAGCAGTCGACTATCTAGTAGGAAGGACAGTTACACCAATTGACACTAGAGAAACTAACTAGTGTAAGTGAAACTCAAACACAGAAACACCCTCCAGGTATACTCTGTGAGGCATGATCTGACTTCTACCCTAGGTACCGCAGTATACCCCCATAGTCACCCATGTAAGTCCATAGAATATGGGCAACTAGGTTTCCATCTCGCAGTCAATCACCAAGCAGGTACAGTCGACAGTCGAGAAAATCATAATGAGTAGGATAACAAGTCTGAAGCATATCAAGGGTATCAAAAGAAATTTTCCAAAAGACAACAATGAATCTCGAATAGATTTTGAGACAGACACTCAATATACATTCCCCACTATGTTCAGTATGGCTTTGGAGGGGTTATCTCCACTACCTTTGCTCACAGGACCTCTTGTCCATTCCCTGTGTTAGAGGGGGGTCCCAACCAAATTTTATGACACTAGACTTAAGAACTCTCTAACTCGGACTCTAATGCTTGATTTAACGGCCTTCAAGAGTTTCCTGTCCAAACCTAATTCAAGGCCCTAACACCCTAAACTAGTTTGTGAACCCTACAAACAGAAAAGTATAGTGTATTTTAGATTAAGCATTCTTTTTAAAGGCTTGATTTACTCACAAGGTACGGTAGTGAAACTAATGGTGTGATAAAGAGATGAAAAGGAGGAGAAAAATAAAGCACTTGAAATAAAAATTACTTCGAATTTAAAAGCAAAGCATGTAACTAACTCTTTGTAAGCTCAACTTTTCTTAACTAACATTGCAAGATCTTGTAAAGAAAAACTAAAACTTTATTTTTCTTGACTACAAGATACTTATGTTTCAAGAAATAAAGAAGAACTTGACAATAAAGACTCTTTTTCCTCTTTGCAAATAACAACTCTAACTACTTAACCAAACTAAAAATGCAAGAAAATGAAATTCTTTTTTTTTTTTTTAACCGCTTTAAAGAGAAAAAATAAAGTAAACTTTTTCTTTTTCAAAGCAAGTAAAAAGGATAAAAATAAAATTGAAACAAGACTGGAATAGAACTTCATCCTACTGCAGATTGCAGGGATTCAATCAAGAAACTAAAAAGGAAGATCTGAGGACTCAACAACTTGCTTAAAAACCTTTTAAGGGAAAAAAAAAGACTAAGGAAGAAAGTAAAATGAAACCTATACCCAGGATATGGCCACAAATAGAGTCACTGAACTGATCCAAGAAATCCCTGAGAAGTGTGAACTTCAATCAGGAAAGAGGAAAACTCCCTCTTTTTCAAAAAACTTTCATGAAACAGAGACATTGGTTGTTGCATCGACAACCTGCATATGTACATGGGTTGTTTACTGTACATAGAAAATATGTACGTGGGATGACCCAAGACAAGGTCCGTACACATCTGTGTCTTTTTAAAAATAAAAACAACAGGAAGTCTTACAGGGAAGGGACAACTGGTATGCACCTTGGAGGTGACCAAAACCCCTTGACAAACTCAGAAAACTTGAAAGAAACTTGAAATGAAAACAAACCAATCAAACAACCCAAAATCCCCTAAAACCCTAGAGAGATCCCCAGTATGGTTGTCAGTTCTTCTAGCAGGAAAAACCCCCCTTTAACTACACCATGGTTTAATATGTAGACAGAGTGAATGACTGTCTAAGACTTAATCTATTTTAATCTACCCCAAACATACCAAAACTAATGCAAAGAAATGAATAAGAGAAGAGATCGTGTAACTATACCTTTGATCCCATGTCTGGTGATGATCTCCTCAAGCTTGGCAGTTCCAATGACTGCACATCTCCTCCCAAAGCTGACCTGCATCCACAGATAGGAAAACAAGGACTACAAGCATTCTATTATATTCATGAGTTAGGGTTAGATATTAAATTATAAGTATAAATCAATGAAAATACACAAAACATCATCATTTGGGACAGGAAAATGTGATTCTTTTATTCATCATACAATCTGTGTTTGCCACCGTTCCACAAACCTGGTCTGGGCTCCTCTTTACCATGCTCCAAGTGAACCTTGAATGGACTTCTTCTCTCAACCTTCTGATCACCTCAATGGAAGGGAATGGGTTGAATGGAGGAAGAAGGGGTTGATGAGGGAATGTTGAGGCAATATCTCATAAAAGGCAGCAAAATCTTGGGCAAGGAGGGGAAGTGAAATTGGACAGAATTTCACTATTCTTATGCTTGGATATGAAATGAGACCCCAACACCTCCTTTTATATGACAAAATTATGGCTATTAGGTTGGGTGATGGGATATAGAAGGTGGATTATTTGGGAAACTTCCAATAGCCCATGAATTTCAATGAATTCCTTGCAACTTTTTTAATTTTTGCAACATTTTCAAGCATATGTTGGTTGTAATGGTGCAGCAAGCATATGTATGTGAGTTTTAGTGGTGCGGAAATTGTATGTACACATGCTGTAATGTTTTAGGGCATGCACATCTTCTAAAAAATGGTTTTTTAAGAAGATCTTCTCAGCGGTGCTTTGGAAAAATATGCAAGTAAGAGGGCCAAGGCCATGTATGCATGAGTAGGGAATTTTAAGTCTATAACAACTCTACAAGGTAATTAGTGTTATTTATTTAAACCATATAAAATATGTATGTATAAAAGAGAGGATTAATGATCATGGTAAATAAGAGACCAATGAGGGGAGAACACTAAATAAATAGGGTGTCATAGGTTATGTGTGTGTGTGGTAGATGATGTAGAACTGTAGTGTAAATTAAAGGTTAGATAGATATTGTAACAATATTTAAGGGGTAGTATAAAGTAGATGATGATTTAAAGTATATAGATTATTAGAATAAGTAGTAGGTACATGGTTGGGGTATCACAAATGAATTTTATAATGAAAAATATATGGTGGGAAATCCCTATCAAATTTGTCTCGGTAGAATGCCTAGATATGAATAAAGTGATGCACCTAGGGCTATGTAATATGGTTTGAGTTTTCATCCATGGAACTTCAATTTGATGAGAATTATTCAAGGCCTCGGGATCTTGATTTCACCCCTTGGCCAATTTCAAGGCCCCAATATGAGTCCATAGTGGTAACCTCCTCCTAACGATGATCACATTCCTAGTAATATTCCAAAGCTACCCTACATAGGTCATGTGTGGTGACTTTAGAATTTTTCATGGCCACCAACCCCAAGAAGCATCACTCAAGACCCAAGGCCCTTGGTTCCATCTTGTTGATACTGAGAGAGGGGTGAATCAGTATCAAGTACAATTTAAAACATTTTTCAACTTATACTTAAACAATTCAATTATATCCAATGAGAAATGAAAAATAGTATAAGAGTTACACCAATACACCACAATACACCATGTACAATATATGAGAAATAATCAATAGTTATTGTTCAAGGGAAGTAATGGCTTCCAAAGGTAGTTACATCTTCCAAATATAAAGGGAGGGATAACCTCCAAGAGGAAGATACAATCCTCCAATATCAAGAGAGGTTTGACCTCTCCATCCTTGCCCCTTCCTTCCACCCAAGAATATATGAAAGATAATAAAACTTTACATTAAATCATCACCATAAACCAACCATCACATAGAGCCTGATAATGCTTCCTGAGACTTCTTCAACTTCTGTAATTCTTAAATTCTTGGAATACTCTAATACTGTAGATAACATTACTCAATGTATTCTCTGAAACTCCTCCATGTTTCACTCGTTGAATCCTCCCCAAAAAGAAGTTATATGAAGAATGGTAGACTTTATTCAATTCTGATTTATTCAAGAGAGCGAACTTGTACAGAATGACCTGTGCTCAATATTTAACATCCGATTTGGAAACTCACACACAAGAAACTAAATTCCGTACTCTTTCCAATGAAATTGGTCCCACTTCATTTGGATTCTCTATGAATAATTTATGATTGTTTTACCCGGAACACTTGTTTATTGACTAGCTTCAAGACTGGTCAAAAACCCTATCTTCCACAACGTGTATCTCCATAATTATAGCGAATCAATAGCTGAAAAATTTACCACATGTACCTTGATATGTCTTCTCAATACCATATCAATTTCACCATTTGAATCGTCTAGAAAAAATGTTATAGCGAAAATGGTAAGAAGACCTGTAAATAACATACCTTAGAACACATCACCAAAAGACTTCATCCTCCCTTGAAATCCGGCCTTATTTACTTTTAATTTCCTCTTAAATTGGACTTGTGTATCAAATGAATGTATAATGATATGTATTTATACCATTTATGTCACTTCCTTTTAACATTAGGGTCGACCTCACACTTTCTTATTTTGTAATTATTTTCTTTAATTATCTTCAGGGCCTACATGTACTTCCTTATTCAATTCACTTTTTCATCTTCAAAAATTCATTTCTTCTCAACCATGAGGATCCAAGTGACGTGCCACCTACCACCGGAAACAACATGATGTATAATATCCATCCATGGGTTTTGTTTCTGCATGTACATTGTCCTTCATGTCCAAATACCTTCATCAATCTTGCGGTCCAAAACCAATACCTAGGGTTGACATCAATGACAACAACCAATCTTCCAACAATATCCCCCTTTGTCATTGATGGCAACACTCATGCTCCCCCTATCATCATGATCCCAATTTCTATCCCCCTTTGACATCAATGGAAAAGGGTAGGGTTTCTCCCCCTGAGTTTAATGACAAAAGGTAACTCTGTTCTTTGGGGTTGCTTCCCCTGAACATGTGGCACTTAATAATACTTCATCCTTATTTTTGTTCTTTTGGACTTTGTCTTCCTTAGAATAATTTTGTGTGGATTTTGTCTTCTCTCTCTTCTTCATGTCTAGGATGTATATGTTGTTCGGTCTTCTAGTTGCAGTTGCAACCAATCTTCCTAAGTTATTTTCTCTGATTTTACATTTTTGGGAGTCAAACGTAAGAGTCTATCCTTGATCACACATTTTACTAACACTGAGTAGATTATGCTTCAAGTCTTCAAGCAATAGGACATTCTATGCTTCTACATTTTTTCTTCCAAGCTCTACTACATCTTCTCCAAGTACTTTGGCAAATGAGTCATCTCCAAATGCAACATTGCACCCTTTCTCTTCAAGATGATGAATTTGTCTTGATCCCCGGTCATGTGTGAAGAACATCCACTATATATGTACCATTCATCTTCTTATTTACATTCTTCAACGGTTAATGCTATTCAAAAATATTCATTGTTTGGAATCTCTTTCCTTCTCCATACTGTGGTTGGCATAGGGACATCTTCATTCATATATATGCAATCTCGTGCTTTGTGACCAAGATAATTACATTTGTAGCATACAATATTTTTTTCCATCAATGGGGAAAATGAATTATAACTTTTGTTGACAAATCCACGATTATTTCCATATCTTCTATTTACACCATGCATGTTTCATGTGTATTTGTTCCTTTCATTTATTCTGCAATTAATTTCCTTATGTCCAAAATTTTTGCAAGTAAAACAATGACCAAGAAAGAAATTTTGATACCTTGGAGTAAGTGGACTTCTTTGTGATGTAGTCCATATGGGTTCATGATATAATCTTCTGTAGTTTCCTTCATACTGATTGAAGCTTCTTTGATTCCTGAAGGTAGGAGGTCTTCTTGGATATTCATCTCTTTTGTAATCATTCCTTCTTTCTGGTATCCTGGTCCACTTCTCATCAATTGTTTGTGTAGTTCTTTCTTCAACCTTCTTTTTGGTATTTTCACCTTCTTTGTATGAAGTTTCACCCATGCATCCAAGATTTGTTAAGTGTTTTGGCACTTGAGAGTTTCTTAAGCTCTTCCTTAATGAGACAACTTCTTGTTCATGTTTCTCACAATCTTCTTCTTTCTTCATCATTTGGACATTCCTAACTTCTCCTATTCTTCTTTCTTCTTTGAGTAGAGTTTTCAAGGAAATGTTTTCTTCTCTTAGTTTCTCAAAGTATTCTAATTGTTTCTTCAAGATTACAATTGTCTTTTCACAACTATCCAATTCACTTTTTAGTTTTCTATGTGTCTCTTTGAGCTTGCTATTTTCAATCTCAACATGCTTCAATTTTTTAAGATTCTCATCTTCTTGTTGAATAATTTTTTGTTCATGATTTTCTTCTTCTTCATTGGACTTTTCTTATTCAGTGTCATTTCTTTCAATCCTTGGGTGAGGACATTCAAATTCAACATGTCTTACTCCTTCACAATTAAATAAAAAGAATTGACCTCTATTTGCTTCTTTGAAATTTGAGATGTTGTAATTTCCTTTAACTTCTTCTTCTACTGCTACTTCTTCCCTTGCATAAAGGTCTTGTATCTTGTCCCAAATCTATTTTGTTGATGCACATAATCCCACCTTGGATTTCACTGAATCTTTAAATCCATCCAGGATGGTATCTATTGCCAATTTGTTGTTCCTTTTTACTTCCTTCTGAGCCGCAGTCTTTGGTTTCTTCAAAGCATTGTATCCTAAAGAAACTGAGAGACAAACATCTGCCCCAGGAGATTTCAAGTAATTTTCCATTTTATTACTCCAGTATTCAAAATTGCTTCCATCAAATGGTGGAATCCCATTTGGAATTTTGTCTTCCATTTCTTCTTAGGATCTTCCTTCTAGTGGTTAAACTGTACTGAAGGTAACCCACTCTGATACCAATTGTTGATACTGAGAGGGGGGTGAATCAGTATCAAGTAAAATTTAAAAACTTTTTCAACCTATACTTAAACCATTCAATTATATCCAATGAGAAATGAACCATAGTATAAGAGTTACACCAATACACCACAATACACCATGCACAATATATGAGAAATAATCAATAGTTATTGTTCAAGGGAAGTAATGACTTCCAAAGGTAGCTACAACTTCCCAATATAAAGGGATGGATAAACCTACAAGAGGAAGATGCAATCCCCCAATATCAAGAGAGGGTTGACCTCTCCATCCTTGCCCCTTCCTTCCACCCAAGAATATATGAGAGATAATAAAACTTTATATTAAATCATCACCATCAACCCTGAGACTTCTTCAACTTCTGTAATTATTGAATTCTTGGAATACTGTGATCCTGTAGATAATATTACTCAATGTATTCTCTGAAAGTCCTCCAAGTTTCATTCATTGAATCCTCCCCAAAAAGAAGTTATAGGAAGAATGGTAGACTTTATTCAATTCTGGTTTATTCAAAAGAGCGAACTTGTACAGAATGCCCCACACTCAATATTTAACATCTGATTCTGAAACTCGCACACAATAAAATAAAGTCCGTACTATTTCCAATGAAATGTTTCCCACTTCGTTTGGATTCTCTATGAAAAATTTATGATTGTTTCACCCGGAACACTTGTTTATTGACTACCTTCAGGACTGGTCAAAAACCCTATCTTCCATAGAGTGTATCTCCATAATTGTAGTGAATCAAGAGATGAAGCTTTTACCACAGGTACGTTGATATGTCTTCTCAATACCATATCAATTTCACCATCTAAATCATTCTATAAAAAAAATTATAGCGAAAATGGTAAGATTACCTGTAAATAACATACCTTAGAACACATCACCAAAAGACTTCATCCTCCCTTGAAATCCATCCTTATTTACTTATGATTTCCTCTGAAATTCAACTTATGTATCAAATGAAGGTATAATGATATGTATTTATACCATTTATGTCACTTCCTTTTAACATTAGGGTCGAACTGACACTTTCTTATTTTGTAATTCTTTTCTTTAATTATCTCCAGGGCCTACATGTACTTCCTTCTTCAATTCACTTTGTCATCTTCAAAAATTCATTTCTCCTCAACCATGAGGATCCACGTGACGTGCCACCTACCATCGGAAACAACATGATGTATACTATCCATCCATGGGTTTGTTTCTGCATCTACATTGTCCTTCATGTCCAAATACCTTCATCAATCTTGTGGTCCAAAACCAATGACTACCTGGTTGACATCAATGACAACAACCAATCTTCCAACACATCTCCCAATTTTGAAGGCCTCACTACTTGTGTGTGTTGTCAATACTTCCTACTACTAATCATGTAATTTTAGTGGAAGGAAAAAGATCCCTTATAGTGGTTATGTGTGATGGTTTGAGGTTTTTTTCATGGACGTCGTGCATATCGAACCTTATTCAGACATAAGGCCCTTGATTTCATCCCCCAACCATCATCATTTCCATAGGGTCTCCACTTAGTGGACATATGACATAGCACATGCCTTCATGGGATATTAAAGAATACCTCTAATTTCATTAGATATTGATAAATACCTTCCAAAATCCTTTTGTTGAAACCCCCTCCCAATACATCTTTCCAATAATAAGAAAATCATTTTTTTACTATACATCCCCCTTTTTTTACCAAATACCCCTTTTTGTACGTCCCAATACCTATAAACCCTCGATACCCAACATCAAATCCTCGTACCTAAAATATATTGACCTTATTTTTCACAATTTTAAAACCCCCTTTATGAATGAATGTGATAAGATATTGATCAACAAGGTGAAGCCCCCGTGGTCATGACCCTTATATGTGTTTCTGATACACAACACCTACAAACAACACTTATATTATGAATGGGAGGCCAAAGATACCCTACAAAGTCCATGTGTGGCATTTTTCAGGCCTTTTTTATGGCCCTTTAGCTAAAGTATCATTTCTAAGGACCTTAGACCCTGAATTTCATCATCTAACTAATGTCAAGGCTTAAAAATGGGTTTGTTGTGAGAAATTTCTATCAAAAATATCTCAGTATATGCCTATATAAATTAGGTGTTGTACCTAAGGTCATGTGTGGTGGTTTGAGGTCTCATCCAGAGCCCTTGATCTTGAAGAGAATTATTCATCTTACGCCCTTGATTTCATTCCCCACCAAAGTGAAGGCCCCAAGATGGATTCATGGTGGGAAATTTGTGCTAAATATGATCACATTCCTAGTTAGAGTCTAAATCTCTCCTACATAGTTCATGTCTGGTTTTCTAAGACCTTTTCCATGACCATTAAGGAAAAGAATCATCATTTAGGGTCCTAGGCGCTTGATTTCATCCCATGACATTATGAAGGCACTCATACATATCTATGGTGTACAATACCTCCTAATGGTACTCACATGTTTTCAATTGGAGGCCGAATACCCCTTACATATTTGATTTGTGGTAGTTTGAGGCCTCATTCATGGTTGTCGAGTTGGAGAACCCTTCTTTAGGTACTAAGTCACTTGTTTTCATTCCCTATATATTCTCAATGCCAAGATATTGATCGACAGTGCACAATATCTCCTTAAAATGATTATATTCCTCGCGGAAGACCACATATCCCCTACAGTGGTTATGTGTGTTGGCTTGAGGCCTTGTTCATGGAAATCGATCCATAGAAGCTTCATCCAAGGCCTTTATGGCCATTGATTTCATCCCTTGACCATTTTCGCGGCATTAATATGTGTTTGTGGTAAACAATACCTCCTAATGAGACTCATATTCCCACATAGAGATGAAAGATAGCCTACATCTAGGTGTTTGTGGTGCATAGTACCTCTTAACCACACTCATAGTCTTAGTAAGAGACCAAAGATCCATTGTATAGATTATGAGTGGTTTTGGGGAATTCTTCCCTGGCCATCGAGCCTAGGAAGAATTGTTTCATACCCAAGGTCCTTGATTTCATCTCGCATTAGTATGAAGGCATTGATACATGTCCATGGTTTTTGATTCCTCCTACTAGTGGTCACATACTTTCCATCAAAACCCAAAGATCGCATAAAAGTGTAATTTGTGGTGGTTTGAGGCCTCATTCATGGATGTTGATCCTATAAAGCATCATTTAAAACTTAAGCCCCTTGATTTCAACCCCTAACCATTGTCATGGAATTGTTATATGATTGCGGTGCATTTGTACCTCTTAACAATGTTCATACTCTTAGTGGGCGACCAAATACCCCTTGCAGAGGTCATGTATGGTTGTTTGAAGCCTCATCTATGACCCTTGATCCCAAGGGGTATTATTCAAGGGTTTAGGCCCTTGATTTTATCCCTCAACCAATGTTATAGAATTGAAACATGTCAATGGTGTAGAATATATTCCATTAATGGAATTCAAATTCCCATGTATAGATTAAATGTCCCCTACAAGTTTATGAGTATTGGGTGGAAGCCTCACTCATGTGCATCGAGCATGAGAGGACTCATTAAGGTCCTAATTCATATATTAGCATTAACGAATTTCATGGTCCAAGCATCAATATTCATGTATTCCTTTTTAAGTTTATTAATGACAATCACAATGGCTTCGTTTAAGACAGTATAGATTTTAGTGCCTTTTAGAAGGAAGCATGTTTGGTCATGAGTAATACTTTTATGTGTTAATTATGAATAGGCCTAGTCTCCATAGTCACAACACAAAGTCAACAATTAACTTTGTCGTTTGCCTAATCCATTCTGTGTTCGAGACATGGGCCTCTAATGAGCACCCAACAAAGAAAACAAATGTTAGTGATTGACTTTAATAGGTACCCATCAAATTCAAGGATTGACTTGGCTATGTGCCTATCTGATTTTCCATCAACGAGAACCTAACAAACCCAACAAAAGACAAATATGGACTTCATTGCATAATTGTCAAATACTTAAAATTAACATTAAACTTCACTGCATTCTCAAATACCCTAAATGCACAATCAAGATAAGGATAACCAAATATGCATACCCCAATATTAACTTCATTTTATCTAATGCACTTTTAGTTTTAAAAATAACACACATATCCAGCTTAACTTAAAACTGGCATGGGAAAATATATATATTTTAATAAATAATCTTATGCATTATAAACCTTCATGTGATAGAGTTGAAGCAAAATCATGAGTACTTTTATTTTCAAGTTAGTTTCTATATAAAATTGAAAAAAATAGAAATTTTGATTTAGAAAGACAATTAATAATAATAATAATAATAATAATAATAATAATTTATTTTTAAGGTCATGTTCAAGTCAGACATCAAATTGATGTATGAGATCCTCTTGTCCCTCTTTCACAATGATTTTTAAAATCATATAAAAATATAAAAAAATCAAATATAGAAAATCAAATAAACCTTCATAAGATATAATTTTTATTTGTATTTATATACATATATTTAAAAATGGGGTACATGATTATACACATTAAATAATATTTAGTATTTATTTATAAAATTTTGTAGATACCGGTTGATATTAGTATGAAACTATTTTTCCAAAAAATCCATGATGTTTTTATATTTTTTATAAAATATTAAAGTGAGTGTGCCATGAAATTATGATGTTGTGTGCGTGCGTTTGAGGGGAATAATAAAATGGATTTTTTTTGTTTTTTTTTTTTTAAGAGATTGCTTACAAAATATAATTTTTTTAAATGGTCAAGTTTATTAAAAGTTACAGTAAAAACATAGAATGTTGTATTTTGAAAAGATGATATGCATTATTAAGAAATTTAAAATAAAATTGAAAAAAAAAAATATTTTCTTAAAAAATATATATTTTAAATTTGTGAAATTTATTCTACAAACCTTTTCAATTTCATAAAAAGGTAATTATGTTTTTACTTAGCAAAATATATCATTGAAATTAGACATATAGAAGAAAACCAATAACCTTGTCAATTTTAGCCTTGCTCATTAAGCTTAACCTAATTCTAAACTAGCCACATTCGCTTCGAGGCTGGTCATATATTCACGTCGGACATTCATCTCACCTAAAGATTGAAATTTACATTGTGTGTTATATAATGCATATGCATTATAAAAACCCCAACTTATGATGTAAGGAGTATATCAAAAGCTTATTAATGGGTGGAAGCAATGTAATGGCATATAATATGTGGTATCAAAGTGAGTATTGATACATCTAGAAGTATTGAGGCGATAACATGTGTAAGTAAGTAATGTGTATAATATAGGCCCCAAATAATAGAACATACACAAGAACAATTAAGACCCTAAACCCGATAACATGTGTAAGTAACATGCATAATATAGGTCCCAAATAATAGAACATACACACGAAAAATTAAGACCCTAAACCTAATTGTAGGAGACTCGCATACTTAGTATAGATATCTGCAACCAATGGCGTGAAGGATTCACCCATAAAATTGAAATTTTGTAATATCAATTTGAAAACTACTTATAGTGCAACATAGACTAACCAATAACACTACAAAACCATTCTAGTATAAAATCCAATGTACTTTTATGCAGAATGAGCTTAAACTAACTTACAATATATGGGAAGGCATTGTCTAAATCATCTTTGGAAAGATCATTGTGGACCCCCCCTTCTTCAATATCATCATTTTTTCGTTGTCCACTCACTAGAGCCTTGATGCCAATAACTACTAGACTAATGTTGATGTTGTTGATAGTGATACTAGTTTATGGCATGTACTCCCCATGGTGTGAAAACACATTACAACAACAATGACTATCATTTATTTTTATTTATCAATAATTATTTTTATTTTTTCTTGGAATTAAATCGGGGACTAGGTCTGAATATTGTGCTTGAAATATTGATTATTCTTTATTATCTTCTTCCTCTCTTCTAGTGACCATTGTACTCTCAAAACCTATTATCTTCCTATGTGACAAAGGTATGAGGACCTTATATCTCTCAAACCTATTCTCTTCCTATTCTAGGGCTTTGTTGGGTTTTCAATAAAAGACACCACGGAAAGAACAAAAATCAGGTGGGTGGATTTCCCCATATAACTAGCACCGCCTCCCTCCCCCCCTTTTCCCCCCAATACCTATATTAGTGCCTAAGATTAAAACCCCCCCTACACCCATTATTAGACATCAATACATTTCCTTGTATTTTTACCATTTTTTATGCCCCGTTTAGGGACGGGCAAGCATATATATTTCCTACTTAGTGAATCCCCCGTGGCATTAAGAAGGATTGATCATAAAGGGAGACAAGAACAAAAATAGTAGGTAGGATTCCAAGTGATCGAGGAGATGAATCATGAAACGATGAAGGAACCTAGAAACACTACAAGTAAATATTAGTTGTTTCATAATTAAGAAACTAAAAATAGGCTAATGACCCTCAAAGTTTTGACTGTACCTTCTCTCATAGGTGCATCACTATAAATGTAAAGGTCTAGGACTAAAAAAGGGTTGGTTTTGTTGGTTTTTGGTTGGTTAGTTTTTGTTTATTTCTTGTTGGTCCTTTGTAGTATTCGGGTACTCTGGTATTGTTGCAGTGTTAAGATTGAAACATTGTTATGAATGATGTAATTGGTTATCTTGGAGATGAATGGAAGGAGACCCCCTATAAAATTTTGTTTTATTTACATTGTATGATGGTGATGTCTTTTACTACTATTCATTGTCTATGGTTTGAAATAGTTGTATTCTAATAGAATATCTATGGCACTCTTAAGTTAGGACGATGGATCTCGATATGAGAATATTTAATCACTAAATAAGTAGAGAATGGTTGTGTTCTAAGAATTATGTATGTGTACAATAGTTAATATTGAAATACGAGTAAAAGGATGGGTGTTGGTTATAGTAGTCATATTATACGAACCTTGCGCAAACTTAAGTATCGATGCAACACTTCAGGGGAGATATTCTTCTTCATGGATATTAAGAATTCTATCTAGTATCTAGACTACAATGGACCCCTTTTGTTGGACACCAATGTGGACCTTGGTTTAAAATAGAGCCGAAAATTATGGTGGTGGTGGATAGACTCACAAATTAGGCCCATTTTTGTGCACCTTCTCACCCTTTTAAAGAAAGTAGAGTAGCCACAACATTCACGAAAACAATTCATAAGCTACATGGACACCCAAATATTATTGTGAGTGTTAGAGGTCCCATTTCCACTAGTATCTTGTTTTGTTTCATGAGTAATTAACTAGTTTATAGGTCCTCTTACCATCCACAATCTAATGGGAAAACTAAGATTGTGAATAAAGGTTTAGAAGGTTAACTTCATTGCTTTGCATCTGGTAAAAAGTCACAATGAGTCAAATTGTTACCTTTGGTAGAATGGAGGTGTAACACTTCCTTCCATATGTAATCCAAAAAGTCCCAGTTATGGCACTCTATGGAAATCATTTTCCATCCACACATCATTGTTGAGAGGGAAACCTAAGTTTCAAGTAGTGGAGGATCACATCAAGCACCAAAAAGAGGTTCTCTAGCTATTGAAGGACAACTTGGTGATATCACAAAATTTGATGAAACAATAAGAAGATCAACATTGTAGTGAAAGGAACTTTGAAGTCGTGTATTGGGTATTTTTTAAGCTAAAACCATACAAACAAATGTATTTCAAGAAAATAAAATAAGGACAATAAACTAGTATCCAAGTACTATGGTACCTATAAGGTGTTGTAGAGGATGGGAAGTGTGTTTTATATATTGGAGTTGCCTCAACCTTCGTGTGTACATACAATATTCCATGTTTCTTGTTTAAACAATATACTTGATGAAAAAATATTAGTTCATATTACTTTTCTATATCTTGATGAAGAGGGGGGAATCTAAAGGGGTTCATTTAGTAAATATTTCACAACATGTGTTTGTAGGAAATTAAAGAATACCCCTAATTTTGTTTCTACCTCTCAAAATTTTATTGTTAATACCCCATCCCAATACATCTTTCAAAATAAAATATCCCCTTATTTTCACCAAATAATGTAAGTACTATTTAAAAAAAAATTGTTATGTGACATTTTTTATACCCCTTATATATTTCCACTCCTATATGTTGATCCAAATATATGGCATATGTATATGACATCCACTTAGAAATTGTTTTTTTGTCATATGTTGTTGAGCTTTGAGTCAATATCTTCAAGAATGCTCCTTAGGGATGAGAAATCCATTTCACCTTAAGATCCCTCCATGAAATATGCGGTCAGTTTCATTTTTTCCTTAAAGACTTTTGTGCTTTATTGAGAACATTTATAAGGTAAAAGGACAAGAGATGTATCACCTTGGTCCTTCATGAGATGATTCTCTTCTAAAAAAATACTCACAAAGACATATCTTCTCACATTGATAATTCAAGGATCAACACCTCTTACTTCCAACCTCTTGATTATTCCAATCAAAATTGTCCCTAATAATTCAATACTTACATTTTTAAGTTGTGTAAACTTCAAACTACACTTCTTACTTCCAACCTCTTGATGATTTAAATTAGAAAAGTAAGTATATCTTACTAAGGACCTGGACAACTTTAGGAGGATAAGATAAGATACTTTCTACACAATGCTATGGATTCCTCCAAAGTATAGAATAGGTTAACATAAAAATAATTTCAAACTCTACACAAATTCCTTCATTAAACTTATTTAATCAGAAGCCTAGAATGATAGTTTTCATTTTCAAGGAAGAAATTAAATATTCAGGATTAGGGTTGGATGGATTTCCTCTTTCTCTAGTGTTAGAATTTCCCAATTCCACTTGGTTCTGTACCCCAAAATTGCAGTGACTTGACAACCCCTCCTCCTTCAATGTAATTTTGGTTAATTAACACCCACAATATGTTAAGAACCAAATATCAATATAGCATAGAAAAACCTCAGAATAAGTGCTCAACGCCTTGAAAAAGAGAGAAACTCAGATAATAAGCCTCTTCGAGGGGGAAACTTCTTTATTCCCACATAAATGTACAATTACAAGATGATTCAAAATGAAAATGTCTCCTTGGTATATATAGGAGACTATGAGGTATAATTACAATTAATGGCCTAAAGCTGACATAAATAAAATAACATTACTAATATAATATGCCTTAATTAATGGGTAATGAGCCACTATTTAGGGCTTAACATGCCCCTCCCCTTGACACAAGTGTTGTCTGCAACACTTGAGTAACTTTGGATGCTTTTGTATAAAAGACGCATCTTTCCAAGTGGAATCTTCAACCGATAGTTTCCTCCATTTAATGAGATACTCTCAAATGGATCTATTCCTCAGCTGGCGAATTCGTGTGTCAGTGATGGCTTCAAGATCCAATATGATTTTTCCTTCCTCACCAAGTTCTGGAAATATAGATTGAACTAGGATCTTGTCACCTATAACCATCTTTAAGCATGAAACGTGGAAAACTGGGTGTACTTGTGAAGATGGAGGAAAATCCAATTTGTATGCCATAGTACCAATCTTTTGCAACACCTTATAAGGGCCATAGTACTTTGGTGATAATTTATTATCCTTCATGGCTTGCTTGAGGGAAATCTGTTTGTATGGTTGTAGTCTTAAAAACACCCAATCCCCTACTTCAAAACTTCTTTCACTACGATGTTGATCTGCTTGTTGTTTCATATGATTTTGTTCCATGGTCAGGTTGTCCTTTAATATTTGGAGAAATTGTTGTTGATGCTCGATGTGATCTTTCACTGCTTGAACCTTAGATTTTTCTTTTAGAGAAGAAGTGATGGAAGGAGGGTGATATCCATAGAGTGCCATAAATGGTGTCATTTTGTTGTAGTATGAAAGGAAGTGTTATACCACCATTCTTCCAAGG
>ML793684.1:33057-49212 GCA_009831015.1 Picea engelmannii | reverse complement strand
ATGTTGTTTTTTGGATATCTTCTTCCTTCATTCTAATCTGATGATACCCTGAACGAAGATCCAACTTTGTGAAATAGATTGCTCCATGTAGTTCATCTAACAATTCATCAATGAAAGGAATGGGAAACTTATCTTTAATAGTGATCTTGTTGAGCTCTCTATAATCTGGACACATACGCCATGAGTCATGTTTCTTGAATACCATTACCACTGGTGCAGAGTAAGAACTTTGGCTAGGTCTAATAATGCCAACCTCTAACATTTCTTCAACGATGCACTCAATTTCACTCTTCTAGGCATAAGGGTATCTGTATGGATTGATGTTAGAAGGAACACTCCCAGGAATTAGGTGAATATCATGATCATGATTTCGAGTGGGTGGAAGACCTTTGGGAATATCTTCAAATACTTTGGAATGCTTATCAATGATCTCTTGGAGATCTAGAGGAATAGATGGCTTAGATGTTTGAACATCTAGTGAGCATAGTTGTGCAATAACACCTTGATTCCCCTTTTTCAATAATTTTGTCATGCCATTAGAGCTTATCACCTTAACAGGTTTCCCTGTGATACCTCTTAGCTCAATTTATTTTCCTTCCAATAAAAATTTCATGAAAAATTCTTGAAAATTAAAAGCCATTGTTCCTAATGATTGTAACCATTGGATTCCTAGTACAACATCAGCACCACCCATGGGTGTAGAAATCATTAGACTATTCATTACATATTTCCCCATAGTAAGATTGATCTTATTTCATTTTCCTAAGAAATTGATAGTTCCTCCATCTGCAATCATTACTTGAAACTCTGGTGCTAGATATACAAAGCAATTGAGATCTTTGACTAATTTATAGTGAATGAAATTATGAGTACTGCCAGAATCAATTAGGACTATTACCTTTTTCTTTTTGATATATTCTTCAATCTTGAGGGTTTGAGGAGTGTTAATTCCATCCAATGCATTACACGGTATCATGGGAGTGAACTCTTCAGACGAAATTGATTCTACGTTTTCATCTTGAGATGGTTCTTGTTCATGTTCTTATTCTTCTTCCTCTTCACAATATATGTAGAATAATTTCTTCTCACCACACTTATGTTCCTTACTATACTTGTTGTCACAATTAAAGCATAAACCTTTTGCTTTTATTTCCTCCAATTGTTGAGGTGTCAACCTTGTAGGTTGAGGTGTTTTAGAAGAAGGAGCATCATTGTCTCTATAGATGTTAGGATTGGTCCTTCTAGTAGCCATAGACATATTTTTACTTTCAACATTTCTTGCCACCCTAAATGCATTCTCCAATGATTTGGGTTCCCAAAGGAGAACCTCATGTTGAATGTTGTCTCTTAAAGTTCCCATGAATACATCAATCAAGTGCTCATATGGAATATCTATTACCTTTATATTCAATCTTTGGAAGTTCTCAATGTGCTCTATAACTGAACCCTTTTGCTTGAGATTTATCAATTGGCTTGTTATCCACAAATTTGGTCATTATGATGATGTCATGATGATGTTATGATGATGGAAAATCAAACTCTTTACTAAGAACACTTTCCTAAGAAAAGTTACAGTTGTCTTCTTCCAGAACTCACACTTTTGAAGAATGTTCCCAGGCTACTTATATATTCACCTGCGAGAATGCTTGATTCTCGCAGGCTACATTAAGTTGGGCTGCGAACTTCTTGCACTGTACTCATTGTTAGGGTGCGAACATGTTCTTAAAGGGGAAAAAGATAAAAATCTCGAACCTTCTAGAAGGGAATCTTCTAGAAGGGTGAGTTGGCTTTCAAATGGTTATTCATGTGCTGGCATTCCAGATATCTTGGGATCATTCCCTATCTAAGTAACTAATCTATCTTCTCCTATATATTGAGGAGATTGCTCATGGAAAGGGTTAAGCAAACAAGAAGCAAGCTAGCTAGAGATTGATTATAGAATTAGTGCAAGATTGTATGGAGGACTGATGCTACAGCAGCAAGAGACAACAGCAAGGTCATCACAAGTGGTTGATTTTCTTCATGCATGAGCAAGTGTGTGTGTCAGAGCTAGGATCCATCAAAAGGAGACCTACGACATCAAGGCTCAGGTTGTAAGTTTCACTTTCAATTAATTCAATACAGCAATATGTCCCTTTCCCATAAAGATGATGTCACTTTATTACATAACTCCTTAATCATATGTATAGACTAGTTATTGAATATATTAATCTGCCTTTACTTCGATTGGTTTGTACTGTTATAATATAAACGGAACAAGAGCATCGGAGCGAAGCTGGGAACAACAGAGATCTAAGGAAAGCGTTCATAAGATATGTCCATGATCCTCATTTCTCGGTTCATTCAATAGGCTAGATCTAGGGAAAGTGTATTATCCTGTCTTGTTTTGTTCTAGATCCAGGTGGATCTAGGGAGATCAGTTTGTGTCCGCACTCACGGATTTATCCTATAACATGGCTAAAGAAGGTATTGCTCCTTGTATCCTCATAGTGTGTTATCATCTCTTCCATGAAAATTGTCCAAGTGATGAGTGATTTACGAGAACAAAGCCATTTATACCATACAAATTGATTGGGTTCTAAATATAAAGAAGCAATTCGTACCTTTTGTGTAAGTGGAACATTATGTAGATCAAAGAATTGTTCCATCTGAAGTATCCATGTGATAGGGTCCTTGCCATCAAACTTCCACATATCGATCTTAGGAACGTGGTTGGTCTTCAACCCAAAGTTAGAGCTTATCCATTCTTGATTCACCTTCTTTGTGTCCTTATCATGAATTTCATGGGATACATTTTCACTTTCAGGTGTCCTCTCTATTACGAAATTTTTCAATCCTTCCATGATCTCCTCTTTTAAACCATCCATCTTAGTATTTATTGCCTCCAACTTAGCTTCCATCTCTTGTAGTTCATCTTTTGTTACTGTCTTATTTTGTAAATCATTTATGTCCCTACGCGTTTCTTCACCTTCATCAAGAGTCCAATTAGGATTTTCGAGAGGCTTATTTGGTGTATAAGTTCCCTTTTTGGGTGGCATGTTGGCCAAGTATCACTTTTGAACCTTGATTTTGAGGTGGTTCTGCTAGACAATCTTTCTTCTGTTGTATCTCCAAATTTTTGGCCCTTATGGGTATGAAACTTTCCTTTTTGTAGTTATCTAATATTTCTTCTCTGCAATTCCATAGGTCTAGTCAAAATTGGATGTGCCAAGTGGAATTTATGGTAACTTCCCCACAACTTGTTGATTTTTGTCCTTTTCAGGAGATCTCACTTGTATAGCATGACCTGCACAAAATAAATGACATAAAATTCTAAAACTCATACCAAAAATAATACAAACTATCCCCTATCCAATGAAACTGGTCTCACTCAATTTGGATACTCTGGGAATAAGTTATGATTGTTTTACCTGGAACACCTTCTTGAGACTAGTCAATAGGACTAGTCAGATACCGTATCTTCCACAAGGTGTATCTAAATATTTAAGATGAACCAAAAGTTGAACGTTTTACCATAGATACCTTACTAATTTATGTGAATAACCTCTGGAGTTCAGAGGCTGAAACATTACAGAAATGTTTTTATAGTGAAACTCCACAATGACTTAGTTCAGGATGATTCTTGAACCCTATCTTGCACAGGTTGTATCTCCGAAATTATAAGGCCTCAAGAGATAAAATTTTAACCCAACGTACCTTGATCCGTCTACTAAATATCCTCCAAGTCGTTCCTTCTGGAACATTGTAGAAAAAAAGTTATAGCGAAAATTCCAAGGTGTCTCATATGTAGCAACGAAACCCCAAGACCTTGAGCTCTAATACCATATGTTAAGAACCAAATATCAATATAGCATATAAAAACCTCAGAATAAGTACTTAATGCCTTGAAAAAGAGAGAAACTCAGATAATAAGCCTCTTCGAGGGGGCAACCTCCTTATGCCCACACAAATGTACAATTATAAGATGATTCAAAATGAAAATGTCGCATTGGTATATATAGGAGACTAGGAGGTATAATTACAACTAATGGCCTAAATCCGACATAAATAAAATAACATTACTAATATAATATGCCCTAATTAAGGGGTAATGAGCCACTATTTAGGGCTTAACACAATATTTATATCCTTATTTTCATTTTAAAAACACCCGCATTCCATTAGTACCATCCATATATTAAATTACCTTTTATCTATTTTTGAAACCCCAATATGAACCCACATAATATGATATTAGTTTTCTAGTGAATCACCAATGGAAAAATAATACTAGAACTTGAAACATAGATCAATCAACTATGAAACCAATAAATTATTCAGTACCTCATCAAATGAAAGAACCTACTAGTAGAAGATGCATCCACTTGGGACGATGTGTTTTTCATGCAAAAGAATCATCATCTACTGGAGTGTTAACGAAAACACTTGTTTGAAAGGGTGAGACATGTTAAGCCCCTAAACTTTGGGCCATTTTATTGTTATTGTTATATTATTATTGCCATTTTGGGTTTCTCAGGCTCATTATTTGTGATGATATTTCCCCCTCGAAGTGACATTGCTATTCATTTACTTTTTATCATTCTCAAGGGGTGTCATTTCTTATTCTCTATATGTTTATGCTATTTGAGTTATTTCATTCATAACATTGCCTAAGTTCACACCAAGGATGGCTTGTTGGTTGGCCACCTCATCTTACTTCTGCAACATCCAGAAGAAGGAAAGCCACATGGAACAAAGGATTAGGTCTAGATTCCTTTGTATGATGCATAAGGGCCTTATATGTTTTTAATAATAATGTTCATCTAGAGATATAATAATTATGATAGAATCACCAATCATTGTTTTCTAGGTTACTCTTTTTTACTTGAGAAGGGTGAGACCTTGATAGAGTGCCTAATCCTCACTTCATTAGTATTATATGTCCCTAATACCCAAGTAAACTCCGATTCTATCTATCCTCTTGGATTATATATAATCCCCCCACCTACCCTTTCTTCCTTATGCCTATTACCCACTTTAACAACATATTATATATATATATATATATATATATATATATATATATAAATTAAAAAAAAATGGCCACAAGTATTCTATCTTACTTGCCAACATCAAAATTCTACCCATACCACAGTTACTCATTCTCTATCTTACTTGCCATGATTTTTTGTAGGGAACTTTACCATTATACTTAAACATGGTAACTTATTTGGAGAGGGTCATCCGTGACAATTGTTTCCAACATGAAATTGACAATGGTATATAGCATGCCATCTTAGATCACAATAATTGTTGATGGACTTGTGAACACATTGGCTACAACTTGTTACCGTTGAAAATGTGTATGCATTTTGAGTCATTTTTCGAGGAAATTTCCAACATTTTGGAAATGAATTATTTGTAATCAAGAGACTAGAACTATGATGGGCATGTTCGATATGTAATACTATATATTTGAGGTTCGATGTTGTATGTATGGGGTTTCCCTTTGGAGTAGTTTTGTAGGTTAAATGGAATAAAACTTAAATTAAGGAGCCTCAGTGCATAGGCAGAGTTTAGGGAGATTCTACAAAGCATGTTGCAATTGGATATGAGTTTGTTCTTATTGTATTGAAAACCCAACACCTTTAAAAGAAAAAAACAACATTTGTTGTAAAGTTACAATGAAAGGGAAATTCCTTTTTGTGAGTTAATTTATGATTGAGGTATAATTGTGTCCTAAATAAACGATGCCTTGCTTGGAAAATGGTTTATTCTAGCATGCTCATATGTTAATAAGAATTTTTAGTTCCAAGTTTAGTATTATTTTTAATAACAAGTCATGCATACCTATCATACTCAAAATTTGAATATCCTTCATATATGTTAAGACTTATCAAATCATTGATTGATGGTAGATAAATAAGGACTCACTCCTGGGAGGAATTGCATGTCATTTTCATATTTGTTTCATGCATTTGTGATAGGGGAGATCATTATTCAAGTGCACATATGGGTATTTTGACTGTTTGTGAAATTTTCTACACATTGGGAAAAGATAGAAGGGTGATGACAAGTCCAAGGAGAAATTATTGTATCATGGCTATGGGAGATAATCCAAATGTTCATATTTTCCATTCATCATGGATAATATTCTTTCATCCATTTCTATATTGGTTCTTCAACAAAGATGATGGAAATAGGCCCTTTACAACTTCCAAAATAGACAATATTTTCATCCACTCTCAAAGTGTCATGAATCATCTATGTTATACAATCCATAAGGGCATGTGTTAATTACATGGAAACCTTTCTAACGAGTATGTTGTGCCTATAGAATTTTAGTAGTGAACACATACTCCATTTAGGGGAATATAATGTTTCTACTCTTCCTTTGTTTTTTCCATCCAAATTTCAGGCCTTCTTTTATCTCTAGGTGAAGTAGAGACAACAAAGTTCCAACATGTGAACTATGGTTCATATCTTTTAAATCATTAAGTGCTTGTGCCAATTCATATTTCTACAAAGGGAAGCTACCAAGCAAGGATGATTTTAGGAGTTAAATTTCGTTCATGGGCTAATTTTCCATGGTTTTTACAAAAACAAGATTTGCTATTTTAAAAATGATTTGCCCAAATTCTATAGGATAAAATTATTTTACCTTAAAAATCGCCAAAATTTTATAAAAATTATATAAAATACTTTGAAATTTAAATATTTTTACAAAATATCGCTAAACATTTATAGTTGACATATGAAGGATTAGTAAGATTCACTAAAGTTTCTACATTTTAAAATAAATTTCCATCCTTAAAATCATTCCTACTACCAAATATTTAAAACTCAGAAAATATGAAAAATGTTTCAATTATATTACATCTTAATCAACAACTAAAACTCCATCCTATATCACCACAAGTGATACCTTTTTTTAGGGAAACATGAATGCATAACTACAATCCATTGTAAAGATTAAATGTAAAGGTTAAATTTTGTTTTTGTTTCAAGGGAGATTCATACTAGACACATTGATCATAATGTGGGAGTGTATGGAATTTGCTAAGGTGACTCTAAAATATTTCTTCCTTTTAAATATTGATTTTTATAAGGCTTAATGATCAAGTGAGCTATATATTTATCATTGATATGTTATAGTGGCTCAAATTTGGGTCTAATTTCACTAGTATGGTATGCACCCTATTTATATAAGCTTATGTAGTAGTTATAATCGACGTGGCTTTATTTTATCACATTTTGCTTCATAGATCCATTTTCCAAGGATACCCCTTGGCTCCTTATATGTTCATATGCTTTTGGTTGTTGGAAATAACAAAGATGTATGGTATAATTCAAGGGATTCATATCCTCAAGGGAAAATAATCATGAACAACTATTTTCTAGATGATTCTATGTTATCAAATCGTAGGTTGGATCCATATTTGATACGAGGGACTTTAACTTTCTTGTAGACTTTTTTTTACAAATTTTGGTGCCATTCACAAATCTAAATTTTGGCTCATTATAACAACGGATACCTCAACATGGATTTATGATAATTGGAAGAGGGTGTTAATGGGAATATTGAAATATATTTAGGAATACCTTTTGGGGAGGACATTTATGTTTCTAACATGTGGGAGTGGTGCTTATACAAACTTCATATGAAGCTCGAACTTTGATATTATAGGGACATGCCATACAATGGTAAACTTATGATTATTTCCAAAATCTTGCAATTTGATCATGTTTTTTTTTTCTTATTATTGAATTTCTATCAACGCTCAATTTATGAAGATGCATAATATTTGACAACACTTTTTGTGTGCTAAATATGAAGAAGATATATTTTCCAATAATTCCATGGACATTTTACACTATTCAAAATGTAAATGATAACCGTGATCCAATTGAAATTTAAATGTAGGGGAAGACTATAAAATCTAGATGGGTAGTCAAGTACCTTAATTAAACATTCCTTGAAAATCCCTTCTCTTCACATCATTTGACACAACTATCTTGTAAATAAGATCAAGGGGCAATTTTCTCTATGTCATATTATTGGTTCTGAACAACTCAAAATTCAAGGTTCATTTGTTGTTACAAGAATATCTGGAGCTTGTAAAGAAGTTTCCCAATGGATTTATTAGAATTAATTGTGTTATAGGAGGGGATGGGACCTTCCATCCCACCCGATTTCATCCTACAGGATGCAATACAAATCCATTTTTAGACATTCTGCACTTCAATGTTAGAATGTTTAGTGGGAAATGAATTTGGTTTTGAGTAACCTCATGGGGAATTGGATTGGTTGCATACTTAATACATTAAATAATATTCTAATGACTTTTGGAAAAATTATAATTAAAGAAATTCAATCACTTATTGAATAAGAAGATTCTCCCAAAAACCGATCTTTCACCATGTTTACAAAAAAAATCAACTTTTTGTGCACAAAAAAATCCAACGAGCTCCCATATTTAATTAAATATGGGTTTCCTTATTCATTGGATAACCAACTTAAGAAGTTTAAAGTCTTATCGAATATGTTTCAAACTTGATTCTTTTCTCTGATGTTGTTATAACAAGGATTTCCCATCAAAAACAAATTCACCAAAAGTGAGTCTACTAATGATAGATACCCTCATTAAAGAAACACTGAGATTGTAAAACATGTATTCTAGTATTTCCCATTTGCAAAAAAATGTTGGAAGTTCATCCAATTGTGATTCACTACTTTTTTTCAAGGAAAAATTCACTAGCATGCAATGGTGCTTGGAGAGGTAAAATTAATAGTCCTAAGGAACTTCCCCAGTCTATAGTATTGTATTCATATTTCATCTATGTACCTCATTTTCAATTGGAGATTGTGTTTTAAGATTGTTTTTCACGACCGTGTTGGTTGAGCCCATGCTTTTCAAAATCTAGCTCTAGAATAGGTGTGTCCAAACTAACACTAAATGATTTTTGCAAGCCATGGATGAAAAATATGTTTTTATTATAGCTTAGTATGATTATGTAGCAACACTTTGTACTATTAGAGAGCACTTTTATTGACATTGTACATTTATAAATTCTTTTGTATAATATAAGTTTTACTTTCTAAAAAACAATGGAGGAGTTGTTAGAGCACCTCAGTAATTAGATATTGAATCTTTCCATCTCTGAGGGTAATGGATATCATTTTATTCCAATATCAAGAAACAATAGAAACCAGATGATTCAAACACCAAATCTCCAAATTTTAAAGCTTAGAAAAAACATTGCTTTCAATTTTGATAACATATATATTTGTGATATTTATGTATATTACTAAATGCAGTGTCATGAGCTACTTCCAAGATACTAGATAATAGTATAGACTAATTGGGAAATTTGAAGGAGTTAACATGGAGTTACATGATAAAAACATATAAAAGTGAAAGCTCAGTATACTAGAGCTCAATTTTGTGCCATATTTTTCAAGAAATTTTATGAAAACTTGATTACTTTATATGAGAAAATCTTAGAAATTATTTATGTCTAAGTAGGATATTCTATAGGTGGTGCTAGCCACGAAAGCATGATAAATTCTCCAAAATATGTTGCAAACAAAAAATTTAGTGTAGATTCTTATCTCACAATTATTTGCAAATAAATGTTTTGAGTATAGATTTGTATTTGAAAGCGCTTTTAGGTATAATACAAGTTCATCAATAATTAGTTCATTAAAAGTAAACATGTCACAAAGAGGGATCTGAGACAATGTAGGAAGGATAAAAACTTTTCCTCATAACCACTCGAATTACATCCAATCAACAACTATTTAACTATTAATGATTTAATGATTTAGTAATATTTATAAAATCCTTCTACCATTAATAACTCTCTAAATATTTTTGGTGATTGAGATAAATCATAGTATCAATTTTTTAAAGTTAGATAGAGTAAAAAAGAATTGAACTAACTGAGATAAAATGTAAGCATGACACACAATATGTGTTAACAAACACAAATTCCAACCTCACTCCACATTATGAATGAGCAAGCTACAATTGAATCCTCTGCACAACTTGAGTTTCCTGCATGCTTTCCTACTCCAAAATCAATGGGCAATTGACAACAAATCTATTGCATATTTTGGGTTCCTCACATGCTCACCTACTCAAATTAACAAATGCCATCATTATTTTTTAATGCTAGAATTTTATAGAGTTTTTCCCCGTTTGTGCATTTAGCATTATTTCTCTTTAATCACATAACCACTAAAAACTCTACCCATTTACTAACTCCTAATCTTATTTTAGCAATGTAAAAATAAGGAATATTGTTAACATGAAATAAATAAAGAAATTGATTCTATGTGTTCCATGATATATAAATTGTGTTCAAGATGTTAATAAGTAGCCAAAAATAAACTAGGTTGTAGTTACAAGTGCACCAAGAATTGTATGTACAAAGAAGTGGTTGAGAATCAAACCATACACTGAAATCCATGTGTTGTTCATGGAAAAAAAAAAATTAAATGTAGAAGACAATGAAGTTCTATTTTATATCAACCTGAAGGCCAACAAAAGAAACACAAAAACAAACTTTGTAGAAATAGGCATAAGTTGTTAAAGAAATAAATTTGTAACTTATTGGGAATTTTCTATAGATATGTATATTGTAATGCTTCAAATATTTTATCCACCAATAGGTAAAAAAGTATTAAAAGAGAAACAACAAACATGTACATGCCATAATAAATTGCTTACCAAGAGCAACACGCTTGACCAACCAAACTTACACTAACAAAAAGGTTCCATCATTTCTAAAATTTCACTAGAATTGGATTTGAACCTAAATGGATATGCTCAAACTATTTTTACCACCTTAGTTGATACCTTACCTATAGGATATACTATAGGGAATAGATCTAGAAGCAAGTGAATGAAAGATGGAAATAACAAGGATGTTAGGAAAGGTAGTGGCGGGGAAGTTGGAGAATTCATGGGTCGTGGTTCATGGGTATTTAATGGGTCTTATAATGTGAATATGGTATAAAATAGCATGGATCCATATTAATTTAATATCTATTAAAAACATAAAGTTCAAAAAAGGTGAAAACTTCAATATTTTGCACTTTTAGATATAATTTAATATATATATTGAGGTTTTCACCTTTTTTTTTATTTTTTTCAAATCATAATAGATTCAAGGATAAGATGGATCTTTCTTAATTTAAATGCACTGCATAACATAAATAATAAGATGGTATCTCCTTTTATTTTACTTGACTAACATTGCACACACACACAAATGAAATGCACATAGACATATATCTCCCCTAGCCCAAGTTGTAAAGAACCTATTAGTGTAATCTTAATATTTATTATTAATACAAACACATTACATACTAAACAATCTCTTATATAGGTAGACATAAGGAAAAAAAAAAAAGACCACTAACCCCTCATCACTAAAGATATTTGTCAAAAAGATAAAATTAACTTAGTTGCAACATAAAATAATGGGTTTAGCATGGAAGAAGATGGTATCTATGGTAAGTGAAACATGTACAATAAACCGGAAGGAAAAACATATTTGGTATATCAGTCGAAACAACTCCCTCAAAATCCTTTTGAAAATGTCCTAGTACATTCTACAATTTAAGTTCCCGACACTAAGAAAATAAGCACCAATTAATAAAAAGACATTTGTAGGCCAGGTATAATAAAGGGAGTTTGTATATTGTGTATAAATAATAATAGCAACTAGGGGGAATTGAGAAACAAATGGTAAGATTCTCAATTCTACTCATACATCACCAATGCAAATAGAATATTGTTGTACACAACATATGAGTACCCAAAGACTACTAATCACATGCAATGCAAAACCCACTTCTAGTAGTAGCGCACATTTAAAAACAAAATAGACCTAACATGTCCCCCAATAACAAATAAAAAAACAAACAATATATGTAGGCCCCAAATACAATCATAGAACATACACAAGAACAATTAAGACCCTAAACCCAATTGCAGGAGACACACACACTTTGTATAGATATCTGCAACCAATGGCATGAAGGACTCACCATCAAAATTGAAATTTTGTAATATCAATTTTAAAACTACTTATAGTGCAACATAGACTAACCAATAACACTAGAAAAGCACCATAGTATAAAATTCAATGTAGTTTTATGCAGAATGAGCTTAAACTCACATACAATATATGGGAAGTCATTGTTTAGATCATCTTTGGAAAGATCATTGTGGACATCCCCTTCTTCGATATCATCCTTCTTCGTTGTCTACCCATCAGAGCCTTGATACAAATAACCACTAGACTAATTTTTATGTTGTTGATAGTGATACTAGTTCCTGGCAAGTACTCCCCATGGAATCAAAACACATTACAACAACATTAACAATTATTTCCTTTTATTTCTCACCAATTCTTTTTATTTTTTACTGGAATTGGATCGAGGACTAGGTCTCGATATTGTTCTTGAACTATTGATTATTATTTATTAGATACTTCCTCTCTACTAGTGACCATTTTACTCTCAAAACCTATGATATTCCTATGTGGCAGAGGTAGGAGGACGCTATATCTCTCAATCCTATTCTCTTCCTCTATTAGGGCTTAAGTGGGTTTTCAATAGAAGTCACCACAGAAAGAATAAAAATGAGGTGGTTGGATTTCCCCAACCTTTTATATTTCCTCACATAACTAGTGTTGCATTCCCCCATCCCACCCCCCCAATGCCTATATTGGTACCTAATATTAAAAACCCACATACACCCATTATCATACATCAATATATTTCCTTGTATTTTTACCATTTTTTATGCCTCGTTTAGGAACGAGAATACTTATGTACTGCCTACTTAGAGAATCCCCCATAGAATTGAGAAGAATTTATCATAAAGGGAGACAAGAACCAAAATATCATGTAGGATTACAAGTGAGCAAGGAGATGAGTCGTGAAAGGATGAAGGAACCTAAAAAACGTAGAAGTAAATATTAGTTGTTTCATAATTAAGAAACTAAAAATACGCTAATGACAATAAATTATTATCCAAGTACTATGGTCCCCATAAGGTGTTGTAAATGATGGTAAGTATGGTTTATAGATTGGAGTTGTCTCAACCTTCGTTTGTACATATATTCTTCCATGTTTCTTGTTTAAAGAAGCCAATTGATGACAAAATATTAGTTCATACTACTTTTCTAGATATTAATGAAGAGGGAAAATCCAGATGGGTTCATTTAGTAAATACTGCACAACACGTGTTTGTGGGAAATTAAAGAATACCCCTAATTTTGTTTCTACCACCAAAAATTTTATTTTTAATACTCCATCCCAATACATATTTCAAAATAAAATGGCCCCTTATTTTCACCAAATGTTGTACGTACCATTTTTGTTTTTTTTTTAAATTGTTGGCATATGTATATGACATCCACTTTCCAAATAGTTGTTTTATCATACCTTGTTAATATTTGAGTCAATATCTTCAAACATGCTCCTTAGGAATCATAAATCCATTTCATCTTCAGACCCATCCATGAAAAATGTGGTTAGTTTCATTGTTTTCTTAGAGACTTTTGTGGTTTACTGAGAAAATTTATAAGGTATAATGACAAGAGATGTATCACCTTGGTCCTTCATGAGATGCTTCACTTCTAACAAAAACCTCACAAAGACATATCTTATCACATTGCTAATTCAAGGGTCATCAACTCTTACTTTCAACCTCTTGATGATTGCAATCAAAAGTATCCCTAATAATCCAATACTTGTTGGGTTGTTATATTATTTGCAATGAAATTATAGTCAAGGTAGATTGACTAATGGTTTAATTCAAGGTGGATCGACATAAGGTCCAGGGTCAAGGTAGATCGACAAAAATTCGAAGGTCAAGGTTAGTAAAGAGGCTAAAGTCGAATTCGAAGGTCGAGGCAGTTTGACACAGTAAAGGCATCGAAAACAAGTCGAAGAGGTCAACTAAAAAGAGGTCGATAGGTGGGCATGTGCCAACCAAATGAAGACCGAATGAAGGCCAACTAGTAGTCGACTGGTAATCCAACTTGGAGTCAATTGTACGAGAATCCCGAGATTCATGGGATTTGTAGCCAATGATCTACATGGATCTGTAACCGTTTTTTGGGCGTTGATTCTTTAGGGTTTTTCCTGTCGTAAATATAATAAAGAGGCATGTTCTAAGGCCATAAAGTCTAATCAATGAATCGTAATATAACTAATCTTTAGAGAAATATTTAGATGTAGGTTGTTGGCCATGCATATGTAAGACATATTGGCTACATGGTTGTTCTTGTGCAATAAATAGGGTATGATTTCAATTGTGTCTTAAGTGTGGACACAGGTTACACATGTAACCTTTTATTCATATTGAATAAGACAACAAGAGAGAAAAAAACTCAAGGAATGATGGTTTTCCTGTTTTGGGTTTCCAAGGTAAAATCTCTGTGTACAGTGTTATTTCTTTGTCATTTACATTATTGATTAAATTTTTCTTCTCTTCTACTAGGTTTAGTGTGGAAGTGCATCTAATTTCCTGACAAGTGGTATCAGAGCGAAGTTCAGCTTTGATAAGTGGTGTCAGAGCGAAGTTCAACTCTGACAAGTTGTATCAAAATTATGCTATGGTTTGACATGTGTATCATATATTTAGTTACCAATATTGAATCAGAGAGATAAACCCTAGGTACAATAAGAGTTGTAACTCATAAGTTGTGTCAAAGATCATGGTAAATAATGGTGAGCAGTTCAAGAATAGAGATAGAAAAATTCAATGGATATAATTTTGAGCTTTGGAAGCTTAAAATGAAAGATAGATAGAGAACAATGGACATTGATCTATCCAGGTGCCCATCTGATAGGCACATCGACGGAAGAAAGGGAGAAACTCAAAATAAATGCAAGAAGTACAATTCGGCTTTATCTTGCATATTTGGTACTATTGAATGTCTCAGGTGAAGATTCAACCAATAAATTGTGGGACAAGATGAGAAGCTTATACTAGTCGAAATCTCTGGTAAATAAGTTGTTTATCATAAAGAAATTGTATCTTCTGAGAATGAGTGATGGCAGTTCAGGGGCTGAGCATTTAAATGTGTTTAATACCATTTTAATCCATCTATCGTTTGTGTATATTAAAATCACTAAGGAGGAGAAGTGTATTATCCTATTATGTTATTTTCTAGACTCCTAGGATAGATTAGTCATGGCTATAGGGATTAATACAACTACACTAGTGCTATAAGACGTGGTTGCTTCTCTATTGTTAGAAGAAATGAGAATAAAGAACATGGAAGGATCGACCAAAGATGTTTTAGTGGTGAGAGGTCGACCAATTAAAAGAGATAAAGGAAATGGAAGTCAGTAGAGGATCCAACGAGAAGCAGTCAACCGAGAGAAAGATGACCCTAGATAAGGGAGGCGATGTGTACTTGGCGTCGACTAGTACACAGTCGGATCAAGGTGTTTAGTTGATCTATTTAGGAGCATCCTATCATATAACACCACATAGAGAATGGTTCTACATGTAATGCCCAAAAATATATATCTAAACATTGTTATCATCACAAGCAATTATTTCTTAACTAAAACAATATCTATTCAGCATAATATCGATCTTCATACCAGCAACTTCAGCAATTTAGATTCATCAAATATTAACGAATTCATAGTAGAATAAATAAATGCATAATTCAACAGGGTACCTGGTTCTGATGCTATTTCTGTTGCCAGCTGCCTTGCTGTTGCTGCTCTCCTGCTACCTGCTACACAGCCCAGTCTTGTTGCAAACACAGAAAAATTGCCCAAAACTATTGTCCACCCTGCCAACTAGGAAAACAACCTAGTTCCAGGATATCTATGGATATCCTGGCCCTCCGAGCCCAAAACCTCTAGCAACCCCAGTCCACTGTGTCAATCTCAAACACAAAATTCCTCCCTGGTCCAATACTCAGAATTCTCCCCAAAAAAAAATCACGGCCTCCTTCCCGTTGAATGCCCCCCTCCAACTCCTTCCTTCCATCCTTATCTCTCCCTTCACCGACACTCCTTCCTCCATTAAATTCCTTATCCCTTCATTTAATTACCCTTATCCATTCATTAATTCTCTTATCTTCTCGGGATCCTTATGTGATCCCTTCTTGTATACGTAACTTGATTAAATG
>ML793684.1:10691-31363 GCA_009831015.1 Picea engelmannii | reverse complement strand
ATAGTAGATCGCATCATATATATCATCATCAAATAACATTTAAACATTCATAAAAGTTCATAAATTTTAAAGTTTAGGTGTATCACTTAATAGTTTCACTGTGACTAGAAAATGAAGTATATAGTCCTTAGGTAGTCCTGGCTATCTAAGTCAAAAGGTGGTGTTACATACACCCCACCTTCGAGAAACATGTTCTCGAGGTGGTCAAAATAGTGAGGGATAATCTCGTCGTAGTGTCTCAGCATCTTCCCAAGTAGCAGATCCTAGACTATACTTGTCTCGCTGGACCTGTCTGCGTTGCTGGCGATGATCGAGGTGTTGCGCTCGCTGCCATTGAAATCCCTGCAGCTTCTATCCTTGGCGCAAATCTGTTACCATATGGCGGTGGCCTTGAGTCCCCTCCCCTAGGAAATGTTCTTGGGGCCTTTCCTATGAATCCCGGGCGATGTGGAAATGTCAGTCTTGCACCCCCAGTCAAGTTCATATGTTCTTCCACGTAACGCGCATTTTCCACCGCCTCCGCTACTGAAGACGGCTTCCACATCCTCACCATATCTCTTATCCTAGGGTTCAATCCATAGATGAAGCGCTCCGTCTGTCGTTGGTCGTTATCCATATACGACACATACTTGACCAGTTCCATAAAACTGATCTCATATTCTTCTATCGTTTTGTTTCCCTGTACTAAGGCATGAAATGCCCCAACCTGTTGCTCCTCGTAGTACGCCGGTATATATTTCCTCCTGAACCTTTCCTCGAAAAGTTCCCAAGATATTGTGTCTGGGGTAAGGTGCAATTGTCTTTCCAAGTTACCCCACCAGTTCAAGGCGCTGTCCCTTAACTGAAAAATGGCGATCTTCGCCTTTGAGTTGGACGCATAGTCCCTTAGGGAAAAACACCTAGTCATGCCTTCCAACCATGCTTCTGCGCATTCACTGGCGCGACCTCCGGCAAACTCCAAAAGTTTGATCTTTTGCAACTCTCGCGTGATGTCTTCAGGTGGAGGTCCTCTCCCTGAATCCCTTGACGCTTCTGGATTACCTGTTCTAGACGGTGGGGGTTCCACTTCAGTCCCTGTCGGTTTTCGCCCCTTTAAAGTCTCGTTGATGGCTTCCAACGAGCGCAATATAAGGGCTATCTCGGGCGATGGTGGTGGTGGCGCTAGTGGTGTTGGAGGTTCTTGCGACGAAGTTCCCCTGCCTCGACTCCCTCGAGTCCTGACCATCCTGTGTGCTCTGACCTGCATCAACCAGAGTTTTCAGGGTGAGTTCCAGGATGTTTTAAATTGATGCTACTAAACTTTAGAAATGGGGTTAGGCGTAAGATTTCTTTACTTGTCTGTAAACAGACGTTACTCCATTAGGGGATTGGCTAGGTTAGGGTTAGGTTTAAGAATCTAAGCTTCATTTCTTCGCCCCAATGAAAATAAATATTGGTTCCTTTGCCCTGTGGCTACGCTAGCTTTGCACCTTACTCGCCACTTCCTAGGCTTACGCTCCTAATGAATATGCCGCCTCCTTCCCGCTTGTCCTAGTCTAAGTTCTAATGACACCTTGACTAATAATAGTTAAAGTTCAGCCATATTTTATTATTTAACTTAGGGATCAAACTCAGTTAAATATTAAATCTTAGATCAATTCTAAATTTGAATCTCTTTCTTAGATTTGGGATTTAAATCTTGGTTGATCTTCTCATTCATATAGTAAGATGTTTGAAGAAAATTTGAAATCTATAAGTGGTGTAGGAAAAGAGGAACCTGAGCTTTGGTAATAAAGGTGGTATTGGTAGATGCAAGTATTAGTATGTATTTCATTTTATTTGTCATTTGTCAATTACATGATTTAGCCAGGAATTGATTATTTAATGCCCATTAAAACTAATTAGTTATAAGTAGATATTTATTTTGTCATAGGCTTAAATCATTCTTGATTTCTATACTTGATTGTTGGAGGAAGGTTGTGTTTCTCATTGTATTCTTCTCCATTCATTCATGTTTGCACTGACGTATATAATTGATTGAATAGACCTTAATGAGGAGATTATTCCCTATCACACCATGGTCAACCATAATTAATCACGGTTACACATGATTAATTATATTCAACTATAGCACACAAAATGTCAACCATGGTCAATAAAGTACATTACAGTAAACTATGATCACTTATGGTAAACTATGGTTAAGCATGATCAATCATGGTTAACCAAATTTTCCTTTGCTTTAATAATGTTATTCATAGTGAATTAGAGTTAACCATGGAAAAAAAAAATTGTTGAATGCAAGCAACTAGAGTCAATTATAGTATACCGTGTTCAACCATGGACAACATGGGTAACGTTAATCAACCATAGTCAGCTATGCTAACTAAAACAACCATGATCAATTATGATCAACCATAGTCAACATGATCATTTATGATTAGATATATTAAACCATGGTTAATTATAGTTAAATAGATTCATCTATAGTCAACTCTAATCAACTTGTATATCATAATCAACTTATCCAAAGATTATCAATTATAATTAACATCAAAAACCAAAATCTATCATAAACATGTTTAAATATACTTAGCATAATTACTTAAAATATTAATCATATAATTACTTTTATATAATTAATCATATAATTACTTTTATAATTACAATTTAACTATATTTAATTACAATTTAACTTTATATATTATTATATTAGTATTATCATAAAAACAAATCTTATATGACAATAGACAATAGATGGTTGTTGTTAACTCGCAACTAGTATTTCGCTCGTCTTCAATGTAATAGTTTGGGTTACGTACATTCTAGATATTCCATAAAACCCATCCTGAACAAAACTGTGAATTTTTTTTTTATTTTTTTTTTGTAAGTCACATCTGCCATACTCATCTCTAGTTCTACAATTAAGTAGTGCATTTCAAAGTTCATAA
This sequence comes from Picea engelmannii, assembly GCA_009831015.1. NCBI lineage: Eukaryota > Viridiplantae > Streptophyta > Pinopsida > Pinales > Pinaceae > Picea > Picea engelmannii. Next base: position 28,433 of record ML793684.1, on the reverse strand, counting down.
TCATATCAAACAATTAGGAAAAGAGCAGTCAATATTTGTTGAATATGAAATAACTTATCGTTTACCAACCTCAATAACCTAAGGGAGTACTTCATTCATATTATTAATAGGGCATAACTTTCCATCATTTTTTTGTATTTATATATATAGCTCACTATGCAGAGAGCACCACGTACATTCATCGGCATAAACATTTTCAAAATCAGGATTGTACCAGCGCATCCTAACCAAGCATTCACATACTATATCCAAAACAGAAAGCACAATAACATATATTAACATATATTGCGAAGCTCATATTATTAACGCTAATCAAAATATAAATTTAAACATTTAAAGATTAATGGCCAAATATAATGGTCGGTTTTAACATTAAACAAGATTTGTTGTAGTTTATGTTTAAATTTAAACAACCAAATGGCGGAATAAATGGCGCGCGGGCTAAGTCGGCAGTGGGCTCGCATGTAGCCCACGTGTCTCTCACTTCCATTCTCGAGAATAAAATATTGGCCTACTACTTTAAACCCTAAACTCCCCATTTTCTCCTTCATTCGTTGTGGTTACCTGTGCAGGGAGGTGTGAGGGAGCATGGCCGCCATGGCTTCTTCTCATGGCTTCTCCTCCTCGTTAATGGCTGGTTTAAACTGCACAGAGTACCTTTCCCTCATTGTGTTTTTTGGTGTTGGTGCTGGCTCTTTGCTGCAGACCGGTGTCGGCACTGAAATGTTTTTTTTTTTTATGCATTGAGCAATGAATGCCCCTCGCGGGTTCCTACCTTATGACTGGGTTAAGTTATCTCGATCTCTACTGTGTTCCGCTGCTCAGGATTTTCTTTATCTTTTTCGATCCGCTCTGAGGTTGAAAGTGCGATGTTGGTGGTTTTATCTGTATTTTTGCGGTGAAATTAGTTCGGTTAATATTTAATTAGGGTTTTATTATTCCTGCCCTTACCTTTCTAGTAATTGCAGTGAATATTAGCCGAACGAATGGAACTTTTCTGAGCTAAACGGATTAGATCAGTGAACTTCGAAATACGTGCTTCTTGCTACGAAAAATTACTCTCTGCTTGTAAATATAGATTTTTTTTTTGTTTTCTTTCATATTATGCTCTAAGATGATTCTTCTTGAAGGATTGTGTAGTTGTATTTGCCGTGTTTCTTTCCTTGACTGTGTGCATAGTGCTTGTGCGCTAGGCTTTGGCTTGTGTGTTTGTTGTTGGTTCGTGGAGTAGTGCTAGCGCGCGCTTGTGATATGTATGGTGTGTGGCTAGATGCTTGGCCTCGGTGTTAGAGCCTGCGGGCTTAAATGATAACAGTTTTCTTTTTTTTTTTAGCTGTTGGTGTGGTTTGCAGGACTGTAATTTTCTGGGTTTCCCCGCAAGAGTTCGAATCTCTCAGGCGACGTGCAGTTCTGACTTTCTTCCACCATTTCGACGGAACTTATGTAGGTTTTTTTTTTGATAAAGATATGTCTTCTCGTTTGAGAAAGTGCAAGAGTTTGGTGGGCAACTTACGTAGGTTTTTTTTTTATGGTGTTGTCTAGTACCATACAGGACTTGAGTCTTGATGGTATTGTTTTAGATGTGGTTGTCTGACTAAAACTCAGTCACAATTCCTATAAAGGAAAAAATTTAACTCCATTAATGGAACTCTCTGTTGAACAAGTGAGGTGTACTTGGCAGTACAAATGAGGTTGCTTCCAAATTCCACATTTATTACTAAGCATCAGAGATGCTATTGTTGCCCATGAAGACTCGCAAGAATATTTAAATCTTTGACAGTGATTTTGTTGTTAGTAATAACTGGTAGATATTTAGTTATGTTTGCTATTTTTCATAATTCATTGGTGTTTCCATGTAACTATTTTCAATTCGGCATCTTTTGTTTGCATGTTAAGTTGGTTCATGTTGATGCAGATTATGTCTGAAATAACCATCTCGGAGCCTAGAAAGAGAGGGGATTTTCTCTTAGTAATAGGTTCCCCATTTGGAGCCTTGTCTCCATTGCATTTTTATAACAGGTTGTTTTCTTTCTTTCAAAGTCCCTTTTCCTCCAAATTACAGCACATCATTACATTCCTTATTACCTACATACTTGTGAGATACAAGTAGTTTTTATTCCATTTCTTAACTTTCTAAGTTTGTATTCACACCTAGTAGCAGCATTTCAGTGGGCATTGTTGCTAATTCATGGCCTCCTGCATCTAGCCAACCTACACTATTGATGGCTGATATTCGCTGCCTACCTGGTGAGATATGGTGGCTATTGAATCCTGAATCATATGCTAATTAAGGAATTAACATTTTCATTACTAAACTATCTCTGTGCCCATATAATCCAGGAATGGAAGGTAGCCCTATTTTTAGCGACCGAACTAGCTTCATTATGATGTGAGTTAATACTTTATTAAATTACCAAGTCCACACATTCTCTGGTCTTGCATGGTATGTGTATTAATGGATCTTGCATGCTAGAGAACCCTGAATTATTAGGTGCTTTTTTTTTTACATGATTCAAGGCCATAGAGAGTCAGAGAGATGTTATATGTTGCCCTTAGATTACTGGTCGTTATTATCTACATTGAGCATGTTTTACAGTGAGCTATAAAGAACAGAAGCCTATAATCATGGTGTGTAAACACATGAACTTGATTGATCAACTCAAGAGTTCTTTACTGTGTAGGTTCCTGGTACCTCCACATGCAAGGTAAGAATGTGACTAATATTCCAGATTTAGGCTCGGAAATTCATGCTTGAAATGTCGGAATAACAATGTCCATTTATATGGGCACCATAGTCTGATAATAATAGGTATAATCTTAAGATAACATAAGACAAACAGTCTTGAGAAAATATCTATTTATAACTTTAAACTGGGTTGATTTATTCTGGCTGAAGATTTATCATTAGTTTCAACAACTAAATTTGAAAAGTAATTTCAAGTTCTTATGCAATACAAAATAGGTGATTCTTATGGGAAATCCTTTTCCTGTGGTCTCTCTTCTTTAGGAAATTTATTATAACACTCCCTGACTCTGCAGCTCAAGGCAGAGAAGCAGTTAGAGGCATATATTTTTTTTTTTGCTGTTGAATATATAAAAAAAAAAAAAAATCACTCTTTACTTTTGCAGGCTAAGCTTCTTACAGGTCTGAAGGTGAACAGGCCTCCTTCAAACTTACAACAGTTTCCAGGGTGTTCTGATTTATTTCTGGGTTGATTCTAAGTAGGTGGGTAGGCCCTTGGTTCCAAATTTGAACCAGGGCTCTGATACCAATTGTAATGCCCAAAAATATATATCTAAACATTGTTATCCTCACAAGCAATTATTTCTTAACTAAAACAATATCTATTCAGCATAATATCGATCTTCATACCAACAACTTCAGCAATTTAGATTCATCAAATATTAACGAATTCATAGCAGAATAAATAAATGCATAATTCAACAGGGTACCTGGTTCTGATGCTATTTTCGTTGCCAGCTGCCTTGCTGCTGCTGCTCTCCTGCTACCTGCTACACAACCCAGTCCTATTGCAAACACAGAAAAATTGCCCAAAACTATTGTCCACCCTGCCAACTAGGAAAACAACCTAGCTCCAGGATATCTATGGATATCCTGGCCCTCCGAGCCCAAAACCTCTAGCAACCCTGGTCCACTGTGTCAATCCCAAACACAAAATTCCTCCCTGGTCCAATACTCAGAGTTCTCCCCAAAAACAAATCATGGCCTCCTTCCCATCAAATGCCCCCCTCCAACTCCTTCCTTCCTTCCTTATCTCTCCCTTCACCAACACTCCTTCCTCCATTAAATTCCTTATCCCTTCATTTAATTACCCTTATCCATTCATTAATTCTCTTATCTTCTCGGGATCCTTATGTGATCCCTTCTTGTATACGTAACTTGATTAAATGTTATATTTTATTCTCCACCTTTAATTTAATACTTTATTAATTAATGAATTAGTTAATAATTAAATCAATCATTAACCATATTGATTAAAAAGTTAATTATACATAAATTAATCATAATCAAGACTAACTAATTAATAATAAATAATTAGTTAAGGTTATTTTAATAAATAATTATAGTTTAGCTAATCTTTTAGGATTACATTATTAAATTAATTATAATTTATAATCAAGGGTCGTTACACTGCGAGTATGAATGATATGATGGAGGTGGAGTGTTCTTGGGGGACGACTCAAAAACCAAAATTGTCGAACGAGGAAGAGTTCGACAGATACTACAAGATGGGAGGAAAAGAACCCTTCTAGGTGTGATACACATTTCAGGGTTGGAAAGAAACTTGGTATTTGTTAGTAAGATGAGTGATGTTGGAGTGCACACTCTGTTTCAAAAGGATTTGTGCAAGATGGTCAGAGGTGTGATGGTCTTAATGAAAGGAGTCTGGATTGGAACCCTATAAAATATGTTAGGGAATGTTAACTCGACTAGATGAAAAAACATAGTTTCTCTTGAAGTCGACTCGAATTTGACTCAACTCGACCCAACTCAGGTTGATTCGGTACAAACCGACTCAACAAGACATGATAAAATCGAATCGACCCTGTTATGGAATGAGAGGATGAGACACATTGGCGAAAAATGAATTTGAGCTATGCAGAACAAAGGTATGGTCAAACGATTTCCTGAATGTGGCTTAGAAGTCGAATTTTGTGAACATTGCATATATGGAAAACAAAGTCTAGCGAGGTTCCCATCTGAAGCGAAAAGGGAAAATGGGATTCTAGAATTGGTACATAGTGATGTGTTTGTCTCGGTTACAGTGCCTTCACTTGATGGATCCCTGTATTATATTTCCTTCGTAGATTAGTTTTCCAGGAAGACATGGATATATTTCCTAAGAAATAAATCAGATGTTTTCGAGAAATTTAAAGGGGTTAAAGCTCTTGTAGAAAACAAGACAGATAAGAAGATTAAGGTGTTGAGAACTTACAATGGTGGTGAATTTTGTGGAAGAGAATTTGATAAGATCTATAAACAATGTGGCATATCACACCAAAATAACACACCATATACCTTACATAAAAATGGAGTTTCCAAGAGAATGAAAATAACGTTGATGGATAAGGCAAGAAGCATGTGCATTGGTGTTGGGGTCGCACAAGAATTCTGGGAGGAGGTAGTCAACACTGCAATATATCTAGTGAATATGTCTCCTTCGATGCTATTTGATACAAATCCACATGAGGCATGGTTGGGTAAGAATCCTTCGGTTTCACATCTCATAGTATTTGGCTATGATTCATTTTTGCATGTTCCCAAGGAAAAGAGGAGCAAGTTGAACATGAAGGCAATCAAATTTATTTTCATTGGATACAAAGAAGGAATGAAAGGATATAAGCTCTAGGATCCTGCATCAAGGAAAATAGTTTACAATTCAGATGTGGTCTTCAGAGAATTCAGAGTTAAGTCTAAGCCTGAGGAAATTGCTCAGATCGATAATAATCCTTAGACGGTGCAATTTGAACTGAGGAATGAAGAAGATGATTTAGATGAGTCGACTAAATTAAAGGAAGAGGTGGAACATCAAACTCCAGTGGTAAGGAGGTCAGAAAGAGTAAGAAAACCATTCGAAAGGTATAGTCCGCCTGAATTTTCTTCCACATTCATGTTAACTACCATTGACGATGAGCCCAAGTCAGTCAGTGAGGCATTCGACTCGATAGAGGATAAACTCTTGAAGGATGCCATGGCTGAAGAGATGGAATCCTTTCACAAGAATCATACATGGTATTTAGTCAAGTTACCTAGCGAAATAAATTTCATCGGTAGAAAATGGGTATTCAAGAAGAAGATGAATATTGCAGGTCAAGTCGAGAAGTTCAAATCTCGACTGGTAGTGAAAGGATGTTCCCAAGTCGAGGGAGTCAACTTCTGTGATATTTTTTTCGCCTGTTCAAAAATTAACTTCCATTAAAGTAATAGTTTCTCTAGCTACAACATTCGATATGGAAATAGAACAGATGGATGTAAAGAAAACTTTCCTACATGGGGACCTAGAAGAAGAAATCTACATGAAACAACCTGAAGGATTTGTAGTAAAGGGAAAGCAAGAGTCGGTGTGCAAACTGAAAAGATCCCCTTATGGTCTAAAGAAATCACCAAGGATGTGTTACCAAAAGTTTGACACATACATCCTTAGTTTTGGATTTGTGAGAAGTAAGGTTGATCACTACATATATTCCAAGGAAGAAGGTGGGCGTTTCATATATGTAGCTTTATATGTCGATGACATGTTGTTGATTGGAAAAAACATGGACGTAATAAAGGAGGTGAAGAAGCATCTATCCTCCAAGTTCGACATGAAGGATCTCAATGTAGTTAAATTCATTCTAGGAATGGATATTAAGAAAGATCGAGCCACTAGAAAGCTCTAGTTGAATCAGACGAAGAATATTGAAACAGTTTTGAAATGTTTCAACATCCAGGATTGCAAACTGGTGAAGGTGCCAATTCATGTGGGAGCAAGGCTAACTGTTGAACAGTTTCCAAAGACACATGAATAAATAGAGGACATGGCATGTGTTTCCTATGCAAGTGTTGTTGGCAGTATGATGTATGTGATGGTATGCACTTGACCATACATTGCCCATGCAGTGGGAGTGTTGAGAAGTTACATGTCGACACCTGGAAAGGATCATTGGACAATTGTCAAGAGAGTATTCAGGTATTTTTGTGGCCCGAAGGACTATGCTATATGCTACCAAGGAAGACCTGGAGGTGACAATGGTAAATTAAATGTACATGGCTTTGTCGGCACCGAATGGGCTGGAGATCTGTATTCACGGAGGTTGACTAGTGGATATGTCTTCAATATGTTAAGTGGAGAAATGAGATGGATGAATAAGAGACAAGAGGTCGTAGCCTTGTCAACAACAGAAGTTAAATACATGGTGGCCACTCATGGAAGCCAAGAGAGAGATCTATGAAGGTAAATTTCAACAACCAAAGCACAATATTTCTGGCAAACAACCTTGCTTATCATTCGAAGACTAATCACATTGATGTACAATGTCATTTCGTAAGAGATATGGGGGGAAAGTAACAAGGTGCTACTGGAGAAAGTAGACATGTCAGAAAACATAGCAGACTTGTTGACCAAGTCTGTGAGTGTTTTGAAGTTATCTTGGTGTAGATAAGAAATGGGCATTATTTCCCTGGGTCTGTGAATGAAAGTTCAGGAATCTCTTGGTTTCAACAAAGAAGAAAACAAGTGGGAGAATGTTGGGTTGTTATATTCTTTGCAGTGAAAGTCTATTCGACGTGGATCGATTGACGGTCAAAGTTAATGTGGATCGACAGAAGGTCAAGGATCAAGGTATATCAATAATAAGTCGAAGGTCAAGGTTATTCAACAGGGTAAATTCAAAGTCGAAGTTTGAGGCGGTTCAACATGGTAAAGGAATTGACATCAAGTAAAAGAGGTCAACCAACAAGAGGTCAATTGGAGAGCATGTGGCGACCGACTGAAGACCGAATGAAGTTCGATTGGTAGTATACTAGTAATCCAACTTGGAGTCAACTATAACAGAATCTCAAGATTCGTACAATTTGTAGACAATGATTTGCATGGATCTATAACTGTTTTTGGGAACCAAGTATTTAGGGTTTTTCATGTTGTAAATCCTATAAAGAGGCGTGTTGTAAGGTTGTAAAGGATAATCAATGAATTGTAAGATAGCTGGTGTTTATAGAAATATTTAGATGTAGGTTGATGGCCATGCAAATGTAAGATGGATTGGCTATAGGGTCATTCTTGTGCAAGCAAGAGGGTATGATGTTGATTGTATCTTAGGTGTGGACCAAGGTTAGACATGTAACCTTTTATTCAGATTGAATAAGACAACAAAAGAGAATAATGCTCAAGGAATGTTGGTTTTCCCAGTTTGGGTTTCCAGGATAAAATTTATGTGTATAGTGTGATTGTTTTTTCATTTACATTCTTGATTATATTATTTTTCTCTTCTACTAGGTTTAGTGTGGAAGTGCATCTCATTTCCTGACAATAATGACATTTTTAATTTGTGTAAGCTTCAAATAACACCTCTTACTTCTAACCTCATGATGATTTAAATTAGAAAAGGAATTATAGCTTACTAAAGACCCATGTAGCTTTAGGAGGATAAGATAAGATACTTTCTACACAATTGATCCAGATTTTATGAGCATAACGAAATGACTACAGATTATTAATAAGTGCTTAACACAAAATAACAAAGATACAGTAAAATTGGTTTTCTATTCAATAAGGAATAAGATGAAACTATAAAATGTAGCAGAAACAAGCTTGTTGGAATGGTGGCAGCTTATCTCTGAGAAGAGATGTGACGGTTGTGCTCATTCGCAAGAAGATGATTACAATGAGTCTCTGGAGGCCTTTGTACAATAAACAGGAATGAAAAAAACCCTAGACATCGAAAAACCTAACCCTAGGAGATGAAGCACCAAAAGTCATGTGGGTCTCGTCTGGGTAAGTTAGTACATCAACTTCCTGGGGTCGTAACTTTTGCATATGATCTCCGCTTTAAGCGTATGATATATTGTTGGAAAGGTATCATAGAGGAGATTCATTTTGGGGGATCAATAATTCCTTTAGATATCATTAAGAAGCTTGATCCTGAAAAACCTTCATTTAGGCCCTCAAAATGGCCCTGAAAGTTAAAATTGCTAAAAATAGTAAATTGTCAAAATTGTCAGAAAAATGTTTTGAGCTAGTTGGAAAAGGTGGGTGGCCACCAATATCCACCTAGATCAATCCTCCCTCCTTAGGAAGCAATGGTATCCATTGTGTTGAGTTCCCCCATTAGATGAGGAAATTTCTGTTGAATTTTTCCCCAGGTGAGCCACTTACCTTGGTTCAGGAGCTGCCCTGCTTTGACGACTCGATAAAGATGGATCCTTTGTTGTTGAGTGCCCTTGATCTGTGTGTCCACAAAATGATCGTTGGATACCTATTGTATGCAGTTGGGGTTGAGCTCTGTTGGTGTCAGCTACTCTGCTACGCCTGAGGTGTCCAATAATGGTGGGAAATAAGGGCAAAAGAGATCCATGTTGAACATTGGGTGTAGGCCAAGGAAAAGAGGAATGTTTAGCTCAAAAGAATTATCCCCCATGGCCTTGGTTATGGTGTATGGCCCATAATGGAGTGGGAAAATCTTTCGATGGGGTCTTGTAAGGTGTTATTTCTATAAGTGCAACCAAACTTTGTCGCCCACCTGAAACTTATGTGGCACCTGATGTTGATCATGGCGTTGCTTGTACTTGTCATTGAACTTTTGTATAATATCTTGAACCTATTGGCGGATGTGCTAGATCCGCTCAATGAACTGAGTGGCTTTGTCAGCTTCATTTGGAGTAGGAGATGAGTCAGTCGAGGTGACCGCAAGGGGAAGTGCAACATCTATGGGACCCAATGATTGGAATCCCAACCCCACCTGAAAGGGGTTGTAGCCGGTTGAGCTATGCAGGGCTCGATTGTAGCTATGTTGGACATAGGGAAGGCTCTCATCCCATGTGTGAGGGTTCTTTGAATTATACATGCGAAGGATATGCACAATCATTTGATTTACGACCTTGCTTTGGCCATCTGTCTGGGGGTGGAAGGCCGTGGATTTGGTGAGCTTGGTGTCCAGCAGTGACCAGAGGCTCGACCAGAATGTGCTGAGAAATCGACTGTCCTGATCTAACACAACATTTTTGTGGGATTCCAAAATGTACCTAGACTCGTTCAAAGAAGAGATTGGCAATGGCCTCTGTTGCGATGTTCTTCTTACAGGAAACCAGAATCGCCATCTTAGAAAAGCAATCAACAACCAAAAAAACACATTCATTTCCCCACTTGGTGGATGGGAGGCCCAACATGTAGTCCATTGAGATGGATTCCCATGACCTGATAGGAGTAGGAAGATGGGTGTACAGGCCCTATTTCTTAGTGTTCGGTTTGGAAATAGTGCAAGCAGTGCAGGTCCTGATATACTTGCTGACCTCTTGTCGAAGTTTTGGCCAGTAGAAATGTTTCAATAGCATCGCCACTATCTTTTCGACACCAAAGTGTCCTACCACTTGACTGTAGTTAGCTTCGCAAATAATCTTCGCTCGCTCGCTTGATGGAACATAGATATGGCCTAGACGACACAACAACCCATCCTGAAGATGGAAATTATCGACAATTTTGTTTGCACACAAAATTTGGTAGGTGGTGACGAAGTCTGGGTATATCTCATAGATTTGGGTCCATCTAGAGGTCTCATGGTCATAGGATTCTAGCACCATGGTGAGTGTCATGACTGGTGGTCTGTAGAGGCAATCAACAACACGATTGGGGCTTCCTATTTTATACTTGATGTTGAGGTGGAATTGTTGCAAGTATGTGGACCACTTTTGATGGAGATCATTCTGTAATTTTCCTTGTGCCTGCATGAACTGCAGTGGCTTATGATTAGTGTGGATGATTGTCTCCTTCCCAAGAATGTAATGTCTCCATGGGCGGTAGGCTTGCACAATGGAGTACAATTATTTGTCGTAAGTAGGGTACTTACGGACAACATCTGATAGTGTCTCACTATGATAGGCCACGGGTGGTCGTGCTGAGTGAGAACGGCGCCCACCACATAGTCTGAAGCATCTGTCTCGATATCAAAGGGTTGTTATAGGTTTGGTAGTGAAAGTAATGGGGTTGAGCACAAGCGTTGCTTCAAATCATCGAACGCTTGTTGTTGGGACCGGTCCCACGCGAATTTCACCTTACCACCACCCCTGGTTATTTGGCTGAGGGCCCATGCAATATGGGAGAATCCCAACACAAACCTATGGTAGAAATTGTCAAGGCCCAAGAAGCTCCAAAGCTTAGTGAGTGTGGTTGGGGCTGGCCAATCACGAATGACTTGGATCTTGGTTGGATCCACATGTACACCATGTTGATCAATTATGTAGCCTAGGTAATGGACCATGTCCATGTCGAAGGATCATTTTTCCAAGTTGGCATATAGCTTGTGCTGTCGCAGGGTGTGTAGAACCTGTTGAATATGTTGCAAGTGTTCGGCCCAAGTCTTGTTGTAAATCAGAATGTCATCCAGATACACTACTGCAAAAGTATTGGTGAATGGTCACAAGATATCATCCATCATCCTCATGAAAGTGGCTGGAGCATTTGTCAAACCAAAGGGCATGACCAACCATTCAAAAATTCCTTCCTTTGACTTGAAGGAGGTTTTCCATACATCTTTTTGTTCTATCGAGATCTGGTGGTAGCCAAAATTCAGATCAATATTACTGAAGTATTTGGACCCCGTGATTTGATCAAGTAGGTCGTCGATTCAGGGAATCGGGTAATGGTTTTTTACTGTGATTTTATTCAAAACCCGGTAATCAATGCAGAGTCACCAAGTTCCATCTTTCTTCTGTACCAGCACAATTGGGCTTCCACAAGGTGATGAGCTGGGACAGATGTGCCCCTTGTGGAGCAGTTCTTGGATCTGTCACTTGATCTCCTCATTCTCTAACAGAGAGCGGTGATAGACTGGTCCATTGGGCAGCGGTGCATCGGGGGTCAGATTGATGGGGTGCTTGACCTGACAGTGTCGAGGTACCTCGGTAGGTGAGGAGAAGATATCTGAGTATTCTTCCATGACCTTATCTACTTTCTTCTGCTATGGGGGGTCAACCGCAGAGACCCTGGATGTGGTTGTGATCTTTTTCTTATTCTGAGAGAAAATCACGAAGAAGACAAACTTCCTCGTTTGAAAGATGACCTTCCTACATTTCTTAGCAGAGATCAAGGAAATAGCACTAGGTGGGACTACCTCGGGTATCCTGTACAATTTCCTGTTCAAAGTAATAATAACACTACAAGGCCTAGACTCATACACAACATGATGTTTCCATAAATAAGGTTGGCCCAAAAGAACATCACAAACTTCGAGAGGAGAAACATCACACAATACCTCGTCTTTGAAGGGCTTGATGTCGTACGACAGTCGACACTACTGGCTAACGCAGAGATCACTTCCTTGGCGGAGCCATCCAATGGTGTAGGGTTGTGGGTGCGATGTTGTCGATAGGGCCAGCTGCTTGATGACCTCTATTGAAATGAGGTTATTCTGGCTACCGCTATCCACGATGAAGTGCAGTGGGGTGCCTTTTACCCACATATGTGAATGGAAGAGGCGTTCTCCTTCTTCTGGCTCATCTGATTCACCAGGCTAGAGCTTGGCAGTAGCATCAGTGGCACTAGGTTCCGCATATCGGATTTGTCTCCCCCTTTCTGTTTATGGCTCAGCTTCTGAACCCGCATCTAATTCAGAGGCTTTCACTTCGGCCACCAGTGACTTCTTTGAGCAACAGTCAACAGTGTTATGCCAAGGGATCTTATGGAAGTTGCACCACTTCCTGGTATCCCTCTTTGTCTTTCTGGTGTCCTTCTTTACTTGCAGCTTAGACTGGTTGTCTTGATACTGTCCATCTTTTCTCTGTCCTTTTTTTTGTGGGTTGGGGCCACCCTTTCCTGTATTTTTTTGTGAGGGGTTCCCAGGCCCAAATTTCCACGTCTTTTGTTTGAGCTTCTACTCAATTTTGACAACATATCGGTAGGTCGCGCCCAAGGATGAGATGTCCAAAAATTCCATTTCGGTTTGGATGTATCTATGCAGAGCGTTGTGATACTTGAGCACCAGATGTCATTCTGAATCTTTGATACCCAGCTTGGTGCACGAGGTATGAAAGATATTTTTGAAATCTGGCACTGCTTGGTCTCTTTCTTGCCACAATGTGGTCCATTTGGTATACAAGTATTCATAACTTTCGACAGGGTAGTATTGTTCCTTAATAGCATCCCTGAAGGATTCCCAAGTGGCTGTGACTGTAAATAATGAGGGTTCTTTTGTTTCCTTTTTCTCACAGAAATTTTCCCACCAATCTTTGACATGGGGAACGACTTTGAGGAGAGAAAAAATAATATTTTCTCCATTTGAAAAGTTATGGACAGAAAAATACCCTTCTAGTAGATTCAACCACTTGTCTACAGAATCTGCATCTATCTCACCTTCAACTATAGGAATATTGAAGTTTATTTGTACGTTGAAGGGGGTGGAACCTCTACTCGAATAAGATGTGTCGCATGTTGGTAGTCGTCGAAGGATTTGTGTGAAACTATCCATCATCTCATTGCTTTATTGCGTGAGGGATTCCTCAATCAACAGTTTGCAAGGATCTCCTTTCCCATCATATTTCTTTTCTCCTGCCATGAGAGGTCGCTTGGGTGTGCAAGAGATTTTGTCCTCAAGAGAAACAAGCTCGAGACCCAACTCTTTATACTTCGACCTCGTTGGGGACATGCATTAAGACGACAAGGAGCATACCCCTTTGATACCACTGATCCATATTTTATGAGAAAAATGAAATGACTACAGATTATTAACAAGTGCTTAACAAAAAATAACAGAGATACAGTAAAATTCGTTTTCTATTCAATAAGGAAATAAGCTGAAACTGTAAAATGCAGTGGAAACAAGCTTGCTAGAATGGTGGTGACTTATCTCTGAGAAGAGATGTGACGGTTGCGCTCATTCGCAAGAACATGATTGCAATGAGGCTTTGAAGGCCTTTTTACAATAAACATGAATGAAAAAAACCATATACATCCAAAAACCTAACCCTAAGAGATGAAGCGCCAAAAGTCATGTGGGCCCTGTCTGGGTAAGTCAGTACATCAACTTCCCGGGGTCGTAACTTTTACATACGATCTTTGTTTTAGGCGTATGATAGCCCATTGGAAAGGTATCGTTGAGGAGATTCATTTTGGGGGCTCAATCATGCCTTCGAATATCATTCATAATCTTGATCCGGAAAAACCTTCATTTAGGCCCTCAAACTGGCCTCACAAGTTAAAACTACTAAAAATAGTAAATTGCCAAAATTGTCAGAAAACTGTTTTGAGCCAGTTAGAAAAGGTGGGTGGCCATCGATATCCACCTGGATCAACAATTCTATGGATTCCTCCCAAATATAGAATAGGTTAACATAGAAATAATTTCCAACTCTACATGAATGCCTTCATTAAACTCCTTTAATTAGAATCCCAAAATGATATTTTTCATTTTCAAGGAAGCAATTAATATTTAGGATTAGGGTTGGATGACTTTCCTCTTTCTCTAGTGTTAGAATTTCCCAATTCCACTCGGTTTTTCACCCGATAATTTTGGTAACTTGACAACCCCTCCTCCCTGAAATATTGGTTAGTTAACGCCCACAATATGTATATCCCTAGTTTCATTTTAAAAACACCCTTATTTCATTAGTACTACCCTAGTTATACATATCAAGTTATACATATCAAGGTTGGCTTGCTTGTTGGCCAACTCATCTTGCTTCTCCAACATCTAGAAGAAGGAAACCCACATGGAATAAAAGCTTAGGTCTAGATTCCTTTGTATGATGCACATGGGCCTTACATTTTTTTAAAAACAATGTTGAGCTAGAGATCTAATAATAATGACAAAATTACCAATCATTATTGTCTGGGTCACTCCCTTTTACTTAAGAAGGGTGAGACCTTGATAGAGTGTCCAATCCTCACTTCATTAATATTGGATGTCCCTAATACCCAAGCAAACTCCAATTCTATCTATCCTCTTGGATTATATATAATCCCGACCTACCCCTTCTTTCTTATGCCTGTTGCCCACATTAACAAGATTATTTATATTATGTATTTATCTTCAATATATTTATATAAACTTGACACAAATATTCTATCTTACTTACCAACATCAAAATTCTACCCATACCATAGTTCCTCATTCTCATCTTACTTGCCAAGATTAAAATTCTATGATAAATTTATCCAATGTTTAAAGGTTGCCATGCTTTTTCATTCTCCATACTAATTGTTGGATCAATAGATATAGAACTGACCAAAATCTAGCCAAGTCCATCCACGCATCCCTTCTCTAAAACATGGAAAACTACTTATTTCTGAATATCGCAAACGACACAAAAGCAATCAATGCCACCTAGGTCTTTGCTAGAATTTCACATCCGCTACATCTAGAATGCTCGAGATAGTAAGCCAATAAAATGGAGAGTAACGAGTGCATGTGGGTTTTTGGTCTCATCTGTAAGCTACTTCTAAAGTCTTCAACCATCCAGTCAGAAATGAAGATATGAGAACGCTCGACAAGCAGTAATTCCGGGTACAAATAGCAGAAAAAGAAGAGTGAATTCTATAAATCTATAAAGCATTCGTGGAAGAGAAATGCTACACATAGACATCGATGATATTAATCTCTATAACTAAAAATGTTTGCAGTGGATATGAAAATGCTCTTAAAGATATTGGAAAGCCAGAAAAGGTGAAAGATGTTGTTGCGTAGTCTAAAGGCAAATCTAACGGATTGACTCATAGATGGGATGCTTTGGTTCAGTCGCCACGGACCGCCCGTTGCTCAACCATGTCCGCATATCTCACCCTTTATCTAAACTCTTCTGTCCCATCAATACGTATATATCCTCAGCGCTCTTTTCATATTTAGTTCAACCTTCATCACTTGTAAATTTCACACCATGGTAGGGATAAAATCCATCGTCCTTGTTCTATCTTTTTCACATACTTCTCACACATAGTATCAGTTCGTAATTTAGTCGGCAGTACGATTGCTTATGGAGCTTTTTCTGGATCTGCAATAGGAAATAAGTCAAGACTGTCGCATACCCGAGTGGTTTCGAACCTCTTCGATTTAATTGCTGAGTTTAATCGGGAGGAATCTGAGGATTTTGTAGCTGGATTAATGGAGATTATTCCTAATCTTCTAGACGAAATCGGTCGACAGTGCTTGCTCAGAGTGTCTTACAAGTCACATGATAAACTCAAAGCTGTGTGCAGAAGCTAGGAGGCTTTATTGAGTAGCCCATGGTTCTATGAGGACAGAAAGATCTCTGGGACTAGCTAGCAGTTGATATGTTTGATTCAGGCTATTCCTCCAGGGAACTAGACTGAGGATAAGTGGCAGGGTGCTCCCGCTTATGGGCTAACTCTGTATGACCCTCTGCAGGGTACCTGGGATCGGCTCCCTTCAATTCCCCAATTTCCGGATGTGATTCCCCTCTTCTGTCAGTGCGTTTGGGTGGATTTGAAATTGGTGATGATTGGGGGATGGCATCCCTCCCACTGGGAGGCAATGAGTTGTGTCTTCATCTATGATTTCACATCTTGTGCATGGCGCCAGGGAGACAATATGCCCACGATTCGATCCTTCTTTGCCTGCTCTGTTTCTCCAGACGGGCTTATCTACATCGTCGGAGGACACGACAACAATAAAAATGCTCCGCGGACTGCAGAGACTTATGATGTTAAACATAACAAGTGGGAGATTCTACCTCCCATGAGACAAGAGCGAAACTGATGCCATGGAATCTGTTTAAATGGAAAATTCATTGTTATAAGTGGGTATTCAATAGAGTCGCAGGGTCGATTCGACGGTTCATACTCTCCTCGGTCTTAACGTCCATTGATCCAATGGTTCATACTCTCCTCGATCTTAACGACCAGTGATCCGACGGTTCATACTCTCCTCGATCTTAACGGCCATTGATCCGTGGCTTAACACCCGATTGGTCCATGATCTCTATTTGAAGAGCATGATCGATTGTGAGAAAATCTCTTGTAAAATCTCTATGTAATCTTTTTCTTTGCATTAATAAACTACTCTAAGTGGTCGTGTTGGTTGGGGCTGTGGATGTTTCCCCATAGGGATTTTACCACGTGAAAACATCGGTGTGTTGATCTTTGATCTGGTTATGTGAGTGGTTACTGAAGGTGTTCGTCCTCTGTTGGAATACATGTGTTGTCAAACATGGTATCAGAGCCTGTTTGAAGACCCGCTCCTGTTGTAGATCGAGATCGTGAAGCCGAGTTGCCTCATCTCCATTTTCTAGCATTTCCGTACATTTCTAGGCTGAGAGGACTATTCCATTGCGTCCAAAGCACTCGTTTCATTTAGGAACACTTTTCGTTTCACTCGAAAAGGTTTTTGTTTTCCCAAGATATGACCATTACAGTCAGATCCAGAGGTATAAAGTCTGAATACGCATTTTTTTTTTAAATTTTTGCAAAGTTTTGATTTTATTTCGGTTTGTATTTTTTTTATTTCCGGACTGCTACTCTTTTAGATCTGTGTATGCTCTTTTCCCCGTGCCTTGTGCGATCTCGGCAAATCAGAAACAGATAGGAAAAGGTGCATCTTTCGGGTAAGCTAACCGAGATCTAACCCTTGTTGTCATCGAGAAGCGAATTTTTTTTCTTGTGTGAAAAGAGTTTTTTTGGAGCATGCTCTCCAACAACAACAACAAAAATCCTCCTTATAAACATTACAATATGTTTTGCTAGACCATTTGGTTAAAACTTGCCTTATTAAGCAAGAGCTCTTGAGTTCAAGTCCCTCTTTTGTTACTTTTTTTGAAAAAATTCATGCTAAAAATTGTAAAGTGCATTTCACTTCAAGTATAAAAATGAATCACCATAAGTAGCTTTATATTTTATTTTAGAGTTATTTTGCATCAAGGGTGATTTTAAGAACCCCACCTAAATTTGTATATATAATAAATGGGCGAATCCCCATGATACATAAGAAAAAATGAAGGCTATTTTATCAATTATATAATATGTATATATATTTTTTTGGCGAATCTTTTAGTCAATTATATAATCTTGTAAAATCTTGGCG
>ML793683.1:270682-282354 GCA_009831015.1 Picea engelmannii | reverse complement strand
AGGCACTAGTCTAAGAACAAAACGTTGAGGTTTTCATGCTTAAACTTTCTTTTAAACACTCTTTATTTGAAACCCTAACTAACCCTAGCGTCTAGACTAACCCTAATTGATGATGACGTCTTGCCTCCTTTAAACTTGTGCTTGGACCAAAAGTTGCGATTGACTCATCTCTTGATAGCCATAGAGGTTTTATGCAATTTCATTGGTTGATTTGTCAAAACGTCCACCTCTTTGACTAGCTAACCCTAACCCTAAAAAAACAACAATATAGGTGACGTCATACCTGTTTAAAACCCTTGTTTGGCATAAAACGTTTTGACATTTGTCACCCTTTTGATAGACTTTGAGTTGTTGATTGCATTTATAAGCTTGTTTGACAAAATGTTCCTCTCATTGTCTCCTGAAATTGACCTAATACTAGGGCTGACGTCACCCTAAATCTGCAATAGTGACACAACAACAGTATTTATATGAGCAGATTTGTGATATTTATTGCATTGTGATAATACAAAGATTTGATTTTATACATTGAATGCCTATATCTCTTGTGTATTTATTGAATAAGTGACTTAAAATATAAGTTTTAATTGCAATCATTGACTTCGTCAATAATTACACTCATTATTGCTCATATATGTTAAAGATAGTCATTAATACTTTGAAGTACTAACCACTCCAGCACATCTTCTAGCTTTATTTGTCTTGTCTCGCAAACAGGTGCCATCCAGTGGAATATCTTCTTCTTTTTGACTATCATATTGGCAGTAATCTGTGAAGGGAAGCCTATCCTTAACCTTTGAATACTTAAACCTTGATCCTTCTCCTTCAGAGCCCCAGATTACTAGGGACGTCTCCCTTGGGATTAGCCACCCTAAATAGAAAGAGATCCCCATCCAGGTGACAGTGGGTGGGGAAGCTTCTGTTACGCTAGTTTGAAGACTTGACTCAAGCTACCTAAACCTTTCCTACAAACTGTGCGATCACATGGCGTACACTTCATTATTGGCTGTTTAGCCCGACTATTTGCTCTTGGTGGTGATCTGTGAAGAGGGAATTTCACTTTGACCTTTATACCTTAGCCTCTTCAAAACTCCAGGTTACCAGGGATGTCTTCCCTAGGCCTAACCTTCCTGAAGAGAAAGAACCTCCCCATCATGGTGACATTGGGTGGGGTAGGTTCCTGTTACACCAGTTTGGCCTCTATCTTCTAGCCTTTTGACCTAGCTACAAACTGTGCGATAACAGGAGCCTTATGTTGCTTATTGTTGTAGCGAGGATGATGCTTCTTGGGATTCTTGGGTTTATCTTTCTGTTGGGAAACTAAGGATTTGTTGGAGGTATCTACAGTGATGATCACTCAAATTTGTACAAGATTATCTTCCTCTCTAATCAAAGCAACACAAAAAGACTCAAGAGTGGGTTTTTTATAATTTGTGCCTAGAGCCTCTCTCATGACATAAAAGGTAGATACAAACACAAAATATGCACTACCTAGCTTAGAGATAATAAGATAGATGCAACGCTCTTCCTCCATCTTTATCTCACATTCTTCACATAAAATTCTGAGTGGTTTAAACTTAGATAGATATTCTCCAATGTAAGAAAAATCACTTGGATTTAAAGTTAGTACTTGATTTTCTAATTGTTGTGCTCGAATAATATTGAGTTTACCAAACACAGTTTCAATATTTTCCCAAGCTTCATCGGGGTCATCAATTTCTTTAAGGTGGAACCTTAAATCAGGAGAGATGGACATTCCAATTAGTCCACATGCTTCATCACTCCTATTAGCCCATTTGACTTTCTTATCAACATTAGTGGGTTCTTTTTCCTTTCCCAAGGTAATCCGGTACAAGCCTTTACTTCTTAATAAATTCTCCATATGAGATTTCCATTGAAAGTAGTTGGTGCTAGTAAGCACAAGATTACTGGAAGAAGCCATATTAAATATGTAGATAATATGGATTTAAAAACTAAAACTAATGATTTGGATGGAAATAAATCGAAAAATTGTGTGGGTTTAAAAAAAATGGCACTTAAAATAGAGTTCGGATGTGAAAGTTATGCCCTTTAAAAAAAAGACATAAACGATAACCAAATGACCATGTGGTGGTGTAAGTTGTTTTATAAAGTGACCCACTTTTATAAAGAGAAGTGGGGATAACTTTTACAATGAAGTTACTTTATAAAAGAAAAACTACATGCAAAATAAATAACTCTAAAATAAAATATTAAAGCTACTTATAGTGATTCACTTTTATACTTGAAGTGAAATACACTTTATAATTTGAGCATGAACTTTTTCAAAAAAAAGTAACAAAAATAGAGACTTAACTCAAGACCTCTTACTTAACAAGACAAATTTTAACCAAATGGTCTAGCAAAACATATTGTATTGTTTAGCAAGAGAGTTGTTGGTGTTGTTTTTGTTTTTGAAGACTACCTTGGAGAGCGTGCTAAAAAAAATCTCTTTTGACACAAGAAATAAATTTCGCTTCTCGATGACAACAAGGGTTAGCTCTCAGTTAGCTTACCCAGAAGATGCACCTTTTCCTATCTGTTTCTTATTTTCCAAGATCGCACAGGGCGCGGGGAAAAAAACATACGCAAATATAAAAGAGTAGCAACCCGGAAACAAATAATATAAAACCGAAATACAAACCAAAATAATACTCTGCAAAAACTTTAAAAATGCATATTCAGGATTTATACCTCCAGATCTAACTGAAATGACCATATCTTAGGAAAACATAAACCTTTTCGAATGAAATGAAAATTGTTCATAATTGAAACGAGCGCTCCAGACGCAATGATCTAGGATCTTTTTGTCATGTGACTTATTAAAGAACTGTATTAAATGAGCATAAACTAAAGTACACCATAAATAATGAAAAACTCAAAAGGAAAGAGACATAATCATGCAATATGAACACAAAGAACTTGATAACGGATTTTGTCCTTGGTGGAATACGTCTCCGGGTCCTGCTCTCAAATGGGTAGGTCTTTTTATTAACTCCACAAAAGAATTGGAAAAAATACATAAGTATACATCATTATGGAGTTAAGCCATGGAATCTTTGATCAGATCAGAAAACTAACACCACCACTGCGTTCATGGCGTCGTTTTACCTAAAAATGATTGTCTCCACACCTTGATCCGAGTCGGACACTTTTTGGCCCAAGAGGCACTCTTGCCTTGTTTTACGTGCCACTACTCCTGCAATAAATGTTGAAAATATCGAAAATCATGCCAAAATCCGTACCAAGCCTTACAAGTCTGTATGATTCCATATGGGTGCACTTAGACTCCTCTCTCGTGCTCTTGTTGTCCCGAACTCTGCCCGAATCCCCCTTTAAATAATATTTTTCGGTGGTTATGCAATAAAGGAATCCGTTGGTGCATTGTTTAGTAGGGATAAGTTTGGGTGTTGGTTGGTGGAGGTCCTAGGTTCAAATCCCATGGGCCTCCCAATTTAGCACAGAATTATAACCATTTTGGCGCACCCAGCTAAAACTGGTTGGCAGCCACTAAACTAGCAGAACATGTGTTAAAATTGACAGCGAGTTTGGAGGAGATTATTGCTATTTCTCGCGCACAGTTGGAGGTCAGTAAATATGGCGGACATGCCATGTATAACAAAACTACTGCCATATTTGGTGAAGTTCCTATATTATATTTTTTTCAAAATTCGGTCGCTGAGCCTCCTTGTGCATTTCGGGGGTGCCATGTGGCATCCATTGACTTTCCCACCCATGTGTTGATGTCATCTCCACGTCACCTCGTGACATGTGGTGCCACATGGAATCCATTGGGGTGCCACGTGGAACTTTTTTACTCATCCACTTGGTGCCCCAAAAAGTCCAAATCTAAGTGACACATGACAGCCTCTAGTGCTGCCACGTGGCATGATGACGTTATGATGACATCATCATGACATGTGTCACCCTCTCTGATTTCCATGTAGGCTGTATGGATGTTGATGTCATATGTACTAATGCTGACGTCAGCAGTACGGATGTTGACTCATCCCTATTGACTGGGCTAGGTTGACCAAAACTTTGACCTCTTATATCTTTTGATCCGTAACTTTGTTTGACGAGCCGTTTGTTCCATTAGAAATCTTGTGATTCTCTCTTCGTGATCATGCCATTTTCAGTTAGTTTTGGGAACTTTGATTTTTTTCCCTTTTACTGTTTGCTGAAGCCATTTTGAGCATTCTGATTTGTGTTTGTTCATTCTGAGTTGTTCTTAACCTTCTCTGGATTCTTTTTGGATCACGCCTTCCCATTGAGAGATTTTTGGACCACCAAAATATTTCATTAATTAATTGGTAAGTGAGGGAAGAGTCCCCTCACCGTATCCTTCTCAATCCACTTTGCCTTTCTTGGATGTGTGCTTTTTAAGCCTACTTAAAGATAATTAACATCACCCATGCGTGAAGTCCTCATCCTTCTTTCCAGGATGATATATTCCTGTAACTCATCCAAGTACTCAGGTGCAGGTGCAAACTCATCAAATGAAGGTATTGAAACTTCCTCATCCCGATCCATGATCATGGGAGGCTAAAAAAGTTTCAAGTTATCCACATTCACAACAGAGTAAATCTGCATATACGGTGGAAGATCTAAACGAAAAGCATTAGTGCCACTTTTCTCCAAAATAGTGAAGGGTCCATATCGAATGGGCTTGAGTTTCTTGCCTTCACCCTTCAATCATCCCTTGCTCATGTGAAGCCATACCCGGTCTCCAACCTAGAACTAATGATCAACCATGTGCTTGTCATGCCGAGCTTTATACTATGCTTGACTCTTCTTCAACTGTTCTCTAACTGCCTGTCGTATCTGTTGAATCCTATAGATGAACTTTCGGGCTCTGTCCTCTATTCGTTCTTCATTCACATCGACATCTCTCCCATACATCAAGTCCAAAGGAACCTTTGGTAGGTACCCAAAACATGTATCAAAAGGTGAACTCTGAGTGGATGAATGTAAAGCTCGATTATAAGCATGATGTACATAAGGTATCTGTTCATCCCATAACTTAGGATGCTTGTTGCAATAGCCTCGAAGCAAAAGTACCACTATTCTATTTACCACATCTGTCTGTCTGTTGGTTTGTGGATGGAAAGCAGTGCTCCTCTTCAATTTGGTGTCCATCATTCTCCACAAACTAGTCCAAAAATCCCCAAGGAATCGAGTATCTTGATCCAAGACAATGGACGTTGGTAACCCAAAGTGAATCCAAACATACTGAAAAAATAGATTAGCAGTCTACTCAACAATGATCTTCTTTTTACATGGCATCAAGATACACATATTGTTGAACCTATCCACTACRACATACAAATAATCATGACCCCTTTGGTCATGGGTAAACCCCCTACAAAATCCATGGAAATTATTTCCCATGGATGGGATGGAACAAGAAGTGGTGAGTATAGCCCCAATTTTCTATTAGTGGGCYTACAAGTAGAACACATCACACACCCCTTTACATATTCAGTTACAATTGCTTTCATTTGAGGCCAATAACAAAACCTCTGCAAATGAGCCATAGGTTTTCCCACCCCAAAATGCCCAGACACAAGAGAAGTATGAGCTTCTCGTATCACATGGACTCGTTCACTTGCAAGAATACACAACTTCCCAAGATGATAGAGTAACTTTCCTTGCAAACAATAGTTCTCTACTTGTGCACCATGGGTTAGCTTCTCATATACTTCTTTAAAATCTTCATCGATGGCATATTGTTCTACATAGCTATCATGAGATAAAGAAGTATTCTTCAAAACAATAGAAGCACACATAAAAGGCCAGAAAACAATACTTCACCCATGGCATATCCACTGCCATCTGTCTTGATCTCGAACAACTGTTGAAGATTTGACAATGCTAATATTGGTGCGGTACTGATCTTGTCCTTCAAAATTTTGAAATCTTTTTGTTGCTTTCCTTCCCACTGAAAAGTGTTCTTCACACTGGTTAAGGAATGCAAAGGAGATTTTATAAAGGATAAGTTGGGAATGAATCTCCTCCAATACTGGACTGCACCCAAGGAGCTCTGGATATCGATTACACTCTTTGGCTCAGGCCAATTGACAATTACATCAATTTTGGAAGGACCAATCTTCAATTGTCCTCCCATGATATGACCTAAGTATACAAGTGCAATATTTCCAAATTCACATTTAGACATTTTCACATACAAATTTTCCCTTTGCAAAGTATCCAGTACTTGTTTTACATGCCTTACATGTTCATCCCAAGTCCTGCTGAAAACAAGAATGTTGTCTAAATATACAATCACAAAGTCATCTAGGAAAGGCCCGAATACATCATTCATGAAACGCATGAAAGTTGCTAGAGCATTACAAAGCCCAAACGACATAACTAACCACTCAAACAATCCTTGTTTGGTTTTAAGGCAATCTTCCATGCATCTTGTTCTGCAACCCTTATTTGATGATATCCACTGTGCAAATCCAACTTAGTGAAATAAACAAAATTCTTCAACTGATCAAGTAAATCATCTATGCCAGAAAAAGAGGGTATCGATTTTTCACCGTGATTTTATTTAAGGCCTGATAATCAACACACATTCGCCATGCGCCATCTTTCTTTTGCACCATTACGATTGGAGAACCACAAGGAGATGAACTGGGCCTGATGACCCCTTGATCCAATAAGCCATGTACCTGCTTCTTGATCTCTTCCATCTCCACAACTGACATCCTGTACATGCCTATATTAGGAAGAGGAGAATCCTATTGAAGATGTATCTCATGTTGGATTTCCCTTTTAGAAGGTAATCCATCTGGTTCCTAAAAAATATCATCATACTTAGAAACAATATCAATTAATTCCTTTTTATGAGATGGATTATACCCTTGGAAAACGTCGGATGTCTCGACATATTTCTCTTTGATGACCATGAGTACATATCTCTTATTAGTGGTTATGAGTCTTTTCATTTTCCCTGCACTAACAAGTGTTGTATTTATCCTCATGTTGTGATCTCTAAAAATATATTCCACTCCCCTTTTAGTAAGGTGGTATTTTTTCTCATGATGAAAGATGAATTCTTTTCTATCATAAAGATATGGAATTCCCAACACTATGCCACATATATCAAGTGGCACAACATCCAAATCCACTTCATCAATCAACTTTGAAGAAATAACAAATCTGATCCTACATTGTTTGGTGACATTAAGTTTTTCTTTATCACATACCCAACCAAGAGGACAAGGATTTGGATGTGGTTTAGTTACAAGACCCATCTTCTTGACAAGTGCTTCAGATATTAAGTTTACTTGGGAACCCAGATCAAATAATTTATCTATCTTAGTATGTTTAGATACAACTCGTATATGAAATAACTCATTCCTCTTTCATTCATCAATCTGAGATTCGTTATTGGAACTTGAACTAGAATGAAGATAATCTTTACCTTGTACTCTAGCCGCTGTGATATTTCCTTCATCTCTTGATTCAGAACCAAGATCTTGCTACACTCTAGCAATAGTCTTTGTATTCCCCTTTCCACCGAATTGTTTCAATTTCTTTTCCAGATGTAGTTTCCAACAATGTTCCTCATTGTGACCGCTCCTCTTGCAATGAGTGCAAGATGGTTTTCCTCTTTCTCTCGTCACTGTAGCGGTCTTCTTGTCATTCCTTTTAAACTTATTGGAAGTCTTGTGTGGGAAATTGGAAGGTTTCTTCGTGGGATCTTCTTGAACATGTTTCCCCCTATTCTCAAGGTGAGTGGCTTGCACACAAACTTTGTCAAGACTAGTGGGGTTAAACAAGAGTAAAGTATGATGAATATAACTGTGAAGTGCGCCAATATACTTCATTAAAGTTTCATAAGAATCCAAAGGAATATTTAATGCTAGAGATTTCTTCCTAAATTCTTCTTTGAAACTTTGTACAGTCTGACCTTTATTCTATCTCAAAGTTTTCCATTCCATCATTGCTTTATGTAAATACCCTAATGGATAGAATTGTTTCCTTATCACCGTTTTAAATTCTGACCATGAGGAAATAAGATTACCACACTTACTTCTGTCCTGTAGCTTGCTCTCCCACCATACGAGAGTGGTGCCTTCCAACTGAAGAGAAGCCAATTTCACTTTAACTTCCTCTTCATCAATATGCTGAACACGACAATATACTTCAACATGTCGGATCCAATTGTCTAACTTTTCAGGATTAGCATATCCATTAAACATAGGTAAAGGAAACCTTACATCAAGCTTTAATAATGGTTTCTTAAAATAGGCTTTATGGCTAGAATGCTGAGAGTGATGAGAATGTTCAGAGGAAGAAGAACTAGAACTTGAAGGCGAAGATGGAGGCTCAGGAGGATCTCCTCCAACCCCTTGGTTTATCGAAGCATCATCATCTATATGTGCTTCCTTTTTCTTCCCTTTCTTCTTCATCCTCTTCTCATAATCTCCATATATTCGTTCAACCATTTCTGACATGCGATAAAAGATCATGTGAATTTTTTTCTCCTATTCATCACGCTTGTCCTCTTATGCCATATTCTTCCTTCGGGATGCACAACCAACTTCGGGATTGAACGTCTTAAGAGTTACTTCACCCTGCTTATGCTTGGCCCTAGTAAGCATTCATACTCAACAATTCAAGTCAAAGATGACTACTTTGATACCAACATGATCCAGGATCTTTTCGTCAGGTGACTTATTAAAGAACTGTATTAAGTGAGCATAAACTAAAGTACACCATAAAGAAGGAAAAGCTCAAAAGGAAAGAGACATAATCATGCAATATGAACACAAAGAACTTGATAACGGAGTTCGTCCCTGGTGGACTATGTCTCTAGGTCCTGCTCTCAAATGGGCAGGTCTTTTTATTAACTCCACAAAAGAATTGGACAAAATACATAAGTATACCTCATTCTAGAGTTAAGCCACATAATATTTGCTTAGATAAGAAAACTAACACCACCACTGTGTTTTTGGTGTCGTTTTACCTAAAAATGATTGTCTCCATGCCTCGATCTGAGTCAGACACTTTTTGGCCCAAGAGGCACCCTTGCCTCGGTTTGTGTGCCACTGCTCTTGCAATAAATGCTGAAAATCTTGAAAAGCGTGCCAAAATATGTACCAGTACGTACAAGTCTGTACGATTTCATACGGGCATGCTCAGACCCCTCTCTCATGTTCTTGTTGTCCCGAACTCTGCCTGAATCCCCCTTTAAATAATATTTTCCTGGGGTTATGCAATAAAGGAATCTGTTGGTGCATTGGTTAGCGGGGCTAAGTTTGGGCGTTGGTTGGAGGAGGTCCTAGGTTTGAATCCCATGGGCCTTCCGATTTATCATGTGGTTATAACCATTTTGGCGTGCCTAACTAAAATTGGTGGGCGACCACTAAACTGGCAGAACATGTGTTAAAATTGGCGGCGAGTTTGGCGAAGATTCTTTCTATTTTTGGCGCACAGTTGGCAGTCACCAAATATGGCGGACATGCCATGTATAACTAAACTACTGCCATATTTGGTGGAGTTCCTATATTATATGTTTTTCAAAATTCGGTCGTTGAGCCTCCTTGTGCATTTCAAGGGTGCCACGTGGCACCCTCCTATTGGGCCACGTGGCATCCATTGACTTGCCCACCTATACACTGACATCACCTCCACGTCACCTCATGACACGTGGCTCCTTCTGGGTGGTGCCACGTGGTGTCACCTGGGGGTGCCACGTAGCACTTTTTTACTCGTCCACTTGGCGCCATAAAAAGTCTAAATCCGAGTGACATGTGGCAGCCTCTACTGCTGCCACATGGCATGCTGACGTCATCATGACATGCACCACCCTATACACTTTTCACATAGGCTGTATGGAAGTTGACAACATCCGTACTGATGTTGACATCAGCAGTACAGATGCTGACTCATCCCTGTTGATTGGGCTAGGTTGACCAAAACTTTGACTGCTTATACCTTTTGATCCGTAACTTCGTTTGACGAGCCATTTACGCCATTAGAAATATTGCGACGGGCTCTTCGCAATCATGCCATTTTCACTAAGTTTTAGGAACTTTTAATTTTTGCCCTTTTGTTGTCTGTTGAAGCCATTATGAGCATTCTGATTTTCTTTTGTGCATTCTAAGTTGTTCTTAAACTTCTCTGGATCCTTTTTGGATCACGCAATGAAACAATCCTCTCAACCCATAAATGTACAAAAAAGATAGAAAATGGAGATGAGGCAACTCGACGTCATGATCTCAATCTACAACAGGAGAGAGTCTTCAAACATGCTCTGATACCGTGTTCGACAACACAGGTATTCCAAGAGAGGATGAACACCTTCAGTAACCACTAACACAACCAAATCAAAGATCAACACACCAATGTTTTAACATGGTAAAACCCCTATGGGGAAACATCCACAACCCCAACCAATGCAGCCACTTGGAGCAGTTTATTAATGCAAAAAAAAAGATTACAGAGAGATTTTACAAGAGAGTTTCTCACAATCGATCATCAGCAAATGACCCTCCATGCTCTTTAAATAGAGATCATGGACCAATTGGGTGTTAAGCCACATATCAATGACCACTAAGATCAAGGAGAATATGAACCGTCAGATCACTCTATGTCTGGAACATATCGTGACCGTCGAATTTCCTAACTACAAATGCATACTAATGCATACTAAAAAAACACACTAAGAAACACACTTTTACCTAATGACACATTAGACCAAGTAGATCTTAACTAACTCGTAAGTGTCTAAATATCCTAACAACAACACCCTATTGGATGTCACATTAGTAGAACAACCATGATTCAACGAATCAACTCCTTCCACATGGAAGTGCATGTCAACACATGAAAAAAACACACCTTGACAATTCTTGGCTTTCCCCTCACCTCCTCCCTTCAATAGTCACTAATGATTATAGAATTGAACCACCAAGTAGTGTGACTACTATAAGTCACCATGGTATGACTAGAAATATTGCATAGAACATGGAACCTTTGTCGCAACAAAAACACCTTCACAAGGTACTATGCATAAGGATACACTGATGTCATTCTCTAGGTATTCAAATGATTCACTGTGATCCAGAGGTTCCTACAATCCTTATGTCCTTGATGCATCTTGCAAACACATCTACAATAGTACGGAATGTAGAGAAAGAGATTTTTTCCATGCACAAGCGCGTGTCAAAGACCAACTTCTCAGAGCCATCATTGACAATGGTAGCTAGAAGGCCTTGATTTCCATTTTCATTGTCAAGCATCTTGGATTAACTACTTCACCTTATCCAAAACCCTAGAGCCTAGGGTGGATGATTGATTAGCAACAAATGCGTATAACACACCAATGTCGATTGTTTTTATAGTCGTCCCTATGTCTGAGTGTGTTCTTTGTGATATTGTTAACTCCGTCATTGTAGATGTCATCTATGCCTAGTGATATATTTGGGAGCGACATGGGCGTTATCACCCACGACCACACAATATTGCTTGGTTGGTTCAATCATGGTGGTGCCAAATTCATGAACTAAATCAAGTCGAGCAAAATGAAACATTTAAGCACAAAAATATTTTACTCAACCATGTTATCCTAAATAGTAGCAACAACTTGCACCCTTGGTCCCAAAAGTTAGCGCAATGGGGACCATTGCTCTCCAAGC
>ML793683.1:246705-266075 GCA_009831015.1 Picea engelmannii | reverse complement strand
TAAATTTCTTCTAGCTTGCATGGATATTTTGTCCTTTATGCAAGGATATACATATTTTTTCTTTTGGTGGTATTGTTATTTTGTGTACCCGATCATTGGATTCATTTCATTTCATTTGGGTTATGAGCCAAATCTACCTTCAATTTCCCATTTTAAATCTATTTTATTGTACCAAACCTTATCTTGAGTTTTCATCATTATTTAGCAAAATAGTCTATTCATACCTATCTCCCTTATTTTAATCAAATGTGCCCTAAATTGACCTAAGGTCTCTCCCTCATTAACATACTTGTTTCCACTCACATTAGAGTATGGTGTTTATACTTTTTCCCCTAGTTCTTCCAATAAGAATCACTTTTGGACTCTCTCAATTTTTTCCAGTGTTATTTTGAAGGGTCTCAATCCTAAACAAATAATTTCATAAGATTATTCTCTACACCGATGTTTTGAAGATGATTTTCATCGATTTCTTTTTTCTAGTATTATTTTGAAGGGTCTCAATCCTAAACAGATAATTTCATAAGGTTATTCTCTACACCGATGTTTTGAAGATGAATTTCATGGATTTCCAATTCCATGCTTGAATTCACTGACATTTATTTTGCATAGAATAAATCGATTTCATGCCTCTTATTACTGGTTTTTCCAAACAAGAGTTCCTTTCATAACTAAAGTGAATTCAAGGCATAAATATTTGTAAAAAGCAACAAGCCCCTATTTTCTCGTATCACCATTAACTTTGTTTTATATACATCAAAATTCATTTTAGAACGACTCTTTAGGTTCTAATTTAATTTAATAATAATACATGACACCTCTTATAATATCATATGTTGACCATTAAAATGATTAATTAGTGAATTCACAAAGTGTTGCTACATATTCTAGTTTTTCATTGCTTTGTTTATTATTTTCATAGCCCCAATTTGGCCTTGAGAAAACCAAATCTTCCCCTTTCTAGATTGGGTCACCCACCACCTAGGAGGCCTATCACTTATCAAAGAAATCCTAACTCTAATCTAACCATGAGTTGGCTATTTTTTTTCCCGTAATGAATTGCACACCCCGGGGAAACCTTATCCAGGTGGATATTGGTGGCCTCCCGCCTATTCCACTTGGACCCACACCATTGTTTCTTTCAGTTTTTCAGTTTCCTTAATTGTAGCACAATTTACTATTTTTAGCAGTTCTTCGGGTCCTGAACTTCCAGAGTTGTTTTGAGGCCCTAAACGACGTTTTTTGGGCATGAATACTCCGACGAATATGAGTCCATTTCAGACTTGATATTCGTTGTTAGCAGTGTAGTCCTTGGATAGATATTTCTAATGATGTATCATGTACGTGGAAGGAACATCACCCCAAGTGTCCATCTCCCGCATGCATTTCCTTTCATTGAGCATAGGTACATTCCACTACTGGAACTAGTTTTTCTTACTTGCGACACTCGTTCCCTCCTCTGTATCATAGCATTCACTTGTTATGAAAAATCAAAAAAAGACGGGCAGGAAGTGAGTACTATATTGTAATTGGTAGAAGTCGTGTTGCCTTTGAACATAGCACAAAGTTATTGAGTACTTGCGTCGTCATAATTTTGAGTCTAACATGGCCTTAGGAAGCTGATCTCATTACAGAATTTTCTCTACTGACTGGTTAATCTTCCATTCACTATAGAGAACATTATGGATGCCTCTTTCATCTAGTTGTCACATCATTAAGTCTATGTTGTCGGAGTCCACCATATGTCTCATGCTCTTGTTCAAAGGAATTTTATCAACCTGCGTCGACCACTCCTCAGAAATCTTGACTTTGCATGTCGGTCATACCCTTAGTTTGTCTCAGAATCACATGATACTTTGGTCTCATGATGCACCCTGAACCTACTTTTATCATTGGTAGGTCACCTTGAACAAACAAATCAACATTTCATCATGGGTCGTTGACTGGGTGGTTTCCCTTGTGTTCGATGACAAAACATCTATTCACACTTTGGGATTCGTGCAGTGCATTGGATGCCATTAGCCTTATTGGTGGTTTCCTCGCCTTTGTCAGCAATTTTCATCATTGGCTTCTATTCAGAGGGTCTTTTTCGTGTATTGCTTGCATTTGGCACACACGAAAGACGCACAGGGTCATTGGTTCATGAACATGTTCTTCATCCGATCTCCACCAAATCATGAAGCTCCTGCTTTGTTCCTCGTGCTGACTGATGAGAGATTCCTTAATGCTCTCCTTTCAGTGGGTCTCTTTCCATCAACTTCAACTCATGTATTTTGGATACGAGACCTAGAGTTTTATGAGTACCTTGAAGCTTGTAGTCATTAGTGGCAGGCTCTCTCACCATTAACAGATGGGAATACATCAATGTCTCTTGATCAATGGATCTCTCAAGTGTTAGACACCAGCTCCTTTATTCACATTTGTAGAGATGTACTCAGTTCCTTGATACCTACTTTCATCATTGGTAGGTTGTCTTGCGTTTGTTAATGGTATACCTCAATGACCGGTAATAAAACGATGTCTGATCGTGTTCAACCTCAACTCATTTATTCACATGATGTAGACCTGCACCATTGGTGGATTGTATTGAAGACTTGAAGACATCACTTTGTGGATGCAACTTTCTTGAGATGTTGCTTCCATTTCATTGGACCAATACCTATTTGATTTTAGTGATCATGGGAGATTAGATTGTACTCCAAGGTATACACATATCTTCAGATTGATTTTGAGACTGGTTTCACTGGGCCTTGTTCGTGACTATGACAACTATTGGCATGTGACCACATTTATACTTGCCTACTCATGGCCATGAACACTTGGTGGTATATTTTCCACATGGATCTGCATTGTATTCTTGGTAGCCATGTATGCAAATTCAGTACATAATGTAATGAGCAATTGAGTTCATCCAGCTAGTTCTCTACCACTCCACTTCTGGGTTATTTATAATGTATTTCGGCCATCACAGATACTCCTCTGATCTCACACATTAGGGGGCATCTGTTATAGCAATATTTGCCTCACCATTACTATCTTGCATAGAGGGCCTTTTTCCATCTCCCTATGTAGACTTATCAACCCCCTTTTGATAAATCCAGAGCCAAAATTATATATTTTTCCACATATATGCTCCCTAACTGCTTTTCAAGATGCGTATATGCTTGTTGCTCCACTACATCTCGCGTATATTGGGATTTGTGCTAGAAAACACAAAATTAGTTCGGGTTTCTATGTCACAACAAAAGATTTATGATCCTTGGCCTTCCATATAATGGAAATGTTTTGACTCAGCCCTTCAGTTTCATTCTGGAGGCTATAAGAGCACAATTTCGAGCTATGGAAAAAAAGGAGAAAGCATTCAACTTTTAGAGAAAAGTTACTCTTGAGAAATTACTTCATATTGAGTCTCCATCCCTTTGTCCCTCAAGTTTGAACACAGTGTTCAACCCCCAAGCTCTTTCCTTATTGTCCAGAGGACCTCATTACCTCTTTGTTGTGAGCTTGCCTTTGGTGGAGGATTGAAATGGTGGAGACCCAGTTGGAAGGAACTTGGTTTCTTGGTTTTGAATCGTGCTGACACACAAGTTTGTAATGTTGATACTTTTGTTGATGAATTATTAATAGAAATACTCCTTTCCCATCCTATCAATATCTTGCAAATATATGATTATTATCCATGGGCATGTTTGTAATGTTTATTAATGGATTGTGTTATCTGATGTGCTAACTCATTTTATATATTGTCACTATATACTTGCATCTCTTGTTTGTTGAGAACTTTTTGTAGGTGTAAATATTTGGGTCAAAGTGCTCAATGGTAGAATGACATCAAACTATTGGATGGAGGTAGGCTTCTTCCTTGTATTGCAAATTAGTTTATATAACACATGTTGGAATTGAGTTGATTTCTGCAATCATACCTGTCTATTGTGGTTTACCCTTGGACATAGAGAGTTTTTCCCTTGTAACACACTGAGAAACACAAATACTACCGCTATTCTCCCAACGCCTGAGTGAAACAGAGGAAAACTAACCAGAGAAACCAAAAATGCGTGACAAGGTGATGGTGGTGAGCTCAAGGTGGGGTAAGAATGACATGCAGTAAAGGAACATTGCTTCTCCACCCTCTCATTAATTTCCATCAACCATAGCTAGGGTGGAGTGCATCCAAACTTCATCATTTTCATTAATCAACCATATTCAAATCCAACATGTCACTTCTACTTTGCCAAATTGAAACAAAAACCCTCCTATACCATAGTTTTATACCAACACCATTATATAATATGTCCCATATTTCTAACAAGTTCCAATTTGCAAGGATTGATTGACATCAAAATAATTACATAAACCATAACTATTGTCCACCAAACATAACCAATACCATAACACAATATGCCATAGATGCAATATGTCATAACCAATGTCTGTGTGAGTTGAAGTTCGAATTTTAATCATAAATGTATAACCGTCATAACCAAAGTGCTTGTCACTTCAAATCTTGCATTTGACTTTTAAATTTCCATCCCTTATCATCATTGATTTCATGGCAAAACTTGTTCGTATTCCTGTGTTTTTTTCAGACTGTAAAATGCTTTGTGAAGTTGTCATGCGGGTAATTCAGAGAAGCATTTATTTTTCATCATTATTCAAACAAGGGGTCCCACTCATTTAGTATATTATTATGTATATGTATATAGATAATAAGTCATTGCAACCCATTTGCAAGGAGGAGTATTACGTTGTGCTTATGGGCATCAACATGTAGGATCAGACATGTCTCCTAAGAAAAGGGAAACAAATAAAGTGATAAATACCAAGGCCTCTTCCAATAGATGACAATATGAAGATGAACTTGAAGTGGTTGGAGCTATGTACAATGACACCTTTGGACATTTAGAGAAGGAAGGAGAAACAATCAAATGCGGAAACATATACCAAATGTTCAAAAACAAAACTTCTCCACCGACGCCGAGGACCAAGAAGAGCTAAAAATATTGAATAACATAAGAAGATCCGAAATATTCAGGGTAGCATCTCGCACAATTGTATTCCCTTGTGTAGATGCCATCACCTGGATCCTAAAAATATATATATGTGAAATAAATATATGTTTTTAATGCTAGGAAAGAACCCTTAACATCATTTCAAACGAAGTACTTAGAAAAATTCTATCACATTGGGAAGGGAATAAAAAAATTGGACAACAAACTCCTCGATGAGTTTGAGTACACACCCAAATACCTATTCCCCAAATGGTACAAGGCAGACAAGCAGTTCAAACATAGACCCATTGTCCAACCGGAGGAGTGCTCTACTCGGGGAAGAAAGAAATATGGCCACCACTTCCGTTGTACGTTAGAATCTACTCATTCTCCAACACCAAGTGCCATATTATTGTTGTTGAATGCTTGTAATAATTCCATTTATCTGAGAGCCTATAACCTGTGAAATTTCAAAGATGATCGGAAACCATTGATTTTAGCCATTAGAAAATACTTCATCATAACATATTCTCAAAATATGAAATATCTGGAGGGATCTTCTTTGAAATATGAAATAACAATTGGGCGAGGGTGCGCACTATTTTTCACAACCAAATGTTAAATGAGGGGGATCCTGGAAATTCTTTGTCGGCTAAGTACGTTGACTGAAATCGTCGTCAACATATTCCAAACAACAGATGCACATTTCTTATAGTGGCGTGCAAGCTTGAAACAATGAACTTAATATCCTTGATTCTCTGAAGGAAAGGGGAAAGGAAGGGTAATGATAGGACTGAGGGTGACTCAATGTGGGACAAGAAGAGGTCGATAAGGTTAGGTGGGATAGGTTATACAATAGGGGGAGACACGATGGAGGTCAATGGATTCATGGATCGAAACTTCATGGAATAATTCATGAAAAGTGGTAAGCATGAGCGGGTTTGGTCCTGTTGTATGACACAGAGGAAAAACTCTTTAAATCTTGACAAAATGATTAGAAAATCGGAAAACTGTCATGGATGTGTGTTGAGGGAAAAACCCAAGCTTAACACAGAGCATCCACAACATGTATGATGGAGCCGTCTCAAAATGGAGGGGACGAAGAAAGGGAAAGAAGGAAGATGGGGATAGGATTGATTACTATGCCAAGTGAGGATGTCTCTCTTAGCAAGCGCATAGTAGACAAGCGAGGAGTTATGATAAAAGAAGGTTACTTGGTTCACCTGCAAGTCGGATGTCCACCAAAACAAATTTGGTCAATCAATTAAAAATATACAGATAGCCTACCTTTTAATATCACCAACCATTGCTCCATCACTTTTGACCATCAAAAGGGACAAAAAAAAGGAATAAATCAAAAGAAACGGGAGAAAAATAAAAGCAAGAAAATAAACTAAATAAATGCAAAGTTAACAAAAACCTAATCTACCTTTTTTCAAATTTTTTTATTTTATATATATATATATATATATATATATATATATATATATATATATATATATGTACAGAGGAAAAGAAAACCATTATCTTGGACTAAGGTCAGATGAAATTCAACGTAAAGGAATGCATCACCTGCTTTGCATGCAGATCTTATGACTTGAAAAACAATACGCCTGGAAGGACTGCCAACATGCCAACCAACATATGTGTAAGGTGAGGAGAAAAGACTTATCAATACCCAAAAGAAACGATCACCAATATCCAATACATGCCAACCAACAGATGCTTTGCCAATAATGTCAAAGGTATTGATTGAATAAGATTTAGGGTTTAGGGTTTGTACCTTAAAGGGATGATCCATGAATTCATCAAACAAATTAGTATCATCTCTAGGGACCTTTTTATCAGGAACAAGGTCGTCATGATGCAAAGAAGATTCATAACACAAGTTCAAAAACATAGGGATGTCTTTAAAATAGTCATCTTCATTGAAGGGAAAAGTGCACCTAGGAGGGATATGCCTGCTACTGTCAAATCCTCTAACCTCTCTTGATTGAAACAATGGATTAACAATGATGTCATACAATTTAAGATCTTGATTGAAATCATGAATATCTTCAAAAGAGGACTCTTCACATGTATCATTAAATTTATGTTRGTCTTTATCAATTTGTTTTGACCACTCATTAGCATTATCAACAAATAAAAATGTATCATAAATTGGTTTGACATGATTARCATCGRTTTCTTTACCCGTATAATCAAATTTACCATTGTATACATTGATGGGTGTTCTATATGCACTAAAAACACAGTAAAAACCCTCAATTAAATTTTCAACCTGGGGTAAGTAAACTTAGAGTTGTAGCAAAATATATGCCAAAGGTAGAAGGATGGGTAGGAGTATAGCCTAACTAAGGAAGGTAGCTATCTAAGGATAATATACTCAAGAAAACCTATCTAATGAGAAAATCTTACTAAGCAAATTGAAACTAGGTAACCTAAGTACTTTTGGGCCAAGGGTCTATGGATAGTTCCTAAGAAAGCAAATGAAAATTCTATGTAAAGAAAACTAGTTTAA
This sequence comes from Picea engelmannii, assembly GCA_009831015.1. NCBI lineage: Eukaryota > Viridiplantae > Streptophyta > Pinopsida > Pinales > Pinaceae > Picea > Picea engelmannii. Next base: position 258,569 of record ML793683.1, on the reverse strand, counting down.
CAATAATAAAAAACAAACTACTAAGCATAATAAGAAAATGACAAAAGAAAACTTGCTAACCTACATTCAATGAGCAACTACCCTATGAAAGCAAATAAATAAGAAAGTAAGAAAAAACACCTATCTAACATATTAAAGCAAATAGACAAGTAAGCAAAGAGACCTAACTAACCTACTAAAGAAAAAGACAAGTAAGAAAAGGAAACTAACTAACCTATGAAAGAAAAAGACAAGTAAGCAAAGACAACTAACTACTGCAAGCAAAACTTCTCATTGAACAACTATCTAGCCTAAGAGGCAAGTGGACTAAATGCCTAATGCAAAACTATTTCTCTTTCATGAAAGGAAATTTAAATGCTCAATGCAATGCATGAAAGGAAATCTAGTCTATTGAGAGCAAGAAAGGTTACCAACTAATTCTTAAGCAAACTACTATCTAATCTATCAAAGCAAAGTCTATCTATCCTACCACAACAAATAAGACTATTTCCTAAGCTATGAAAGCAAGAAACTATATCTATGAAAGAAGGAAAACTATTCTTTTAACTTATGACAATTCAAATACAATATTGGTGGTTGTGTGAATGCCTTTGATGGTGACGGATGATATCTCGATGACACTTGACAACAAATGACAATTCCAATGGTATAAGCTCAACACTAATCTCGATGGAAAAATGAAAGGTGTAGAGTAAACAATCCAATGAAAACTTAGCCATGATAAAAATAATGTTAAATACCCTGCATATTCATGTATAAACCATCAACAACATAACGAGATCATCATTATTTAACTAAGAAATTTAATGTCATTTTAATCTATGAAAGGAAATTGCGTAAAAGAAAACTATGCTATGTCTACTCTAACCATTCAAACTGCAATAAAAAAATAATTAAAAACAAAAATTAAAAACTGATATTAAAAAGTAAATTAACAATCTATATTAACCAACAACTAATTAAATGAAATCTATATAAAACTGAAGTAAGCAAGCTATAACTAAAAACTGGAATTAAATCTATCCATCCATCAATCCTTGTAAAAAAAACCCAAATTAAAACTATGTTCCGCTCTAATTAAAAATTTGTTCTAAACTTGACTTTAAAATTATAAAAGAAAGAATCATTTAACATATGCTTTGCACATGGGGTTAGTATAAATAGAGAGAAAGAGAGAGACTTGCAAGTCATGGTCACTCTCTAAAATTCAAAGATAATTCACATTATCTTGTTATACAATAGTGTCGCAACATTTATCAGTTATATGTTTATTAATATGGTCGTATTTTGGCGCTTTTGAATTCAAAATTCAAAAGATTTCATTCAACGGAAACCGAAACCCGAACAACCTAAGAAGTTTGATTGTCGTTAATCATGCTTCCAAAACAGAGTTAATTCAGTCTAAACACAGATTATGAGTCGAGACTTCATGTTTCTGGATTTTGGGGATCATGTTGACAAGAGGTATGTTATCGTTGAACCCTGATTCCCGAAATTCCGAAATCATGATAAGATTAGGTTTTAGGCCTTAACTATCATATTAGTAAATTATTTAATCAAAACTAACTTCCATTCTTTCAGGAAATTGGGGATCGGGATTCCGCGATTAGATATGTATTAAAACATATGTTCTTAGTAAACCCTGAATCCCGATTTTTTTTTAAAAAGTTAGTCTTAACTCCTTTAGGTTTTAAGTTTATCGTGATTCTTAAAGAACACGCATCAAAATTTAAAGACAATTTAATTTTTGGCCTTTTATTATTTAAAGAATAAAGCTTGTCAATATTTTGGTACCGGGCTTTTGGAAATGATAGTGAGGGTTATGCTTTATGAAAAGCCGAAACCCGAAAAAGGAAAGTTTTAGTCTTAGAGATAAAAACTTTAAAAACTGTTTCAACATAGGCTCCAATTGGGGACCTCGTCTCCTTGTGGGACGAGGAGAACGAGTAGACTTAGTGCCTTTATTGGGTAAATGGAGTCAAAGTCTTCTTTCTGTGGAACTTGCTTAGGAAGGGGATACAGAGGGAAAAAGAGATTTCGTCTTTACTTCTGAAAAGATTTTCAAAACTTTCAACGTTGTAAAATCAGCTGCAGCCCCATTCATGATCTTCTCCTTCTCACTACTGAATTTAGGTCTGCCTTAAGATGATCAAAAAAATCCTAGGAAATCCAATAGATCTTGCGGCTCTTGGCTTGCATCAAACAAAGTAAATTTCATGCTTTTAATCGAGGAGCCCTGTCTGAACTTGGGATGTAGATCCGTTTACGAAAAGGCTGGTAACTAGAGTAGAGTGAAATTTACGTATGACATCCTTACAGATACCTCAGATATTGCTTCACTACTAGCGAGCTTGTTCATGACCTCGGTGAAGTTATCTATCCCTTTTTACTGATTTTCCTTTCACCACTTCGAATCATAATTATGCATTTAAATGCTAAGACGAGGGAAATCATTTTTGAATTTCCTTCTATCGTCTTCTTAGACTAGATGGGGGCAATCAAATATGAATTTCCTTTCACCATCTGTCTTATATTTTAGTTTTTGAACATGAAGTGGGGGAAATCAGTGGTACTAAGTATACCAGGGATGATACCTATGTAAAATTTGTAGTGGAGGTCTGTCAAATTGCTTTGATTACCCTGGACCAACCTTTTCTTAACTTTCAAAGCACCTTAGCCCATAGGGAAAATGGGAAAAATTACTTCCAGGGGCCTTCCTTCGAGCAAGCCTCAATCCTTAGAAACTATTAAGAAACCTAGGAGAGTCAGGATCAACATATGCATAACTTTGTTTAGTCGAAGAGTGAGGAGTTATGAGGACTGGCTTACCTTTTAAGATATGTTTTCCAGCTTCCAAAGCTAAGACGTAATCTCTTCTCCCTCTGTGGGAAACCCGAAAAGATGCTTGGTTTTTTAAGAAGGAAAAACCAAGGGTAGAAAAGGGTGATGGAGAAAGACCTGGAAATCGAAAAACAGGGGTCATGGATTAAACCCAACTCTTGGAACCCTTTCTCGGAGACGCTTTACTCTCTCTGTTTATTTTAATTACCTCTTATCTTTATCTAGGTGAAATTCTTAGGACCCATAGTAAGAACATGTTCTTTTAGTGACATATCACACTTACAAGACCATCACCGCACTTTAGAGACCTTCATTTGAAAATAGACTTCTTTGGAATTCGCACCTTTGCCTTACCATTTTCGTTCTCTCTTGAAATAACGAAAAATCTTTTCTATCACCTGTTTTCGGTGAATTTATCTTCCGATATATGGCCGTCTGTTTTCTCCTTTCGCTTGTTTGGGCTGCAATCCGAGATCCTGTAAGGGAACAATACGAAGAGTATCAGGGATTTAAAAGAATTAAATGCATTGAAAATTTCATATCTCTACTTCTAGAAAAACATTGACCTATTTTATTTTTGACGAAAGTAGACTTACCAAAAACAATTATGAAATAAAAAAGAAAACACAAACCGATATATACAGTGGAAATTTTGGAAACCAATTATTCCATATAGTGTTTTAAATAACACCCGTTGATAGGGGCATTGAGGATTTTACCATCCAAATTCTCTAACAGAAACGAATTTTTTCCTTCAGGAGATGTAACCTTGAATGGTCTGTACCAGATGTGATCAAATTTACCATGTTTTGCTGAGTCCTCCTTCATAGCATCCCATTTTAAAACCAAATCTCCATGGATAAATTCTTTGTCTTTGGCGTTACGATCGAATAGCGCTTTCATGTTGTCCTGGTATTTCTGCAACCTTTCATCCACTTCGGCCCTGTGTTGTTGAACTTCAATCAGCTGGTTTATTCTTCTTGTGACATGATTTGGTTCTTCTTTCTCATCTTGCCAAAGTTTCATTATGGGAAGCGCTAGATTTATAGGTAATACTACATCGATCCCGTACACCATTTTGAAAGGAGAAGTGCCAATAGAATTTTTCGTGCCTATCCGATTTTCCCACAAAGCGTATTTCAAATGCACATGCCAAGATTTCTTGTTTTCGCTCAACACTTTCTTAATTATATTGATTAGGCTCTTGTTTGAAGACTCGGCTAGCCCATTTCCCTAGGGGTAATATGTCATGGAATGACCAAGCACGATATTGTACTTTTGGAAAAAACTGACCATAGCCATAGATTTAAAGGCCTGAGCGTTATCTGTGACTATCTTTCAGGGGTAGCCGAATCTAGACAAAATGTTCTCTTATAAGAAATATATTACCACATAATCTGTAGCCCTTCTAGTTGGAATAGACTCCACCCATTTGGTGAAGTAATCTGTAGCAGTCAGGATCCATTTATGTTGAGTGCTAGAATGAGGATTAATTTCTCCTATGAAATCTAATCCCCATTTCTGAAAAGGGGCTTCCATTTTGACCGGAACCAATGGTATCACTGGGAGTTTATGCTTGCCTGCGAACAATTATCAAGGGTTGCAAGCTCGGACCTTGGCGTTGATGTCTGAGAAATGTTTGGGCCAATAATATCCTACCCTCGGGATCTTATAAGTTGTTTCCCTCCAGGCATGATGTCCTCCACACACTCCTTCATGAAATTAGATTATAACCTTCTCTGTTTCTGATTCAACCAAAAAAACCAATAGGAAGCCAAGTGGGTCCTTCCAATACAATTGTCTTTCGGATATACAGTACTTGACCGCATGCAGCTTCAACGTTCTGGCTTTAGGTGGGGGTAAGTCACTTGGGCACTTCAAGGTCAACAGGTAGGACACTATGTATTTGTACCAATCTGATGAAGCAAACTTCTCTTCGATTTTGATTTCAGTTATTTGTTCATCAAGCTCGTTCATGTCCACACACTCTTCACCTCCCTAGACCATTTATTCCGAGAGCTCTGAAATTTGATTCATCTAAGAGTTTATCAAAACCTTGTCCCTTTACTAGTCTCATTGGTTTTATCTCCAAGTCAAATTCTTGAATTTTGGCAAGCCACCGTCCTCTCTTGCCATCACTGTCGGGCTGAACCAAAATGTCTTTCATGGAGCTGGTGGGTACGTACGCAATTACCTTGGAATGCAACATGTAGGTTCTGAAAGCCTTTAACGCCTTCACCATAGCATATTCTTGTTTTTCCATTATATCATATCTGAGTTCAGCGTCTCTAAGACTTTTGCTAAAAAAGGCTATCGGTTTCTCGAAACCTTCTTCATTTTCTAGAGGAGTACCACAACAAGTGTGTGTTCGGAGGCGAATGAGAAAATAAGAAAATCCTTTAGATAATCAAGGCTTGCCAGTTCGTGTGCCTCACTTATAACCTTCTTGATGCATGTAAACAATTCTTTGGCTTCTGCTATCCATTTCACTTCGCTATTTTTCTTTAGCATATCTGTGATCAACTTCACGATTTCAGTAAAATTTGGGATAAATCTCCTCAAAAAAATTATTTTTCCTAAGAATGACTGAATTTCTTTTACATTCCTAGGGATATTTATTGTGTCTATATATTCAACTCTTTTACAATCAATTTTAATTCCATCTCAAGACACAATATGGCCCAAGAGTTTACCTTCTTGCATAGCAAAGTGAGACTTTTGGGGGTTTAAAGACAAATCAAACTTGTGACATTTCTCAAATGTTTGCTTGAGATGTATCAGATGATCTTCATCAGACTTAGAAAAAATAGTTAGATCATCAAGATAGATAACCACAAATTTGTCCCTTTCACCAATGAAAGCGATATCCATAGCACGTTGGAAAGTAGCACCTGCATTCATTAAACCAAAAGGCATCTTTTCATACATAAACGTACCCCAAGGAGTGGTGAAGGCTATTTTTTCTTTATCTTGTTCGCTGATGACAATCTGATTGTACCCGAAAAACCCATCGATCATCGACATCCTATTTTCCCCAACTACTTTTTCTAAAACGTGATCCATTTTGGGTAGGGGGTAATTGTCTTTGAGGAAGGACTTATTTAAATTTCTAAAGTCAACACATAGTCTAATTTCCCCGTTTTTATTTCTAAACGGGATCAGGTTTGCTACCCAATCGGAGTATCTCAGTGGTACGATTATTTTTGCATCTAAGAGATTTTTGACTTCCCTTTCGACCATGGGCAATAAAATAGGATTGATTTGTCTAAGTTTTTTTCTAAAGGGTTTGACACCAGGCTTCAGGGGTATCTTATGTTCAATCACAGTGGTGTCATAGGTTCTCAGCCCTTCATATGACCAAGCGAAAACATCCTTGTACTTTCTAAGTAACTCCACGTATTTACTTTTGATTTCCGTGGACAGATATTTGGAAAGTTTCACCAACCGAGGGTTTTCTTTACTACCTATGTCACAGTCCTCAACCTCTTCAGGTTGAGGCTGTAGAGTGGATCTTGAAGGGATATCATCTTGATTGAATAATCTTTCCAAGGGAATTAGGCCCTTGGGGATCTAGTTATTTTTAAGAACGAGCATTTGGCGATTCATGATTTTATCATGGAACTCTTGAGGATCCTCCCCTTCCTGCATGATCCAAATATGATCATTTTGGTTTTCTTGGTCAGTGTTCGTTTCGGCAAACTCGTTTATCGATTCTAAAAATTTGTGAAGTTGTTCATCGTGCTCAAAGACTTTCCAATGCTATACATTATTTGGTATAGATGGCCCGTGTCTCATTTGTATGTGGTACTTAATTTTAAACGCGGTGGGAGGTGTGAATGTTGAGGCTTCTTTGGCTAATGCATCAGCCTGTTGGTTTTCAGTTCTTGGAATGAAATGAACCTTGACAGAGGAGAATAAATTGTCGATCAGATCCCAGACGTAATTCCTATAGGACCTCAACCTAGGATGTTTGGCCTGGTACTGTTAGTTTACCTATTTTATGATTAGCTCGGCGTCACCAAAGACTTTGAGGTTTTTTATTTTCATTCTCCTAGCGGCTTCTAATCCTAACACTAAGGATTCATACTCACATACATTATTTGTAGAGTCCACATTCCACTGTAGCCTATAGGAAAAGGGGATTACAAATTGATCATCAGGAGCCACAAGGAGTGCCCCTACTCCAACTCCAAAGTAGGATGAAGCATCGTCAAAAAACATTTTCCATACAACAATGCTATATACATTTTTTTTTTATTTTTTCTTTTTCTATTTTCTCTTCTATACAAATTTCATCTATATCTTCACCAATATCATCATCAATGGATAATATACAATTACCTAAATCTTGATCAGCAACATATACAGGGTGGTTATTTAGGTTATGTGGATCACCTACCGTGAATTCCAACCTAGTTTCTTTGTATAGACATGTGTACTGTCCTCCAAAAACTGGAATCGTAGCATATGTCATGTCAAGCTGGAGAGATCCTCCAAGCTTGGCACCCCATGACCTAGATAACAACATACCATATTTTGGAGGGATATCGGCAACCACTACATCCATAAGAATGTTTTTTGCTGGTATTTGTGCCAGGTTTACCACCGGGTCTTTAATCATGCCTATGCATTTGACTTTTCTTGAATCAAATGAATATAAATCTACATAAGGCCTAGTGATTTTGAGACCTAATTTATCCATAATGGATTTAGGAATCACATTGTGGGATGTTCCATTATCAAGCATCCAGTTATGGAGTAGGTGGTCAAACAAGGTTAATGTGATATAGAAGGGGGCAACAATGTCCTTTGCACCTTCGACACATGGACCAAAAACTATGTTTGGCTTGTCATCTTCTAAGTTGATGACATTGGCTTGGCTTTCGTCTTCTAAAAAGCTAATCATCTTGGCAATTTGTTTTCTGTATATGGGATTTTCAGCTAGTTCAACAAGTGGGATAGGGATTTTGATTTTGTTTATTTCATTTTCCAGACTAAAATTTCCCAGGGCCTTGTTTATCTCTATGTTTGGCACCTCCATTCCTTTCTTTTCAGCTTTTCTTTATGGTGCAGATTTGGTTTCACTCACAGGGACCTGTGTTTTCACGGTGGGTGTTCTTACTAACTTTGACTTGACAAGTTGCATGTTAGTGGTGTGAGTTTTTGCAGTCTGTTTATCAGCAACCTTTGGAGCCGCTTCATCAGTTTCGCCCCTAGGCAAGATGTTTTTTGTTGGGGTGGTTGGAACACTCTTGTTCCTAGGTCTTAAATTGTATTTCTCGTGTAATTCAGCTATAATGTCATATGTGATACCCTGATAGGTCAAATCTTCAGAAGTATCGTTGCTAACATCGTCTTCCAATCTAATTTCTTTATTTAAAGATTTTTCGTAATCTTGTCTTGATAAATAGGGTGATTTACTATCTTCGCCAAGATTATTTATATCCTCATCTGACTCTTCAAAATCTTCTAGGTCTTCCTCTCCAATGAAGTTTTCACTTTTGAAGGGGGTTGGGATTTTTTGATCCTCATTCTTAATTGTTTTTTGTGGGGCTTGAGGATCAAGATTCCTTCTGAAATCCTTCCTAGGAAAATAATCTCTTTTTGATTTATCGAGTTCCATTTTTGAGATCTTATTTGAAAACTCTCTAATTATCTTATCCATCTCGTTTATTTTATCTCCTGAGGATTTTCTTGATCTTGAAGATCCACCTTGTTCTTTGAATTTCCTATTTTCTTTGTTCCCAGTTTCTATTTTTGCTTTTAATTTCCCTGATGCCATCATGTTCGATTCAATTTCTAGGGAATCATCTTGCATTTTTGTGAGATCTGTTGATATCCTTTCTCTAAATAATAGAGTGAAATTAGGATCAAAGGCTCCAACAAAATTCACCTTTGCTGCGGGTTGAGAGGGTTTGACCTCGACCGAGATTTTATTATACAACTTGTTAAACCTTTGCATGAACTCGAGAACTGATTCTAATTTTTTCTTTCTAAGGGCTCTGGATTCAGTTAGGTAATAGAGGTGGTCTCTCCTCTCCCCCCATTTTTTGATGAAAGCATTTTCAAGTTATTCGTAAGATCTTAGAGATCCTAGAGCTAAGGCTCAGAACCAGGTCCTCACCTGTCCTTCGAAAGTCTGAACGAGGAGTCTAGAATAGACATCTTCGTGTTCAATTCCAAGGATGTCGGAAAATTGGTCAAAGAAATTTATTTGTTCTTTAGCGGTTAAATCTCCTTCCCCTGTAAATTTGGGAAGGATTTTCATATAATTTTCGAGAAGTTCATGTAGGGGAACTAGGAGGACAAGGGGGGCATATCTAGCAGCTACCTTAGCAAAGATTCCAGGAAGCGGTGCTTGACCACCTGTTGGTCCTCCTGGGGCACCGCCTCCAGCTCCTGTGCCTCCGTGTGCATCCATTGATGGATTTGAGGCTGAAACTCGGAGTGTGTGAGGAGAAGGTTCACGGAAGTTTGGGGTATACTCTTCAGGAAAAGAGAACGTATTGTTTGAAGGGGTAAGTGAGACGAATATCTCAAGTGTTTCCTTAACGTTCAACTGCATAAAATTAGGCTGACAAATAGTATGTATGGGTGAAATGATTTGTTTAAGGGATATTCATGATTTTAAAATTTTTTTCGGATCATATACTAGCAAGGTCTGCTTGTCGTCCGGGTTCTTTCTAGTGTTCTTTCGACTAAAATCCAGTTTACTTATCGTGGAGTCGCCAAGTGAAAAAATGAAGGTAGCCTTAGAAGGTTTTTCTATCTTTGTTCACTATCAAAGAAAGAAAGTGTCGATTTCATTCTTCCCAGGGAAAATTTTCGTTTCTTCTGTCCCCGACAACGGTGCCAAAAAGATGTTGTTTCTGAGTTTATACTTTAAGGATCTAAAGTATACCGTCAAGGCATCTGAAAAGATAAAGAGAATTAAGGGGTAAGAATCAATTGTGAAGGGTAAATCAGAGTTGGTTTCTCAACTGTCTCTGTCTAGCTTCCCATTGTTCTTGGATGTTGATATCTCTCTCGATAACTGCCAATGAGCATTCTAATTTGACCCGGGTAGTTGTTGTTTGCAGGATAGTATTAAATAAGTTCAAAGCAATGCTAGTTTGATCTTGAAGGCCATGTTCTATGTTAGGTTGTCTATTATTTGGGACAGTCATGAGGAGTAAAATTTTATTGAATTATAAAATGTTTAAAGATTTTTTGCTTCAGTTTTGAGGGATGAAATAGAAAAGGAATTTTGGAACTCAAAATAATAACACAATAATAGTAGAGGTTGTTTCCTGTATTTGAAATAATTTGAGAATAGTAAAATAATAACAAGGTAATGTTGTCAAAAAATATTAGGCTTTAATCATGAAAGAATCTCATATCATAAAATAAGAAGGAGAGAAAACGAGATTTCTAATGAAGTATAAAATATAACCATCCAAATGACCTACAGGTCTTGAAAGTGTTGATAGCAATCACAAAGGAAAAACTGTAAATTATTAGATAATCAAATAAATTCAAACTACAGTATAATTTTAAATTAAACTATAGTTGATCATTCATTAGAAAGACATGGAAAGAAAGATGTTGAAAGATATTGAAAACAGAGTAGAGGAACACATAGCTTCAAGTTGACAGAATTCATAATCTCTTCTGCATTATTTATATCATTATAAATCGGAAAACTTCTAATACAATTGGCTCCTAAAAAACAAAAAGCCTCTTCTCAGTCTTGTGAAATTATATGTATACATGATCACCAAACCTTTTTTCTGTTGGTGATTAACTAACTTTCGAAGACTAAGGGTTACATGAATGTGAAATACTGAACCATTTATATTTCTATCTTTATCTTCTTTGATTAATTTCAATGATGAAATTATCCAAAACAGTATTTCATGTCTTCGTTGATGAACTTCCTTCTTCTGTTTTAAGACAACGAATACATTTTCCCAGAAACTACACCAAAACTCTGGGAGCTTCTAGAATATCTTTTGCCTCAAATAGGAAGAACTTTATTTGTAGTTCAGGTAGACGGTCTTCTATTATCTTTCTTGTGAACTTAATTGTTTGTAACTTTAATTTCGGCATCACTATCCATTTGTCAATTTGAGTGACATTGATTACCTTTATTTGTGGGATCTCTACGTGAATTTCTTCCAGATCCTCCTTGAATCTTAACTGATGCTTACCAATGTTAATTTCTCCTAACAACCCTGGACAATTGTTTCTTCCAATGTTCAATGAAGCTTTCTCTAAAAGGTCAAAAATTCCTTGACAGTCGTCATTAACCTCTCTGGTTATTCTCTTGTTTTCTGCGAGGTTTGCTTCCCATACCTTGAGTATTATATCACCTTTAATCTGCTCTGAAACAGATAGCTTTTGAGTCTCTCCGACCTCCTCTTTTGTTGAAAGAGCCACTGCTTTTTGAAAAGTTGTTCTGGCTACTTTCACTTCTCTCTCTTTCAGGAGAATACTCTCCAAGGATTTACTTGTTTCCTGAAAGTAATTCTGAATAAATTCTAGCTTAAAAAACACTCCCTGTTGCTCTTTTTCTATCTTTGTATGTATTTCCAACACCTAGGCTTGGAAGATTTCAAGCTCTACCACTTGATTTTGAATGGAATTAATCTTATTTTGTAATTGTCTATTCATTTCTTCTTGTTGTAGGACCTGTGCTTGACTGACCTATATCTTCAGGTTTGCTTCATCGAAGCTTTCTTTCAGTTTTTGAATCTCTTGAATGTCATTGAATCTGGCTCGTTCTAGACCCTTATTTATCTCCCGACTGATACTTCTTTCAGTCTCCTTTAATTGACTTTGTAGCTGAGCTATCATCTGATCTTTCTGCTGCAACATAGTTCTCTAATTACCCACAGAGTATAAATTTTCCGATGCTAAGGCTCCCATTTTGCCTGCTATTTCTGTAGCAAATTCCCCCTCTTCAAGTTTTTGTCCATCTACGATGATATTGTGCTTTTTTATCATCATGTCTCCTCTTAGATGCATTTCCTATTTCAAGATAG
>ML793683.1:216558-239877 GCA_009831015.1 Picea engelmannii | reverse complement strand
CTCTATTGAATTTCTTTTATGCCCTCTTTTATTCATTTTCTTTCTTTTCTTTTTCTTTTCTTTTTTCTCAAATTATTTGTAGAATGAAAAATCATTTGACAAACAAAAAAAATAAGAAGATAACATTCTAGTCACCAGTTGATCCTATAAATTATAGGGTTATAACAACAACTCCACTTGGGGATGGTACTCTCCTTGTGAAGTGCTAAGAATCCTGATTCCTGATGTTCTGAGAAATTTTCTCAATAGTTGCCTCTGTTGCTTGATTGGTTTTATTTTGAAAATTGGAAGAGAATGTTCAGTGGCTTAGGGTCTTCTCTGCGGGCTTCAACCATCTGATTAAAGTTGTTCACTCAGAAACTTGCAAGAAAAATGAAAGTGGTTTGTACAATGGAAAAGTGTGACTTCAGGTCCCTACTGAGGAGGTGAATAGTGCTTCAGCATTCTGCCATTTACAGTTCCTCCTGGTATATTTGTCCCATCATTTTTGTTGATCAAGAAAGAATTATTTCCTATGAATGCTTGAATCATGTAAGGTCCCTTCCATAGACTGTCGAATTTGCCATGTTTCCCCTTATCTTCATTTCGGGAATCCCATCTTAGAACCAATTCACCTAACTCAAAGTCGTCTTCTTTAGTTCTTTTGTCAAAGATCTTCTTAATACTTTCTTGGACAACTTGAGTTTTTTTGTATACTTCTTCTCTGGACTGCTACAATTGGATCATCTAGTTTAACCTTCTTTGGGAGTCGTTCAACTCGGTTTGCATCTCTTGCAGCAATTTCATGACAGGAAGTCCTAAGGAAGTGGGAAAAACTGCTTCAGTGCCATAGAACAACTGATATGGTGACATACTAATTGACCTCTTGGTGGTCAGTCTGTCATCCCATAGTGCGAAAACCAACTCGTTATGCCATGATTTTTTGTTTTCTTGCAAAGTCTTCTTAATAATGTTCACCAGGGTCTTATTTTATGACTTTGCCAACCCATTTTCCCGAGGGTAATGAGCTGTGGAATGACCCAAACCAATATGGTACTGGTTGCAAAAATCTATGAGCTTCTTAGATCAGAAAGCAGCTGCATTGTCAGTTATAATCTTTCTTGGACATCCAAAATGAGACAAGATATTATTTTTAAGAAATTTAATAATGCCAGAATCATTAGCTTGCCTGCTTGGTACAACTTCGATCCATTTTGTGAAATAGTCTGTAGTAGTGAGAATCCACCTGTGTTGGCCCAAAGAGGGAGGATGTATTTCTCCGATAAATTCTAATCCCCATTGTTGGAAAGGAGCTTCCACAGAGATTGGTTTCAGGGGCAAAGGAAGGAGCTTCTTTTTTCCCTCGAAAACCTGACACTTATGACATGAAGTCACTTTATGATGCACATCAGTGAACAACGTAGGCCAATAAAACCAAGCTCTGAGAATTTGATTAGCTGTGGTCTTCTAGCTTAGATGACCACCATAGTCTCCTGCATGAAAATCCTGCAATACTCTATCAGTTTCATCTTTTAACAGACAATTCAACAAAATACCTCCAGGATCCTTCCAATATAGATTGCCTTCTAGAATGAAAATTTTTAATGCTTTCAATTTCAAAAACCTAGCTTTAGTTTTGGTCAGACCAGGGGGAGCTTGTAAGTTATGAAAAACAAATATTAGGTCTGCATACCATGGAGAGTTCATAAATACCTCTTTCACGCTTGGAGTCGCCTACTTTCCCTGTTCATCTATTGCAACTAAGAAATTAATATCAAGAACATGGAAATTGGATTCAACCATTAACTTTGCTAGCCCTTGACCTTTAATCAGTTTAGTAGGCTTAATCTCTATGTCATACTTCATAATGATAGCAATGCATTTTTCTCTTCTGCCATCTGGATTGTCCCGAGTTAAAATGTCTTTTACTATCGTGTTCAAAACATATGCGATGGTGTGGGAATGGAGAATATATACTCTAAAATCCTTTATGGCTTTTACCAGGGAAAAATCTTGTTTCTCCATTATTTTATAATTCAAAGAAAAATCTCTTAATGCGTTATTGAAAAAGGATATGGGTTGTTCATACCCTTCGCTATTTTTCTGTAGTAATACTGTTGCAATGGTATGTTCAGAAGCGAAAGAAAAAAGGTAAAAATCCTTGGTGAAATCAGGACTGATCAAGACCGGAGCCTGTGTGAGTGCATGTTTGACTTGTTCAAAAGACTGCTTAGATTCAGTGTCCCATTTTATTTTTGTGTCCTTTTTTATTATGTTTGTGATGTTCCTGAGAAGCTCGGCCAGGTTGGGTATGAATCTTCTCAGAAAGTTTATTTTTCCAATGAAAGACTGTAACTCTTTGATATTTCTTGGGTGTTCTAATTTCCGAATGGCCTCGATTCTGCTGGGGTCTATCTTAATTCCATCCTTAGAGATTATGTGCCCTAGCAATTTACCTTCCTCTAATCCGAAAAGACTCTTCTTAGGATTCAAAGAAATCCCAAATTTCCTGCATTTCTCAAAAACTCGTCTGAGATGTTGTAAATGTTCATCATCGGATTGGGAAAACACAGTTACATCGTCCAAATAAATGAAAATAAATTTGTCTAGTTCTTCCACAAAAGCGATGTCCATCACTCTCTGGAAAGTGGCCCTGGCATTCATCAACATGAAAGGCATTTTCACATACATGAAAGTACCCCATGGTGTTGTGAAAGTTGTTTTCTCTTGGTCATCTGGGTGAACGAGGACCTAGTTATAGCCTGAGAACCCATCCAGTAAGGAGATTCAGTTGGACCCAACTACCTTTTGTAATATGTGGTCAATTTTAGGCAATGGGTAGTTGTCCTTTAGAGAAACTTTATTCAGGTTTCAGAAATCAATGCAAAGCCTGATTTCCCCAGACTTCTTTCGGGTTGGGACCAGATTTGAAACCCATTTGGAAAATCGTAAGGGAACTATTATTTTCGCATAATACATCTTTTTAATTTCTTTTTCTATCAGGGAAAGTAACTTGGGATTGATTCTCCTAAGTTTTTGCTTGAAATGTTTTTGATCTTCTTTTATCGGGATCCTATGTTGTATGATGCTTGTGTCATAAGATTTTAAATCTTCGTAACCCCAAGAAAACACGTCCGTATATTCCTTGAAAAGTTCGATGTATTTGAGTTTTTGATCAGGGGGTAAGGATTTATAAAGTTTTACTATCTCGGGCTTCTTAGTTGTTCCTATGTTAACATCTTCAACCTCTTTTCCACTAGCTTCAATTTTTGGTTTTTTAGCTACATCATTAAAATAAAAAAGGTCTTCTAAAGGAACTAAACCCCTAGGTAAAACATTACCTTTTAAATGAAAAACAACAGATTCTAACTCATCTTCACCTAACTCTCCTGAATCTATCTTATTCACACTATCATTTCCAAAATTAGATCTATTTACATTTTCATCCTCGTTTTCTAGGTCTATGTTTGTACACTCGAAATCATTTTTACATTGTAGAAAATATTCAATTTGGTCATCGTTCCCAAATACCTGCTAGTATCTGATGTTATTGGGGACAATTGGTCTACACTTCACCTCCACCGTGTAGGGGCAAGTGGAACGAAAAGGTATCTTTCACGTAGCTGCTGACGTAGCTAAGCCATCTGCTAAAATATTATGTCCCTTGGGCATAACTTGTAAATCAACTTCAGTGAAAAATTTAAGGGCATCCAAAACAAAATTCCTATAAGCTATGAGATGAGGATGTTTTGTTGCAGACTCACCTTTGATTTTCTTGATAATTAACTTGAAATCTTTTCTTACCATGATTTGTTTGGCACCAACTTTCTTTAGAAGTTTTAGACCGAGCATCAAAGCTTCATACTCGACAATATTGTTAGTGCATTGAAAATTTAATTTGTAAGAATGGTTTTCCGAATACCTAGATTTGTGATTGTGCAACCAAACTCTTGCTCCAGCTCCTTCTTTGCTTATAGCTCCATCAAAGTCCATGCTCCAGAAATCAACAGACAATTCTTCACTTATCACATTTTTCTTTCTTTCTGCCTCAGTGATTTCTTGGCCTTCGTTCGGATCAAATGTATCTTCTTCCAGCTAAACGATCTATTCTCCCATATCGCTATTGTTATATAGGATGAAGGAATCTAGGCCAGAATGTGCAGAGTACAGGGGATAGTTATGTGGCTTTTCTTGGCTGCTGGCCATATACTTCATCAACGTCTCTCTGTATAGTCTTCTTTGTTGCCCGAACACTAGGATGGTGGCATATGACATATCTAACTGCAAAGTACCTTTCATTTTCCCCTCCAAGACCTGGACAACAACATACCATATTTCAGGGGAATGTATGTGACCACAACATCCATAACCATGCTTTTTGCTGGAATCTGAACTAGAGTGATACATAAGTCCTTGATCAATCCGATACATGTAACTTTGCTGGAGTCAAAAGAGTGTAAGTCCATATAAGTTCTGGTGACCTCAAGTCCCAGTTTTTCCATCACTGCTTTAGGCATCATGTTGTGGGAAGCACCTGAATCTAACATAGAATTATGTAGAATCAAGTCATGTATATTAAGGATGATGTAAAAAGGAGAAACAACGCCATTGTTGGTTTGACCATCAACTTCAAAGCCAAAAAGGAGTTTGGGTTGATCATCGGTAAGATTTACAGTGTCCAAATGATTCGTCGATCCAACGGTTAAGGCCTTCGTGCCTATATTAGGTTCAATGCTCACTGCTTTGATCACCTACAATCGGTAAGAGTCCTTACTCATCAGCTCGGAAAAGGGAATGGGAATTTTCACTTTGGCTAATTCCCCTTTGAGGATGAAAGGAGTAGGTGCTTTGCTTTGGCTCTGCAATTCTAATTTGTCCACCATAGTCTTCTGGGTAGAAGTATTTGGTGAATTGGTCGATGAAACCTCAGTCTGCGATGATCTTTTTAGAATATTAAGGTTTCTTTTTGCTGGAAATTCCACATTACCTTTCTCAGGGATATTCTCGATAGAAGGCTCAGGGGCTCTCTTGGTTTCAACTATCTTCTTCGTTTCGGTCATCTTTTTTGGGGAAATTCCATCTGTCTTTTTACTTCACAGATTGTACTGTCGGTGTATCTCCATAATAGCATTTTCAAATGCTTATTGTTTGGTATCTTCATCTTCTTCACTTACCTTTGTTTGAGAGAGAAGAAAATGTTCTTTCTCTTCCTGGGTGAGGAAAATAGCTTCGTTATTGTGAATGCCCATGAGGTTTATGTGAGTATCCTTTAGTTCTTCACTTACTTCTTCTCCTTCATCATCATAATTTTCCTGTAGGGGAGGTCTGATCTGTTGATCAAGACCCCTCTGTTCTCTTTGATCCCTAGGATCTCTCTACCAGATTTTAGGAGGGTTTCTTCTGAAGATAGGATTCTGAATTTGAGGAGCTGGTTGGTTTTCTCTAGGAGGGTTTCTTTCAGATAGAGTGAGTCTCTCCATCATCCTTTCCATTGCTCTAGCTAAGGAATCCAATTTGGCATCAGAAGAAGATGTGGAAGGTTCTTATTTAATCATGACTCTCCTTTCAGTCCTCTTTCATGCCCTTTTAGCCAACAGGTTGGCCTCCACACTTATTGCGCTTTTATGCATATCTTCTAGGGTGGTGGAGTTTCTTTCCCTTAACTGATATGACATGTCAGCGTCAAAACTGTCAGGTAATTTTATCAGTGCTAAACCTTGTGGGGGTTTAATATCGACTGGAATTGCATTGTATAGATTATTGAAGCGGTTGCAGTAATCTTGAATGGTCTCACCTTAATTCTTTCTGATGTTTTCGTATTCTGACAAGATTTGGAGAGGATTTTTCTTTACCTCCCATCTGTCTAGAAAACTTCTTTGAAACGCTGTAAGGTTGAGCACTGAGGCAGCATGTAAACCCTTGTACCATTTCTTAACGTCACCGGTCAAACTCTGCAAAAACAATCTCATTTGAACGCCAACTTCATCTACTTCCTGCAGATCAAAATAGTCATTCATTTTATCAATGTGTTGTTGTGCGGTCAAGGGCCCTATTCTGTCGAACTATGGGAGTCTTGTTTGATAATCCTGAGGCATATCATGTAGAGGTGCGACCAACACCAAGGGAGCATATTTGGCTGCCATGATAGGTGGAGGGGGTGGGACAACAACCTGGATGATAGGTGTGGTAGTGACAGAAGATGAGGAGGAGCAGGGGCTTCCTGGCACAGAGTGAGAGGTTTGAGGGTTCATAGTGGGAGATAGTATTTCAGGGGTCTGGGGTTGCAAGGTTTTTGGATCTAAAACGATTTTAGTCACAAAGTTGTCAGATTTTGTTCTAAATAGGCTTTATTCAAAAATGGTGTCAAAGTTAAGATCTTGAAGGGTAACAAGTTCCTCTGGAAGGGAAGGGGACCTCTGAAGGGGACTATGACTTCCTGAAACTTCTAAGACGGTCTTCTTTCTGAGTAACTGTTCTGGGTTATCAGTTGTTATTGCAGGTTCTGGGTCGGGGTGGGATCGATTATAAGTTCTTTTAGGAGCCAGATTTTTTTTTTGATTTCGATGTGTATATTTTTAGTTTTATGAGTCTGAAAATTAATATTTACACGCTTTAACAACCTCTAAATATTATTGATTTTTCAAATTTACGATTTGTTTAGAAACAAACATTTCTTCTAAGGGAAAGAAAACGTGGGGTTGAAAAGTTCATCCCCAGTATGGTCACCACTATGTTAACGCTCTGTAAATTCCCAGAGGTTGTTAGGAAAGAAGGAATCTACAAGAGGTAACTTTATCCAACCACTTCGAAATTGGAATCTAGCCCTACCAGCTTCAGTGAGGGATCTCTCTATATGATTTAGATATGTTTTGAACTTAAGATATTAGGCTAGTTAAATAAATAAGATTGAAAAGATTTGTTTTTTTTTTTGAGTTGGCTGAAAGGGCTTTACGCATCCATTGGGCTATGGAGTCTGTGTTATAGAGATGAAAATCTAAACTAGAATCAAAAGATTCTTTTCACAGGGCAGGATAATGCATTCACTGGATTCTTTTAGCAGTAAAATGATAAAAAGCAGAAAAGATGAGAATATCAGTTAAAGTAAAGAAGCAGTTAAGAATTTATTTACTGTAATATTAGAAGATAAACATTAAGATCTTTCAAAGTCTGAAACATGGTATACAAAGATAAATCATGCAACATGCATTAATTTTATAATATTTAGATTAGAAAACAATATGACAACTGAGAAAGAAAACAGTCAACATAGAAAAGAAAAAATCACCAATGAATAACACGCGAGAATCCTGTGAAAATGTCTCTTTGTATTAATGGAAGATCTCTTGAAAAAGATTATAGTCTTGTAGCTTGCAGGGCGTAAATATCAACCCTCAATACTTCAAAGTTTGAAGTATTTATAATTGAAATTACAAACGATCCTGTAATTAAAGATCAGGACGTGGAAAATCTAAATTTAGCTAACTAACTTAACAAGATACAAAAATATAGGAAACTGTTTGATGATGTGTCGAAACTTCATGTTGTTTTCTGGGTGAACCATTGGTGAGGCCTCCGCCTGACCTCGTCTGACTGGATAACTGACTGGGCTTGGATAGCTCATCGACTACTTGATCATATTGCAAAGCTCTTCCCATCGAAGGTGACTAGGAATGCTGACTTTGAGCAATTTACGATATACTTCATTCATCTCCGTGTACTTGGCAAAAGTTGGCTTGGTGATGAATATGTACCGGATCTCATGTTGTATGTTGATGTCCAATAGTAAAGCATCCAAGAATGTCTTACCAGTGATACTACCTTGTATTCCTAAGAATTTTGAGCTATCCTTAGCCACAGTGGGTAGTCTCTTTTTATAATCGGGGAGTGTCATCAATTTTTCATTTATAACTCTCATACGAGGAAGGCCTTTCTTCTGCAGAGCTTCGATCTTGCTGAAAAATATTTGTACTACTGCATCCATGGTCTGGACCTTTTCGTCCAGCTACAACATCAGTCCTCTCTTGGTCATGACCCTTTTGACCTCAAGGATGGTCTCTTTCCTATATTCAATCTTCAGACCCTCTAGCTCCTCTCTGGTTTTGGAATTCATAAATTTGATGATCTCAACAACTTCTTCTTCAGAGACACAAAATGTATGTCGTCTAAATTTATCATCTGCCTTATGTATTCCAGGGCAAAAATCCTCACAGGTAAATACCTGGGCAATTTATATGGGGCCAACTTGCACCCATAAAATATGATCTCAGTGTGGTTTTGGTACAGGTACCAATAACTAGTCTTTGTAAGGTCCGACAGATGTAAAATCCTTAGAATTTCCTCGTTAATTCTAGGTTCGGGTCTGTCGTTGAGCATACTCACCACTGGGTGGTAGAACTGCTCGATGAACTACTTGAAACTGAATTCTGTAGAGTTATGTCTGAGCAATGAAGTCCACGCTGTCACTGCCCGTGGTCTCCCATCTTTATCCATATTCCACATTGAAAAGGAAAATTTGTCCGCTTGAAAGAAAATGAACAAGTAAGCCAGTATTGAAGAATACCGGAACATGCCTTCTATGGAGAAATTAATGAATTGTTCGTGAATGTTGTCCGCCAGGAACGTACTATAGTCGAATTGAGTATTGGGTCTCTCATTGGTGGAAAAAATGGACATAAATCCAAAGATGGGTTCATCCACCCATTGATCTGAAAAATATCCAAGAAGGGAACATAATGACGTGATGACTTGGTTTCCCTTTACTGAGAATAGGGAGGAAGGATAAGGGGGGTTTGTTGTGGGGACCTGAGAGGAAGTATTTTTATTTGCCAGACTATGGGCTTTGCCATTCCAGAAATATTTTTCTGTAATCTCAAATGATCGATCAGTAATAGGCAAGCTGTTGACAACATTCTCGTGTCAAGGTATTGGTGGCATTTCTTTTCTCTATTATGTGTTTTTCCAGTTATCATTTCACATGTTTTCAAATTCTTATTGTCAAGGATAGTAATAGAGAATAATTTATTGGTGAAACACTCTGCATCTGGTTCTTGATAATCTTTATGTTTCTCTTCTAAAAACTCATTTTAGGAATTCTTAGCTGCTCCTATGCTTGGATTTTTCCTCCCCTATTTCTTCCTCATTTGACACCATTCAAATTTAATTCAATCCAACATTTCCACTACCTTGCCCTGTGTAAGATATTTTTCTATATCTAAGAGTGACTTATATATTCAAGCGCAAACCCCATTTTCCCAATGGACCTCCTTGTTGTCCCAAACCAACCATTTAAAAACCAAAAACCTCGATCCTTCATAACTAGCCTAATATCCTATTCCAAACCAAGCTAAATCATACAGAGAGAGCCCTATCTGAGTCTTGGAGGGGTAGATCCAAGACTCCAAGCAGTTGAAACATTTACCTCCATCAATTTCTTCTTCAGCCGAGAAATTATAGAGTGCTAACATATAATACTCAAGGTATGGGAGGCCAACCTCGCAGAAAACAAGAGAATAACCAGAGAGGTTAATGACGACTGTCAAGGGATTTTCGACCTTTTAGAGAAAGCTTCATTGAACATTGGAAGAAACAACTATCCAGGGTTGTTAGGAGAAATTAACATTGGTAAGCATCAATTAAGATTCAAGGAGGATCTGGAAGAAATTCAGGTAGAGATCCCACAAATAAAGGTAATCAATGTCACTCAAATTGAAATATGGACAGTGATGCCGAACTTAAAGTTACAAACTATTAAGTTCAAAAGAAAGATAATTGAATACCGTCTACCTAAACTACAGAGAAAGTTCTTCCTATTTGAGGTGAAAGATATTCTAGAAGCTCCCAGAGTTTTGGTGCTGTTTTTGGGAAAATGTATTCGCTGTCTTAAAACGGAAGAAGGAAATTCATCAACGAAGACATGAAATACTATTTTGGATAATTTCATCATTGAAATTAATCAAAGAAGATAAAGATAAAAATATAAACGGTTTAGTATTTCAAATTCATGTAACCGTTAGTCTTCGGAAGTTAGTTAATCACCAACTGAAAAAAGGTTTGGTGATCATGTATAAATATAATTTCACAAGACTGAGAAGAGGCTTTTTGTTTTTTGGGAGCCAATTGTATTAGAAGTTTTTCGATTTATAATGATATAGATAATGCAGAAGAGATTCTAAATTCTGTCGACTTGAAGCTATGTGTTCCTCTACTCTGTTTTCAATATATTTCAACATCTTTCTTTCCATGTCTTTCTAATGAATGATCAACTATAGTTTAATTTAAAATTCTACTATAGTTTGAATTTATTTGATTATCTAAACATTTACAGTTTTTCCTCTGTGATTTCTATTAGTAGTTTCAAGACCTGTAGGTCATTTGGATGGTTATATTTTATACTTCATTAGAAATCTCGTTTTTCTCTCCTTCTTTTGTTATGATATGAGATTCTTTCATGATTAAAGCCTCATATTTTTCGACAGCGTTACTTTGTTATTATTTTACTATTCTCAAATTGTTTCAAGTACAGGAAACAACCTCTATTGTTATTGTGTTATTATTTTGAGTTCCAAAATTTCTTTTCTATTTCATCCCTCAAAACTTAAGCAAAAAATCTTTAAAATTTTTATAATTCAATAAAATTTTACTCCTCATGACTGTCTTAAATAATAGACAGCCTAACATAGAACCTGGACTTCAAGATCAAAATAGCATTGCTTTGAACTTATTTAATACTATCCTGTAAACAACAACTACCCGAGTCAAATTAGAACGCTCATGGGCAGTTATCGAGAGAGATATCAGCATCCAAGAACAATGGGAAGCTAGACATAGACAATTGAGAAACCAACTTTGATTTACCCTTCACAATTGATTCTTACCCCTGAATTCTCTTTATCTTTTCGGATGCCTTGACGATATACTTTAGAGCCTTAAATTATAAACTTAGGAACAACATCTTTTTGGCGTCGTTGCTGGGGACCGAAGAAACAAAACTTTTCCCTGGGAAGAACGACATTGAGACTTTCTTTCTTTGATAGTGAACAAAGATAGAAAAACCTTCTAAGGTTACTTTCATTTTTTCACTTGGTGAATCCACGATAAGTAAACTGGATTTTAGCCGAAAGAAAACAAGAAAGAACCCAGACGACAAACAAACCTTGCCAATCTCTGATCCAGAAAATATTTTAAAATCACGAATATCCCTTAAACAAATCATTTCACCCATACATACTATTTGTCAGTCTGATTTTATGCAGTTGAACGTTAAGGAAACACTTGAGAGATCTGTCTCACTTCCCCCTTTAAACAATACGTTATATTTTTCTGAAGAGTATACCCCAAACTTCTGTGAACCTTCTCCTCACACACTCCGAGTTTCAGCCTCAAATCCATCAATGGTTGCACACAGAGGCGCAGGAGCTGGAGGCGGTACCCCAAGAGGACCAACAGGTGACCAAGCACCACTTCTTGGAATATTTGCTAAGGTAGCTGCCAGATATACCCCCCTTGTCCTCCCAGTTCCCCTACATGACCTTCCCGAAAATTATATGAAAATCCTTCCCAACTTTACAGGGGAAGGAGATTTAACCACTCAAGAACACATACATTTCTTTGACCGATTTGCCGACATCCTTGGAATCAAACAAAAAGATGTCTATTCTAGACTCCTCGTTCAGACTTTCAAAGGACAGGTGAGGACTTGGTTATGAGCCTTAGCTCTAGGATCTCTAAGATCTTACGAAGAACTTGAAAACACTTTTATCAAACAATGGGGGGAGAAGAGAGACCACCTCTATTACCTAACTGAATTCAGAGCCCTTAGAAAGACAAACTCAGAATCAGTTCTCGAGTTCATGCAAAGGTTTAACAAGTTGTATAATAAAATCCCATTCGAGGTCAAACCTTCTCAACCCACAGCAAAGCTGACTTTCATCGGAGCCTTTGATCCTGATTTCACTCTATTATTGAGAGAAAGGAGATCAACATATCTCATGAAAATGCAAGATGATGCCCTAGAAATCGAATCGAACATGATGGAATCTTGAAAATTAAAAGCAAAAATAGAAACTGGGAACAAAGAAAATAGGAAATTCAAAGAACAAGGTGGATGTTCAGGATCGGGAAAATCCTCAGGAGATAAAATAGACGAGATGGATAAGATAATTAGAGAGTTGTCAAATAAGATCTCAAAAATGGAACTCGATAAATCAAAAAGAGATCATTTTCCTAGGAAGGATTTCAGAAGGAATCTTGATCCTCAAGCCCCACAAAAAACAATTAAGAATGAGGATAAAAAAATCCCAACCCCCTTCAAAAGTGAAAACTTCATTGGAGAGGAAGACCTAGAAGATTTTGAAGAGTTATATGAGGATATAAATAATCTTGGCGACGATAGTAAATCACCCTATTTATCAAGACAACATTATGAAAAATCTTTAAATAAGGAAATTAGATCGGAAGACGATGTTAGCAATGATACTTCTGAAGATTTGACCTATCAAGGTATCGCAGATGATATTATAGCCGAATTACACGAGAAATACAATTTAAGACCTAGGAACAAGAGTCTTCCAACCGCCCCAACAAAAAAGATCTTGCCTAGGGGAAAAACTGATGAAGCAGCTCCAAAGGTTGTTGAGAAACAGACTACAAAAACCCACACCGCTGACACACAACCTATCAATTCAAAGTCAGTAGGAACACCCGCTGTGAAAACACAGGTCCCTGTGAATGAAACCAAATCCGCACCACAAAGAAAAGCTGAAAATAAAGGAATGGAGGCCCCAAGCATAGAGAGCGACAAGGCCCTGGGAAATTTTAGTCTGGAAAATGAAATAAACAAAATCAAAATCCCTATCCCACTTGTTGAACTGGCTAAAAATCCCATATACAGAAAACAAATTGCCAAGATGATTAGCTTTTCAGAAGACGAAAGCCAAGCCGATGTCATCAACTTAGAATATGACAAGCCAAACATAGTTTTTGGTCCACATGTCGAAGGTGCAAAGGACACTGTTGCCCCTTTCTATATCACGTTAACCTTGTTTGAACACCTACTCCATAACTGCATGCTTCATTCTGGAGCATTCCATAATGTGATGCCTAAAGCCATTATGGATAAATTAGTTCTCAAAATCACTAGGCCTTATGGAGATTTATATTCATTTGATTCAGGAAAATTCAAATGCATAGGCATGATTAAAGACCTGGTGGTAAACCTGGCACAAATACCTACAAAAAGCATTCTTATGGACGTAGTGGTCGCCGATATCTCTCCAAAATATGGTATGATGTTATCTAGGTCATGGGGTGCCAAGCTTGGAGGATCTCTCCAGCTTGACATGACATATGCTACGATTCCATTTTTTGGAGGACAATACACACGTCTATACAAAGAAACTATGTTGGCATTCATGGTAGGTGATCCACATAACCCAAATAACCACCCTGTATATATTGTTGATCAAGATTTAGGTAATTGTATCTTATCCATTGATGACAATATTGATGTAGATATAGATGAAAGTTGTACAGAAGAGAAAACATAAAAAGAAAAAAATAAAAAAAAATGTATATAGCATTGGTGTATGGAAAATGTTTTTTGACGATGCTTCATCCTACTTTGGAGCTGGAGCTGGAGCACTCCTTGTGGCTCCTGATGATCAATTTGTAATCCCCTTTTCCTATAGGCTACAGTGGAATGTGGACTGCACAAATAATGTATGCGAGTATGAATCCTTAGTGTTAGGATTAGAAGCCGCTAGGAGAATGAAAATAAAAACCTCGAAGTCTTTGGTGATGCCGAACTAATCATAAAATAGGTAAACCAACAGTACCAGGCCAAACATCCTAGGTTGAGGTCCTATAGGAATTGCATCTGGGATCTGATCGACAATTTCTTCTCCTCTGTCAAGGTTCATTTCATTTCAAGAACTGAAAACCAACATGCTGATGTGTTAGCCAAAGAAGCCTCAACATTCACACCTCCCACCGCGTTTAAACTTAAGTACCACATACAAATGAGACACGAACCTTCTATACCAAATAATGTAGAGCATTGGCAAGTCTTTGAGGACGATGAACAGCTTCGCAAATTTTTAGAATCGATAGATGAGTTTGCTGAAATGAACGCTGACCAAGAAAACCAAAATGATCCTATTTGGATTATGCAGGAAGGGGAGGATCCTCAAGAGTTCCACGATAAAATCGCGAATCACCGAATGCTCGTTCTTAAAAATAACCAGATCCCCAAGGGCATGATTCCCTTGGAAATATTATTCAATCAAGATGATATCCCTTCAAGATCCACTCTACAGCCTCAACCTGAAGAGGTTGAGGACTGTGACATAGGTACTAAATAAAACCCTCGGTTGGTGAAACTATCCAAATATCTGTCCCCAGAAATCAAAAGTAAATACGTGGAGTTACTTAGAAAGTACAAGGACATTTTCGCTTGGTTATATGAAGAGCTGAGAACCTATGACAACACTGTGATTGAACATAAGATACCCCTGAAGCCTGGTGTCAAACCCTTTAGACAAAAACTCAGACAAATCAATCCTATTTTATTGCCCATGGTCGAAAGGGAAGTCAAAAAGCTCTTGGATACAAAAATAATCGTACCACTAAGATACTCCAATTGGGTAGAAAACCTGGTCTCGGTTAGAAAGAAAAATGGGGAAATTAGACTATGTGTTGACTTTAGAAATTTAAATAAGTCCTCCCTAAAAGACAATTACCCCCTACCCAAAATGGATCACGTTTTAGAAAAAATAGTTGGGGAAAATAAGATGTCGATGATCAATGGGTTTTTCGGGTAGAATCAGATTGCTGTCAATGAACACGATAAAGAAAAAACAGCCTTCACCACCCCTTGGGGTACGTTTATGTATGATAAGATTCCTTTTGGTTTAATGAATGCAGGTGCTACTTTCCAACGTGCTATGGATATCACTTTCATTTGCGAAAGAGACAAATTTGTGGTTATCTATCTTGATGATCTAACCGTTTTTTCTAAATCTGATGAAGATCATCTGATACATCTCAAGCAGACGTTTGAGAAATGCCACAGGTTTGGTTTGTCTTTAAACCCCAAAAAGTCTCACTTTGCTATGTAAGAAGGTAAACTCTTGGGCCATATTGTGTCTTAAGATGGAATTAAAATTGATCCTAAATAATTTGAAGCTATAGACACACTAAATATCCCTAGGAATGTAAAAGAAATTCAGTCATTCTTAGGAAAAAAAAATTTTTTGAGGAGATTTATCCCAAATTTTGTTGAAATCGTGAAGTTGATCACAGATATGCTAAAGAAAAACAGCAAAGTGAAATGGACAGTAGAAGCCAAAGAATCATTTTCACACATCAAGAAGGTTATAAGTGAGGCACCCGTACTGGTAAGCCTTGATTATCTAAAGGATTTTCTTATTTTCTCATTCACCTCTGAACACACACTTGCTGCGATACTCCTCCAAAAAAATGAAGAAGGTTTCGAGAAACCGATAGCCTTTTTTAGTAAAAGTCTTAGAGACGTTGAACTTAGATATGATATAATGAAAAAAAAAACATATGCTATGGTGAAGGCGTTAAAGACTTTCAGAACCTATGTGTTGCATTCCAAGGTAATTGCATACATACCCACTAGCTTCGTAAAAGACATTTTGGTTAAGTCCGATAGTGATGGCAAGAGAGGACGGTGGCTTGCCAAAATTCAAGAATTCGACTTGGAGATAAAACCAACGAGACTAGTAAAGGGACAAGGTTTGGCTAAAATACCAGCTGAATCAAATTTCAGAGCTCTCGGAATAAATGGTCTACAGGGAGGTGAAGAGTGTGTGGACATGAACGAGCTCGATGAACAAATAACTAAAATCAAAATCGAAGAGAAGTTTTATTCATCAGATTGGTACAAAGACATAGTGTCCTACCTGTTGACCTTGAAGTGCCCAAGTGACTTACCCCCACCTAAAGCCAGAACGCTGAAGCTGCATGCGATCAAGTACTGTATATCCGAAAGACAATTGTATTGGAAGGACCCACTTGGCTTCCTGTTGGTTTGTTTGGTTGAATCAGAAATAGAGAAGGTTATAAGCCAATTTCACGAAGGAGTGTGTGGAGGACATCACGCTTGGAGGGAAACAACTTATAATAACTTGAGGGCAAGATATTATTGGCCCAAACTTTTCTCATACATTAACGCCAAGGTCTGAGCTTGCAACCCTTGCCAATTGTTCGCAGGCAAGCATAAACTCCCAGCGATGCCATTGGTTCCGGTCAAAATAGAAGCGCCTTTTCAGCAATGGGGATTAGATTTCATAGGAAAAATTAATCCTCATTCTAGTGCTCAACATAAATGAATCCTGACTGCTACAGATTACTTCACCAAATGGGTGGAGTCTATTCCAACTAGAAGGGCTACGGATTCGGTGGTAATAGATTTCTTAGAAGAGAACATTTTGTCTAGATTCGGCTGCCCGCAAAATATAGTCACAGATAATGCCCAGGCCTTTAAATCTATGGCTATGGTCAGTTTTTTCCAAAAGTATAATATCATGCTTGGTCATTCCATGACATATTACCCCCAGGGAAATGGGCTGGTCGAGTCTTCAAACAAGAGCCTAATCAATATAATTAAGAAAGTGTTGAGCGAAAACAAGAAATCTTGGCATGTGCATTTGAAATATGCTTTGTGGGAAAACCAGATAGGCACGAAAAAGTCTATCGGCACTTCTCATTTCTAAATGGTGTACGAGACCGACGTAGTATTACCTATAAATCTAGTGCTTCCCGTAATGAAACTTTGGCAAGATGAGAAAGAAGAACCAAATCATGTCACAAGAAGAATAAACCAGCCGATTGAAGTTCAACAACACAGGGCCGAAGTGGACGAAAGGTTGCAGAAATACTAGGACAACATGAAAGCGCTATTCTATTGTAAGGCCAAAGACAGAGAATTTCTCCCTTGAGATTTGGTTTTAAAATGGGATGCTAGAAAGAAGGACTTGAAAAAACATGGTAAATTTGATCACATCTGGTACGAACTATTCAAGGTTACAGCTCCTGAAGGAAAAAATTCGTTTCTGTTAGAGAACTTGGACGGTAAAATCCTCAATTCCCCTATCAACGAGCGTTATTTAAAACATTATATGGAATAATTGGTTTCCAAAATTTCCACTGTATATACCATTTTGTGTTTTCTTTTTTATTTCATAATTTGTTTTGGTAAGTCTACTTTCATCAAAAATAAAATAGGTCAATGTTTTTCTAGAAGTAGAGATACAAAATTTTCAATGCATTTAATTCTTTTAAAGCTCTGATACTCTTCGTATTGTTCCCTTACAGGATCTCGGCTTGTATCCCAAACAAGCGAAAGGAGAAAACAGACGGCCATATATCGGAAGATAAATTCACCGAAAACAGGTGATAGAAAAGATTTTCTATTATTTCAAGAGAGAACGAAAATGGTAAGGCAAAGGTGCAATTCCAGAGAAGTCTATTTTCAAACGAAGGTCTCTAAAGTGTGGTGATGGTCTTGTAAGTGTGATATGTCACTAAAATAATGAGTTCTTACTCTAGGTCCTAAGAATTTCACCTAGATAAATATAAGAGGTAATTAAAATAAATAGAGAGAGTAAAGCGTCTTCGAGAAAGGGTTCCAAGAGTTGGGTTTAATCCATGACCCCTGCTTTTCGATTTCCAGGTCTTTCTCTATTGCTCCTTTCTACCCTTGGTTTTGCCTTCTTAAAAAACCAAGCATATTTCTGGGTTTCCCACAAAGGGAGAAGAGATTACGTCTTAGCTTTGGAAGCTAGAAAACAGATCTTAAAAGGTAAGCTAGTCCTCATAACTCCTCACTCTTCGACTAAACAAAGTTATGCGTAGGCTGATCCTGACTCTCCTAGGTTTCTTAATAGTTTCTAAGGATTGAGGCTTACTCGAAGGAAGGCCCCTGGAAGTAATTTTTCCCATTTTCCTTGCGGGCTAAGGTGCTTTGAAAGTTAAGAAAAGATTGGTCCAGGGTAATCAAAGCAAGTTGACAGACCTCCACTGCAAATTTTACACAGGTATCATCCCTGGTATACTTAGTACCACTGATTTCCCCCAATTCGTGTTCAAAAAGTAAAATATAAGACAGATGGTGAAAGTAAATTCATATTTGATTGCCCCCATCTAGTCTAAGAAGACGATGAAAGCAAATTCAGAAATGATTTTCCTCGTCTCAGCGTTTAAATTCATAATTATGATTCGAAGTGGTGAATGGAAATTCAATAAAAAGGGATAGATAACTTCACTGGGGTACTGAACAAGCTCACTGGAAGTGAAGCAATATTTGAGGTATTTGTAAGGCTGTCATACATAAATTTCACTCTACTCTGGTTACCAACCTTTTTGAAACTGGATCTGCATCCCAAGTTCAGACAAGGCTCCCCGATTAAAAGCATGAAATTTACTTCGTTTGATGAAAGCCAAGAGCCTCAAGATCTGTTGGATTTCTTAGGATTGTTTTGATCATCTTAAGGCAGACCTAAATTCAGTAGCAATAAGGAGAAGATCATGAATGGGGCTGCAGCTGATTTTACAATGTTGAAAGTTTTGAAAATCTTTTCAGAAGTAAAAACATAATCTCTTTTTCCCTCTGTATCCCCTTCGTAAGAAAGTTCCACAGAAATAAGCCTTTGACTCCATTTACCCAATAAAGGCACTAAGTCTACTCGTTCTCCTCGTCCCACAAGGAGACGAGGTCCCCAATTGAAGCCTATGTTGAAACAATTTTTAAAGTTTTTATCTCTAAGACTAAAACTTTCCTTTTTCGGGTTTCGGCTTTTCATAAAGCATAACCCTCGCTATCATTTCCAAAATCTCGGTACCGAAATCCTGACAAGCCTTATTATTTAAATAATAAAAGGTGGAAAATTAAATTTTCTTTAAATTTTGACGTGCGTTCTTTAAGAATCACGATAAACTTAAAACCTAAAGGAGTTAAGACTAACTTTTAAAAAAAAATTCAGGATTCGGGGTTTACCGAGAACATATGTTTTAATACATATCTAATCGCAGAATCCCGATCCATGATTTCCCGAAAGAATGGAAGTTAGTTTTGATTAATTAATTTACTAATACGATAGTTAAGGCCTAAAACCTAATCTTATCGTGATTTTAGAATTTCGAGAATCGGGGTTCAGTGATAACATACCTCTTGTCAACATGATCCCCGAAATCCCAAAACGCAAAGTCTCGACTCATAAATTGTGTTTAGACTGAATTAACTCTATTTTGGAAGCATGATTAATGACAATCAAACTTCTTAGGTTGTTCGTGTTTCGGTTTCCGTTGAATGAACTCTTCCGAATTTTGAATTCAAAAGCGCCAAAATACGACCATATTAATAAACAGATAACTCATAAATGATGCGACACTAATGCGTATCTCAGAAATATTTTTTGTATTAAATGTAATTAATTACAGGTCAGCTATGTCAGTGTTTTCTTCATAAAAAGAGTTTAAAGCGAATTAAAAGTCTGTGTTCCAAAACCTATGCTTGTTCTGTCTTTCAAAGATAATTCACATTCAGCCAAGCTCATACACTTCTTTTCTGTGATAGGTTTTCCATCTAACATAAAGCTATGGCTCCAAAGAAAGCACTGAAGAAGAGTGAATATACAAAGGAGATGCATAACCCAGAAGGAGATATCATATCTGACACCACACCACACGCCATCGACTCAATTAAATCCTGGAGAGAAATCTATGAACTCCTAGATTACGAAATAAAAAATTCTCCTGCTGATTCAGAGAATCACCTTCAGCATATAGCAGAATCAGAGCTTCATAAGATCACAACACACCCTCATCTCATGGCATTGTTGGCAGCCAATTCACATTTTTATCCTATCCTTATAAGCTACCCACGCCAGTGTTTTGCAACGCTTGATTTTCGTCGCAATCTTTGAATAAAACAACACTAATATTTCACACATTTGCACACCTACCTTTGTTCTTGTTTTCACGACTGCAAGCGTGAAAACTCTGATTTCGAAGTCACATAAAAATCATCACTGGATTATTATGGCACTCTTGTCTATGTGTTCATTGCATTTCCAATTTGATTATAGTCGCACAGTTGGCAAGACTCCAAGATCCTTACTCACTTGGCATTCTTTAATTGTTAATGTGATTTCATTTTTATAAGATTGTGATGATTCGATAATGAGTGTCATTGAGTCCTTAATATAGTGGTGGTTTGATGTTTTATAGTCTTTTCATCGATTTCCCTGGCGCATTGGTTTCATGAAAACATTGACATGATGATTAGATCCTTAATTCAATAGTTTTATATATTGTATAAGTCCTATGCTCAATTTCTTATTCGAAATATTGTTTTGATTTTGAAAAACCATGCAAATGCTATGCTTGTGAAAACATTGGGGTCAACTTACCATAGTTTTCGTTAATGGTTTAATTGGTTTTTACTTTTAACACATTGCAATAGTGATATGAATCACCATATGCGTCGTCGGTTGTACTTATGGAAATGATTGTTTTGCATGGGCTGAGCTAGCTCCACCACCCTCGCACACTTTGACATTAATGCATGCCTCCTTACCGGGTTACCTCTGTTGATTTTTGGGGAAATCTCTGATTTTTGGGTCCTGCGTATACCTTGTCCAAACCCTCACCATTCACCCTGCTCACTGTGTGTTCTCTCTTGGCTCCTGTAGGGCGAATTTAAACCCCATGGTGTTCAGAGTCAGTTACTGTTTGATTGCCAGAGAAGACTGCCCCCGTAATTGCCCCTAGAGACACGTTTTTGTGTGAGCAATTCTGGGCAAACGGTTTGGAATATGGTCAAAACCTTGACAACCCAGAACCGAAATTAGCCCCTTTACCTTCGTCGTAGGTGGTTTCCTCAGAAATCGAGTGGTTATGGAGATCTAGCCCATGTTTTAGAGGTCAATTTTCATATCTTCTCTGTGGCTGAAAGGTGCGTATTGGGTCTATGTGCATTTGCTGAAACGTCTATGAATTCTCCAAGCCTCTGCCTCAGAAACCCTCTCACCCACCCAACCTCTCACACTCTTGAACCCTTGATCAATCCTCCTAGGTATGTGTTTTGACATCAATTTTGTTTTGTAAGTTTGCTTGAATTAATTTAACCGATTGAAGTTGTTTTAAATTAGCTCTGTTCGTTTTAATAGATTCGAAATGATTCTGTTATAGTCTGATCATAAAAAATGATTTTGTTGTGGATCCTGTACAGTAGATTCCTTTTGCTAAACTTAAATATAGCTATGATTTGATTATGCGATTTTATTGTGCTCAGATTAGTATAAGCGATTGAGTTTTTTGTGATTCTGTTTGGTTTGCTTTGAAACAAGTATGTTTCGTTTTGAATAATTATTCTCGTTTGGATTTTGATTACATTCGACCTGTGTAAAAGATCTATTTGCTAAAATCGTGTAGCTGTGTTGATTGATACGATTTAGCATATTGATTGTGTCGGCTCTAATATAGTTGAAATTATTTCTTATGGTTTGATTTTGAAACGATTCCGTATGCTTGAATTGGCATGATACTTTACGTATGCAATGCATCAATATCAGAGTTTGCTTTGATAAATACAATGTAATCTATTAAATCGAAAAAACAATTCTGTTAGTTATGGATTTAAAAACGATTTTGTTAATGGCCGAGTCGGCATAAATTACTGCATGAAAAATTTACTTGATCGGTTACAGTTTGTGTCGATTGGAATTGGTTCAAGAGATGATTTCATTGTTTCTCCAACTGTCAATCGATTCTGTATGTCTCGAATTGGTAATGAAAGTTGTTTGACAAATCTCACATATCCTGTTACCATTTGATCAATTCAACCACGATTTCGTTTGTTTCAATTTGCATACAAGTTTGGTTTGGTGTGGCATGAATGATTCGCTCTATTTGAAATTAGTAATTAAAGATTTGGTTTGATAAGTCTGATATATTTATATTAGATTTGGATTGATTATAAATGATTCTGTTTTCAAATTAGACCAGCTACAGAATCGCAAGATTCTGTAGCTAGTCTTAAAAATTAGATTTTTGTCAATTTTATCAATAAAATATCCTCTTAACTTGTCTATTTTTGTCCTCTTTCAGGTGCATACGAATTACAATGATCAATTAGGCATGCTGTGGTAGTTTAGGAGATACTTGTGTGATTTAGTTTTTGTTTTAGGTTGTTAGCTTGTGTCTAAAATAGAGACTGGGGATATTATCCCCAGATTTTTTGTAAAACTGCTTTGACAATTCCCACAGGGATGTTTTACCCTGTGGGAGGTCTTTAAATACTTTTTTTTTTTGTAATGGCCATCATCATCACGGTGGAGAGAACCAGATTATGGATTTATGATACAGACTGGGATGAAATTTGATGTCTTGTAACAACTTTCGCTTTCAATATATCAAACTTTTGTTTCAAGTTTTCCGCATATCATTTTGTAATTTATTATCGACTACTTTATCTATCATAATTCATTGCATGTTGATGTGATTTGATTTATACGTTGTCCATATCTGATCTCTCTTATTTAAAAATACAACAATCACTCTATTTCAATTTAATGAATACAGGTTTATCTTTTTTATTAATTGAATTGTTTTGTACAAATTGTTGCACACAGATTTATCTAATTGTGATGGTTTGTAAATCATAAAATTGTTGTTATATTTTATGTCTTGTTTGTCCTGTCGTTTATATTTGAAGAGCACAGCTACTTCTTGTTTACGAGAAGTTCATGGATAATCTGGTGCGGGTTTCCTCCCACCAAAAAGCTGAATCAACTATTATACACGGGACAAACCTGAAGCGTTACTTCAGGTCAATTTGCTATATGTTGTTTAATAGTTATTTTATTAGTGTTATTTAAGTAGTTTAGACAGATATATATATAGTTTAGATTCTTAGTTAGGATTATTATTTTAGTTGCTTAGCTTAGATAGTTTTTCAGTTTATTTCTTTCTCATTAAATAAAAAAAAAAAAAAAAAAAACAGTTTATGTTNGCTTAGATAGTTTTTCAGTTTATTTCTTTGTCATTAAATAAAAAATAAAAAAAAAACAGTTTATGCTATCTTAGGACAATTTACAAATGATTTTTGCAGGTTTTCATTTAAATCTGTAATTTGTAAATATTGTACATTTGTGATTAAGATTTAATTCTGTTGATAGTTAAATGTTAAATTTCATAGAGTTATTATAGTATTAGATAGTAAATTGTATATATTAATAGTTCATATTTGTTTATTAGTTTGTTTTAATTGTTATTTTCATTTAGATTAGTTCCTTAGTGTAATTTTCATTTGTTTTC
>ML793683.1:188620-202279 GCA_009831015.1 Picea engelmannii | reverse complement strand
ATCTTAATGATCACTTGGATAACATTAATAATATTTCAATAGGCATAAAATTGTTTAAGCATAGTAACGACTGATTCACCCCCCCTCTCAGTTGTCTTAGTATTTCCAACAAAGTGTCATTCTTGATAGGACATCCGCATACTAAAAGTTCCAACACCATTTCAAGTTATTTCCTTCAATTGAAAAAATTGAAAGAAAATATCAAAAGGAAGAATAACAAAAAAGTTTGAATGAGGATTCCATTTTTTTAGCTTGTTGCTACCTACAGGTTTCAACAATTACTCCTCATCCTCTTCTCTCTTACTTTATTCTACATCTCTAACCTTTTCCTAGTTTAACCCACCTCTCTTCTACTCCCCAAGTTTTCATTCATCATGTGATCTCATTTGCTTCTCTTCTACAAGTCCCGAGAAGTGTGTTTAGAGGCATGTAGGAGATAAGATGTAAATATTTCTACTAATTTCCATGTCAACATTCTCGCCTTCCTCTCTTCAATGTGTCTTCATATTACTTTGATGTATATTTATTCAACACCTTCTCCATTAGTTTTCAATGGATTTAAGGATGATATCATAGATGAATAACTAAACAACCCATGAATGTTTGTATGTTTGGGAGATTGTATATCATTTTCTAATTGAAGTATAAAATGTAAGGGAGTACGACCCTCCTTAATCAAACAAAGTGGGAAGTATTGCTTGAAAGAACTCCTTAGCCTTGTTATTAGATTTGGATTTGGCAATTGGGGCATTGTTCATTTTCATTTTTTAAACTTGCATGTCTAAATTTATATTCAAAAGGGATCCAACATCCTACAAGACAATTGAATACCAAATAAACTTCCTCTCATGATAGGGCCTCGACCGATAGGCCTATCTATACTAAATCTAAATCCACTATGGGGTGGGGGCCCTCGATACATGGGGAAGGGGAAATAAACCTAGAACCCCTTTTTAATAGAATATTTACATGGAAGTTTGACTTACTAATTTGCCTTACAATTGTCACAAATGGCCTCTTTCATTTCTCTCCTGGGAAATTGTTTCATTTTATTTTATTAAAAACTATGGACTTTTTATCTTTATCAAAACTTACATCCTAAAGTATATCTTTATACAACAAAATGAAAGAATCAATTTTTTATTAATAAACCCTCATTTAGTTTAATACATAAAATAAAATTATATATAATTTTTAGATGACCATATTAATTAGCTTTGAAAAACAATTGGAACAATATAAAAATACATATAAATTCATCCAAAATCATTATGAAAATATAAGTACACATTTGAATTGTTATTAACTATGAAAAAATTCAATATCTAAAAGTCATGAATTTCTTTAAAAATGACTTATCTTCAAACTTCATAAAAACACATGTTTGAAAAGATAAAGTGTTAATGAACATCACTATCACTATCAATTTCAACATCAATAAAATAAAAATGGTACAAATTTTATAGAAGCAAATAAAATTAAATTGACTAGAACATATAAAATTTTAATAAAATTGACTATAACATATAAAATTTTAATATTTTTTATTCATGTTTAAACACACTTACCTTTATAAGATGAAAGATGGAACACACATTTATTTATTTGAAATCAATATATATTTATATTTTGAATATCCTTTTAACATGATTATTAAACACACTTATTTTTTTTGAAATATTACATCCAATCAATATACATTTAAATATGTACATTTATAATTCAAATAATTATTATTCACAAATAATTTATGAAAATGACAATAACTTCCATAATAATATGTAATGGGCTTATCATCTTTTTCCTGAGCTCTTAGTATATATATGATATGTGTTATTTCTT
This sequence comes from Picea engelmannii, assembly GCA_009831015.1. Lineage (NCBI taxonomy): Eukaryota > Viridiplantae > Streptophyta > Pinopsida > Pinales > Pinaceae > Picea > Picea engelmannii. The sequence continues at coordinate 200,437 of ML793683.1, read as the reverse complement.
ATATATACATGGCATTCCTACTTCACTCATCATTTTTATATAATCAAACTAAAATAGACAATTCCCAAAGCCTCCCTCATTATTTTTTATATAATTAAAACTAGAATAGACCATTTCAAAATATTTTAAGCTTGTGTTTTTAACCATAACGCTTTCATATTAGAAAATATTATATATGTAAGTTACAGACAGAAAAAAACAATGTTGCTGGCTAAAGCAAAACATATCAAATGCATATAAGATAACTGCACCTCCACAATGCTGGTCTCAGTGTTAGTGGTAGTGGTAGTGGTGGGGGCAATTCTATTGTAATAATTATTTCTTGTCAATATTTACAAGAACAAACCTAATTCTGCCAAGGAAATCACTGCAACACGCGCTTGAGGAGCTGAATTATCTTAGCAGGCTGGCTGAGATGAGGCAGATGGCCCTCTGTATCGAGTATTTCGAGGGTAGCATTGCAACCCAGATGTTTTTTCACGTAGATTGCAACTCCGAGGGGTACTGCCATGTCTTTGCTGGTCTGAATGACACAGCATGGAACCTTGACTTGCCCCAGAATGCCCCTCATGTCGGTCTCGAAAACAGTCTTGGCAACATACAGGGCGATGTCGGGCCTCATATTGAAGAGAGTTCGGCTGAATTCTCTCACTGCCACAGGCACGTCCCCTCCAACGGCCAGGGGTGCAAACCCTGAAACCCATGCTGCGTAGTTCGATTCCATGGCGCCGAACACTTTCTCTATATCCTGCCTCTCGAATCCCCCCTCATACTCGCTATCATTCGAGTACCTGGCCACACAAACAAATAATGGGGATTAACTATCTCAGACCCAGATGATTTACAATCATGTAAATTGGATTTATTATAGGTCTACCAATTACCTTGGGGAGGCTCCGAAGAGGACCAGTTTGGTGAAGAGCTTGGGTTGCTTGATGGAAGCCATGCAGCCGATCATGGCGGAGAGAGAATGGCCAACGAATATGCAGTTATCGACATTGAGCTCCTCCAGAATTGTTATCAGATCGTCGGCGTAGGCGTGCAAAGAGCTGTATCGTTGGAAATCGAAGTTGTCAGGATTCACACTCCCTGCACACATCAAATCATACAAGACAATGCGGAAATCTCTGATAAAATATGGCAAAATCCGTTGCCACACAGACTGGTCCGTGCCAAAGCCATGGGAGAGAACCAGAATGCGCCTCCCTGATCCCACCACTCTCACGTTCAGAGCTTCAATTAGTCCTGAGCCTACAGCCATCTTATGATCTTTTCTACTTCTAATCAATTAATTCTACACTACACAGACAGGCTTTGTGGGGAGAGAGAGAAAATCAGTGAGGAATGGCGGTGGGAATCCAGAGCACAAAAGGGGAAGTATATATCTATATTATATGTATATATATATATATATATATATATAGTGCATAGTGTGGGATGTAAGTGGAATTATCGGGAAGCAACTGGTCCCCAGATGAGATGAGATGAAGTGTTGTCATTGATACTTGCCATGGCATGCCAGCCTTTCATTTCAATTGTGGGGGATGATCTCAGCTTGTCTGAATGAAGCACTATCACATGATGATGAGGAATGTTCTTTCTATCTCTTCTTTTCTCCTTTGGGCCTGGGAATTGGATAGGGTTGGATTGGATCGGAATAAGGATTTCGTTCTTTCTTTGTCAATTCGCGTGTAATTTGTCTCTAGTGGTAGGTTAGGTCACTATGGCTTCATGTCCTCTCAGTCAACTTTTCCTATTCTTTATAAATATCTCAATCTCCATTAAAATTAATCCAAACCAAAACTTGAAGTTAGTGCACAGAGCAGAATGAACCAAAGAATGCGCACTAATGTTATGCAACGGAGCTATAGCAGTATAGCCCAGAAATAAACATGCAACAGAGATGTTACAGGTATATCCAAAAATAAACTGTGTTTAAATGTCATATTCTGAAATAGGTGTAGTTCAATCTAAAAAATCACAAAATAATATTAACCAAGTTCTGTATATTGTCTCATGAAAAAAGATACTTGTAAGTATTTTTAAATGTATTAAGAAAAACAAATGCAAGTTACTTAATACATTGTTAACCCAAAAAAATGGCAGCTGTAAGTCTTTTTATATATTGTCAAATCAAAAAAGGACAGTTGTATGTTTTTAAATGTATTGTTCGACAAGAAAAAGACATCTATAAGTTTTTATAAAACAATATTTTCAAAAAAAAATAGTTTGTCTCCAAAAAAAACAACCAATATTTCTAAGAAAAAATAGAAGTATTTGTACTTTAAAAAATAATAAAACACTAAATATTAAATAGCAAATAATAAAGAAAAAAAAATCACAATTAATGTTTATACAAAGAAAGGACAAGTAATTTGGATCAATCAATGTCTACACTGTAACCTATTATAAGAACGCTACATAATTGATTCGCCACTATTACAATTGGAAGTTGCAATTCCTAAAAATGGGGAGAGCATGGTGGTAAATGCTTGTGGATAAGGATATGAGGCAATGTGTAATCCTAAAGAGTGATGATGTTAAAAGGTTGATAGAGTATAAATGACAAAAAGTTACATATATTTATATGATTAGTCAAAATTACTAATTAAGTTATCTAAGGTTCATTTTAATTATTAGGTTTATTTTAATTATTAGGTTTATTCTAATTATTAGTTTTGGGAAAAATGGATGAGATTAAACACCACCTCATTTTATGAATTAGATATGGGTATTATTTAACTTCAACTTGATCACAAATGTTGGTGTGGGACTACGATTGACTTGATCACCCATCTCAACATCAACCCAAGACCACTACATTGTGAGTTGGCATTGACATGGCAAGCTAAGTTGTCACTTAAAGGTGTGTAGGTAATCTAGTAATCATTGTTGACACTAACTTAAATATTTACTCATTGGCATAGAAATGGTTCTAGAATTGAAGGTCAAGACACACATAACTTCACAAGAACATGGATCATAGGTCCTTTCCCTCCTTTCAAAGAAAATTGCTCTCCATTGCATTTAAGGCTCTCCATAAGAGTTGGTCCTCATTGCATATGAAAGACGTGAGTAAACTTCTAGCATGCTTGATCAAGTGTGAAGTATTTGGTTTCTGTAGAGAACTATCATGCCTTCAATTTTGTAGGATATTAAAATGGCCTTGCCTTTTGTGTGTCGATTGTCTCATCAATGACCTAACTATCTTTCTATGTTGATTGTGTTGCACTCATGGTGAATGTCATCAAGATTTTAGTTTGAACATTTGATTATTGAAGTAACGGAGGATAGTAAGGAAACAATAAATCCACCTTGAATATTATATCAAGACCAATGTGTGTTGTTATTATAAGCCCTCATTGATTTATTAGGGAATATTAGCACATCTTAGCACATAGATACAACCCAATAAATCTAAACTAGAAAGCAAGAAAAACATAATCCATTTACAAATTTGTGTGCTATGTAAGACAATGACATAAACATTGATCCACGTGGATATTGGTGGCCACCCACTTATTCCAACTGGCTCCTCTTAACAGTTTTCAATTCGGCACGTTCTTTTGTACTTCTTTGTAATTGTGGGTTTTACACTTTCGGGGATATCTAAAGCCCTACATAGCCTCTAGGTGGATATTGGTGGCCACTCACCTAATCCAACTGACTTATTTTGGAAGTTTTCATGTCAATACATCTTTTTGTACTTCCAGGGCCATTTTGGGGCCCTAAACAATGTTTTTTTTTTTTACTTTCCACAGTCAAACTATAGACACAATCAAAGTTTGACGACATAATCTGTAGTTCTCAAAAATACCTTTCCAACGTGATATCACGTGCCTAAAATGAAGGTCGTATGCAAAATTTATGACCACGGGAAGTTGAGGTACCAACTTACCCATCGAGGCCCACATAACTTTTGGCATTTCATCTCCTAGGATTAGGTTTTTGGGTATCTAGGGTTTTGGAATTCATGAGTAATGTTAAAAAGGTCTCTGGAGCCTCATTGTAATCATTTTTCTTAGACAGATGCACGTAGTAGCCACATCTCTTCTCAGAGATAGTTACCACCATTCGAGCAAGTTGTTTTCAGTTCTGTAGTTTTACAGTTTCATCCTATTTTATTTATTCAATAGAAGTTATTGTGCACTAGATATCTGTTGTTTTTCTCCGTATCTCGGTGTTATTGTATTCAATATGTTATTCATTTTGTTCCGCTGATAACTCCAGATCAAACACCTACGCTAACTTAAGAATGCGGGGACACAACCCAATTAAACAAGACACATATATGGTGTTGTTTGTAAGGAGCTTGAAGATTTATTGCATTCTACTTTAATTACATATCAACCATTCACACATTTACCTTTTACCTTGCAATCATGATCTATTTATACATATTTAATTAGTAAGCATGCCTTATTTGGGTCCACATGTTGATCACCAAACATGTGATAATTAAAATCATTCAACAATATTCTACAGATTTTTCATCCCGTCACAGACTTCGGAAAGCAGTGGTATTCTTAGTGAGGATGAGGACGAGTCGTCATCTATATGTGGAATTCCCATTCAGAGATGGATTAATCAAGCTTGTGGCTACCCTTTCCAACATGATTTTCTCTTTCCCACCTACTTCCATGAGTTTCTTTCTATGATTGATCACATGTTTATTTATGCTCATGATTATTATGTTCTTGACTTATCTTTGTTGTATTACGTAATTACGCATCGGGGGAGATACCTTGATGAGAAGACTAGTTGGTTGCATTGCTTGTACGATTTCAGCTGACATCTTTAGGAATTGATTTCTATGGGTGTTATAACTCAAAATTCCACTACTATGCATTTTTTTATGTTGGCCTACTCATTCACACATCTGCCAACCCTTTTTGCTAGAGTTGTTCTCAAAACACATTTTGTGTATGACATATGCACCCTGATGCATATGCAAAGCACGTACACATGCTATTTTCATGCCTAAAATCCCAAATACATACGCTAGTTGCACAACTGAAATCCCGCGTGTACTCTAAAAAGTTGCAAAAAAATATAAAATATGTGCTTTTCGGTAGAGTTTACAAGATATATTAGGTTTTGCAACCATCTTACCTCCTATAGCCCTTATGGAAATGACTTAACCATCATTTGCTCATATAAAAAGGGCCCTAGGGGGGGTCATTTAGATATATCAAACTAGAGGCAAGAGAACTCTGTCGAATTTTCTCCCTTGTTTCCTAAGCTTTTTTCATTCTCCTCTAAGTTTTTTCCTCAACATTCCCTTCCATCCATCCTTTTCACTTATATTGGATTTTTGGTGGTGAGGATAGTATTGGGAATAGTGCACTTGTAGACAAAGTAGAGGAACCCAAGTGAGGTTTGTAACCTCCAATTTTGTTATTAATAAAAGAGAAAGGTTCTTTCCCTATATATTTATGTCTATGTATTTGTGTTTATGAACGTTTTCATGAATAAATAACTCTTTAGATATTCTTGATAATTAAGCATATGTTGAGTCAGTTTGGGTCTCTGGTCACCTTCTAGGTGCTTCTATGATTTGGGTGCTATGTCTAAATATTTCTCTTTTTTGAGAATTTTCAGTCACATGCACAACCTGTTCTATACCTAGACTGTGTACATACGCCTTTTACTATATATACAACCCACATATATACGCAAGATAACTGTGCATAACACACATACCTGCCATCTTGAGAAGTTTTTTCAAAAATCTTTCCTTTCCTTTCAGGAAATCCTTGGCTTCTCAGGCCTTCCAGATTTTCTGGGGCCTTTGTTGATTATGGTTTGGCTAGATTCAAGGCTTAGATTGTTTATGAAATTGCAAAGAAATCCTCTTGTATAGGTTTCTTTGTCTTTCTGTGTTTCCAAGCATTTTTGGCTTATTTTTAGCTTGAATTTCAAGAAAAATGAGTTGCATTTAAAATATATACCCCCCTCATGGCCGAGGGGGACCATGAATAATGTATTCTGTAGTTTTTTTTAGCATCTTTTGTTAGTTTTTCTTTGGAGAAAAAAACAAAACCTAGTTTTTATGCTAGTTAGGTCTCTTTCTTTCTTTGCATTGCTTTGAATTGTTATTTGAAAAATAAAAAGGAATTAACATAGGGTTGTGTTTTATTCTCATCTTGAAATAATTTCAAAAGAAAAGTAAGAAAGAAAATCCTTTCATTTTCTCTTTTCAATCAAAAGTTGCATTGTGCATTTTGCATGGAAAGGAGAAAAGATTGCATCTTTAGGTTTGAAGGATTGTTCATGCTTTTTCTTCCTTGAAACTCTTTTCATTTGAAGGATTAGTGTAAATTTTTATTTTTCGGTGTTATCAATTTCATTTTTGCAAGAGTCTCAAACAACATCAATTTCACTACCACACCCCTAATTAATCAAGCCACTAAAATTAGCGCTTAATTTAAAATCAATTAGACCTTTTTGTTTGTAGGGTACACCAACTACACTAGGCTTTAGGGCCTTGGATTAGGTGTGGAGAGGAAACTCTCCAAGGCCACTAAACAAACTTAAGAGACTGATTTAAAGAGTTTTGAAGTCCATTTCTCGTAAAAGTTAGTTGGGACCCCCCTCTAATACAGGGGCTAAACAAGTCATCGTGTGAGGAAAGGCAAAGGAGATAGCCCCTCCAAAGCCATACCAATTATAGTGGGGATTGTATTTGAGGGTCATTCTTGAGATTATGCTAACTGCAGTTGACTACGGAGCTTCATGGACCTTGAATCCATTTGGGATCCTCAGTTTTTTTCTGGACCATTTTATTTTAGTACCCTTGAAAGGCTTCAGACATAGTTATCATGTTCATATGATCTTCCCAACTGTCGATTGTACCCGCCTAGTGACTGACTGCGAGATGAAAACTTAGTTTCCTTTTTATAAGTACTTACAAATGTGATTGTGGGGGCATACCGCGGTACCTAGGACATACGTCGGACCACGCTTCACAGAGTATACTCGGAGGGTGTTTCTCTGTTCGAGTTACACTTGCACCGATAAGTTGCTCTAGTGTTGATTGGCGTAATTGTTCTTCCTACATTTTGCTTGATTTATATTTAGGGACTTTTTAGTGGTGTACTATGTGCTCCTTATCTTTCCATAGTGAGTTAGTCAGTCATTGCTTTGGGTCTCTGACCTAAGGTGGTATACCTCCCACTCCATCGATTGTGAGGAATTTTGGGTCTTCTTCTTAGAAATGTGAATATGCCTCCTTATAGGCATATATTTTGTACCATTAATTTACCAGATTCAGTGTGTGACTTTTACAAACTTGAATGATCCTGCAAGGGAAGAACATGTGCATAATATATTCATGGCCAAATTTACCGACGATACCAACCAAGGAACCCATTCACAAGGGGATTCTTGTGATTTTTCTGTCTTTGGAAACGTTGGTGTCCCTTTGATGGCCACTTTGTACATTCTTGGGTTGAATATGGGACTACCGGTTTAGTTGAGTACCATTCCAAATGTCCCAAATGATATTAACACTTCTCTGTAAAGAACCTTATGTCATGGGCATCATATTGACATTCCTTCATAAAAAAAGTCTTATCCTCCTCCTTCTTCCTTCTCTAGTGAAAGTATAGCTACTAGTAACCGGAAGTCTAAATGAAATAGAAAGAGGAAGAGTAGGAAGAAGAAATCACCAACCTATGTGATTCATGTTGGATATAGGTCATAAACCTCTGCAAGTCATGTTGAATACCAACACCTAGCCTCTGCAAGTCATGCTAGGGGACAAGCAACCAACCTATGTAAGTTATGTTGGGGGGAAAAGTCCAGTCACTTATAGTCATACTAGTGATAGGTCTGTAGCCTCTGCGAGACATGTTATCAACCAATCACCAACCTTAGAAAATCATGTTGGAGATGAGAAACCAACCACTACTAGTTATGTTGGGGGCACTGATTCCATTGAGAAACCTAGATGGATAAGATGTAAGCCTAAGTTCCCTTGTAAGCTTTGCAAGGGAGATCACCTTATTCATATGTGCCCCGAAATTCTAGAGGCATGAATATTGTGGTCCATGTCTACAATCTCTTATGATTATGAGTCTTCTTCAGTTTCCCCACAATCTATTCATCCTTTGGTTAATGAAGTGGTCATGCTGATGAAATATTTGGTTGATCCTAGTCCTCTTTTGGGGGGTGATGCTCCTTCATACCATGTTGTCTCGCATCCTATTCATCAAGTGGTTGAGGAAGTGGTCGTGCCTATGCAATCTTCGATTGATCCCACTCTTCTCTTGGAGAGTATAGAGTCTACCAAAGTTGCAAGATACCAGATATATAAAATATGACGAACATAAATAAAATGCTAGAAATGGAAGAATAACAGTAAAATATCTAGCATAATCTTCACAATACACATAAATGATATAGGAAATAACAATAGAAAAGCACTTTGATACAAAAAGCAATGTTCACAGGCCTCTTCGAGGGGGCAACCTCCAGTCGAGCAACGATCTGTTACAATAATATCCAAGCTAGGGTTCACATACCCTCGCCCCTTATTTATACTAAATATGTCTATTAAGAGAAGCATCTAGAGGAAGATCCTTCTAGAAGCGGAAGCTTCTATTAGGTCTTCTTACATCCACCTTATTCTATTTTATTGAAAGGCCTTATTAATATTGACCTTTATTACATCCGAATACATTGATCTACCTATGTGCGGGTTAGGACCTTAGCATGTCCGCCCCCTTAAAAATAGCCTTGTCCTCAAGGCTTGAGATGTGGAAACTGCTACAAAATGGTAGTTGGTTCCCAAGTGGCATCTACTAGAGTCATATATTTCCACTGTACTAGCACTTCCTTGATGGTTCTCTGACGCAGGAGACACTCACACTGGTCCAAAACCGCTTCTGGTTGTAGCCAAATGGATCCTTCTTCAGCTAACTCTGGAAGGTTGGTTTGAATTTGGCACCTGGTTCCAATCACCTTCTTCAAGCATGAAACATGAAAAACATGATGTAGCTTCGACTGATGGGGCAAAGCTAACTGATATGCAACTTGTCCCACACGCTTGAGAACTGTGTAAGGGCCATAGAATTTGGGTGCTAGCTTTTGACACTGCTCGGCCTTGAGGGAAGTTTTCTTATATGGTTGCAGTCTCAGAAACACTGGTCCCCTTCTGCAAATTGACATTCCGAGAGACCTTGATCTGCTTGCTACTTCATTCTATTTTGTGCCATGACCAAGTTCTCTTTAAGGGTACGAAGGATATCCTCTCGGACTGTAAGTGTTTGGTCAATCGCTTGGAACTTCAAGGTACCCAGTAAGTAGGAGAGAACGGAAGGTGGCTTATGTCCATATACTTCTTCAAAAGGAGTAATGTGAGTGGTTGTGTGGTATGTAGTGTTGTACCACCATTCGGCAAGGGGTAACCATTGAGCCCACTGGTGTTGTTTTTCAGAGGCAAAACACCTCAGATATGTTTCCAAACATTTATTGACAACTTCCATTTGACCATCCATTTGGGGATGATAGGCTGAGCTGAGATGCAATTGTGTGTCTTGTAGCTTAAACAATTCTTGCCAAAAATTGCTTATGAAAGTTGGGTCTCGATCGGAAACAATAGAGTGAGGCATGCCATGCAGCTTGAAGACTTGGTCCATGAAAATTTGAGCCACCGTGGATGCAGTAAATGGGTGGGGAAGAGCGCAAAAATGAGTATACTTGGAAAGGCGATCCACCACCACCATTATGACTGATTTATTCCCCGATTTGGGTAAGCCTGTGATAAAGTCCATAGAGATATCCTTCCAAATGGCAGGGGGAATCGGAAGCGGTTGGAGGGTGCCTGGCGATTTGATTGTTTCTCCCTTGTTGCGTTGACACACCTCGCATTCAACAACAAAATTATGGATGTCCTGTTTCATACCATCCCAGAAAAAAGAACGTTTGACTCGGTCATATGTTTTGGTGAACCCTGAGTGCCCCGCTGTGGGTGTAGCATGAAGCTCATAAAGCACCATGGATTTGAGCTTGGATTGTTTACTTAAATACAAGCGACCTTTGTATCGAAGCTCATCCTGGAGCCAGGAGTACCCTAGGGGAGCCAGAGCCTTGTTCTGCAGTAGCTGGATCAGATGTGAACTTTTGGGATCTTGAAGCCATTCCTGGCACACAGCTTGGAGCCAATTAGGTACAATGAAGGAAAGATAAAAAAGGGATCCTTCGTATTCATATTTCCAGGATAGTGCATTCGCCACGACATTGTCTTTTCCCTTCTTGTAAATGATCTCATAATCATATCCAAAGAGCTTAGTCACCCATTTTTTTTGTTCTTGGGAAGAAATGCATTGTTCCAGAAAGTACTTGAGGCTTTGATGGTCTGTCTTAATTTGGAAGCGTTTCCCCAAGAGATACGAACACCACAACTCAACGACATGCAGAATTGCCAACATTTTTTTTTCATAAATGGGTTTGCCCAGATTCTTTTCAGACAGTTGCTTGCTAGTGAAGGCCAAAGGTCGACCCTCTTGCATAAGGACAGTGCCAATTCCTTTCCCTGAGGTGTCACATTCCAACACAAAGGTCTTTGTGAAGTCGGGAAGGGCTAGAACCAGAGTGGTGCACATGGCCATCTTCAAGGTTTGAAAAGCTTGTGCAACTGCTGGGGTCCAAGTGAAGGATTTCTTTTTTAGGAGAGTCGTGAGAGGTGTTGCAATCTTTCCATAGTTCTTAATGAACTTGCAATAATACCCTGTGAGGCCCAAAAATCCACGCAATCTTTTGAGAGTCTTTGGGTGCGGCCAGTCTTGCATAGATTCAATCTTTTTCGGGTCCACCCTGATGCCATCCTTGCCCACCAGATGACCCAATTATTGTACTTTGGAGGCACCAACAACACATTTGGACTGTTTCAGGAAAAGGTGGTGCTGAGAGAGTAGGCTGAGAACTTGATCCACATGAGTAACATGGTCTATCCAGGACTTTCTATATATGAGGATATCATCAAAGAAAACTAAGACAAAATGACAGAGAAAAGGGCGGAAGACATGGTTCATGAGGCTCTGGAAGGTGGAGGGGGCGTTACACAAACCAAAGGGCATGACCAAAAACTCGTAGTGGCTCTCATGAGTGCAAAAGGCCGTCTTGGGAATGTCAGACTCTTTCATACGTATCTGGTGATAGCCTGAGCGAAGATTAAGTTTGGTGAAGAATTGGGCACCACTCAATTCATCCAGGAGGTCATCAATGACAGGAATGGGAAATTTGTCTTTGATGGTTAGTTTGTTGAGAGCACGGAAGTCAGGACACATTCACCAAGAACCTTATTTCTTCAGTACCATGACGACCGGAGAGGAGTAAGGGCTCATACTAGGACGGATGACTCCGATAGTAAGGAGTTCCTGGACCATTTTTTCAATTTCATTTTTTTGTGCAAAGGGGTGGCGATATGGACGTATATTGGGGGGAAGGCTTCCTGGGATAAGGGGAATGGAATGATCATGGACACCGCGGGAAGGAGGGATTCCTTGGGGAGTGGAAAAGAATGTTTGATGTTTAGAAAGGAGGGTTTGGAGGTCTTGGGGCACTGGTGGGGTCTCTGTGGCTTGTATGGCGTGGAGTTGGGCAATGACACCAGAATGACCTTTTTTGAGCAATTTTTCCATGCGATGGGAACTGATGACTTCAGGTGAACCCGTAGTGATGCCTTGAAATTTATATTTGTGTCCTCCTTGGTTGAATTGCATGGTTAAGTTCTGAAAATCCATGAGAATGAGACCCAAGGTTCTTATCCATTCGGCACCCAACACAATGTCACAACCGCCCATGTCAATAGAA
>ML793683.1:120963-186976 GCA_009831015.1 Picea engelmannii | reverse complement strand
GTTTATGTTGTTGTTTATGTTCCCCAAGGGTTAGGTATTCAAGGGTTCTACAGACAAGGGTTTGCCCTGTGCTATAGCTCTCTGATATACGTGCGGGGTCCAACAATAGTAATCGGCCCAATATCTCAGGGCACTAACTAAGGAGGATAGATCGTACCCTTATCCATACTACCCGACTACCCAGGTATTAGAGAGTATCTTCCCGAGTGTTGTTCTCGGTGACACTATAGCAGTCCGGTGGCCGATAGGTTTATCTAAAGAGGGCTTCAGGAAATCTAGGCCAATCCGTACACAGGTGTTGTCTGATGTGCTACCACTCGAAGGGGTACCAACAAGGGGTTACAAGGGTGGCCAACAGATGTGTGCTTAAGAACCACTTGTATTTCCTGCGTGTATGAATCCCTCAACCGCGGGTTTATGCGCATAACGACAGATCTCTGGGGCTTAAAGACGCTGGAATACGTCTCTACCCTGAAAAAAAATACCCACAATTTCTGCCAAGGAAAGTGCTCTGATACCACTTGCAAGATACCAGATATATAAAATATGCAGAACATAAATAAAATGCTAGAAATGGCAAAATAACAGTAAAATATCCAGCATAATCTTCACAATACACAGAAATGATATACGAAATAACAATAGAAAAGCACTTTGATACAGAAATAAATGTTCACAGGCCTCTTCGAGGGGGCAACCTCCAGTCGAGCAGCGCTCTGTTACAATAATCTCCAAGCTAGGGTTCACATATCCTCACCCCTTATTTATATTAAATATGTCTATTAAGAGAAGCATCTAGAGGAAGATCCTTCTGGAAGCGGAAGCTTCTATTAGGTCTTCTTACATCCGCCTTATTCTATTTTATTGAAAGGCCTTATTAATATTGACCTTTATTACATCCAAATACATTGATCTACCTATGTGCGGGTTAGGACCTTAACAAAAGTGGTCACGCTGATGCAATATTTGGTTGATCCCACTCTTCTGATGGGGAGTGATGTGTCTACCGACTATGTTTTTAGCAATTTCAATTCAGTACTTTCAGAATAATGTGGCATTCCACTCACTTTGAGCACACCCCCTACAAGTCCTAGAATGGTTTCCTTTCATTGGAATGACCTTGTTGATCATATCCTTCCTTGTTCTGCACCCTTTCAAATAAGGGTCGAAGTTAATTCTAAAAACATTTACCGATGTATTGTGGATGAAGGAACCTCCACAAGTATTTTATCCTCCTTGACTTGGCAAGCTTTGGGTTCTCCCAAGATTGTGTTTGCTTCGCATGAACTATTGGCTTTTGACAGACATCCTAGTGAGTATTTGGGGATTCTTCCTCAGTTGCCTATTTCTTTAGGTGGGAAGACTATTCTTGTTGATGTTATAGTGTTGCAAGGCCCATTATATTTCAATATGATTCTCAGGCATTGTTGGCCCTTGGTTATGGAAGGAAGAAAAGATTAAGGAAAGAAGCGCGAAGTACGAACTACATGGAAAGAACATTGACTAAGATTGGGTCGAAGTGGCTAAAGAAGAAGAAAATAAGGAGCAAAATAAGAGAAATCAAGTCGTTGAATGAGAAGACTAAGGAAGACAAATAAGCAAGGAAGATGGACTATGGAAAACTCAGGAAGAAGAAAAATCCACCAATAGATACTTTGAAGCACCTCGCGGGAAAGAAGGAAAGACAGTCTAGCAAAGCCCTGAAAAAAAGGGTCATGTTGACCTAGGGTTTTGGAATTTTAGGGCTTTGACACCTAGGTTTCGCCCTAAGGTTGTCCGAAAGTCATTGTAATGTATAAATAAGGGTCAAGACGACTTGGGTTGGGTTAGATAATATAATGAGCAATTATTTTTTATGAGAGAGAGAAGTATTTCGTCGAGAGAGAGTCTCTGTTGTAAGATCTTCAGCTGGGTGAAAATATCAACCCTACAGCTGGGTGCGCAGGGAGGGGAGAGAAAGAGAGAGAGAAGGAGAGAGATCTGCAAGCTAAGAGCGCATATAGAACTGTATGTTTTCCTATAATATCAAGAAACACAGTTCTTTGGACATAGCCCTAGGGAGAGGGTAGACCACATATATATTGTTGTTCTGTGGGATTGATGTTGTGTTCGTTTTCCTTCTGATTACTCTGTTATTTCATCATTGTGTTAGATTTGAGATATAACTGAGCGAAGTAGAGTTGAGTTGGTAAACGACAACTAGATTGTTGTGTATTATTGCATTGAATCCACTTTTCATTTCCTCTGGTTGTAGACACCTGTGTCCTACAACCCCCTATTGCTACTTCGAGTGAGAATGAATCTACTTCATAGGTGTTTCCAAAAGGGCCAATAGTTAGGGCTTATTGGTGCACTGTTAGAGCTGAACCCTGGGTCTTCCTCTATGCCAACAAATGGTTCTGTTGTTGGGACCAGGATATTCTTAAGGCAACGTCAAGGTGGTTTCCATTGAAGAAATAGATTCAGAAGTGGATAGAAGAAAAAGAAAAGGACTTCGCAGAAGCCCAGAACAAGAAACCCAATCTTAGCACAGAGGATTGGTTGGGAAAGTATATCTTCACCGATATACATGAGATTTTCTTTGGAGGAATCCATAAGGAGATATATGAGTGGCTAGCTAGATTAGCAGATACCCAATTTAAAATTAGACTCAGACCACCTGTGGCTTGGACGTCGGCACTAATCAAGAAGGTCAAGAGATTTGATAGTGCTGTGTCAAGAGAAGTCGATCACTGGTTTGATAGTAACATTGGAGGGTACATTACTGAGTTTGTTATTGATAGAGTAGAATCATATAGCCAAGCAGAGAGATATTTCTTTAAGGGACCTAGAGGAAAATGTTTACATTTTCTAAAGTTGCATATCAAGATGCTATTGCATGGGAAGAACATCTTGAAGATACAGTAATCAGTTGGACTAAATAGATAATGTTCAAGAACTCGGACAACGACAGTGACACAGAGGTTGGACACACGCACTGTTGGAGATCATTTAGAGAAGTTCCTTTGGTGAACTTGTTTGAGAAGAATCATGAACCATCATAACAGGAAGAATGATTGTACAGTGGAGAAGAAGAAGAGTTACTGAACAAGGAACATTCAGAGTCCACTAGGGAAGAAGAAGGGAAGACTGAAGAACCTCGCCGAGAAGAGTCAGAAACTTCAGGAATTGTGCAGACTGTTGAAGTAAGTGATATTGCTCCTCCTATTGTTTTAGTAGCATTAAGTAACCAAAGTAACCTAAGTTATCAGAGAACTGGTACAAGTGGTTCAGTGCATACTCATTCAATAACCCTAAGAAGATATATGGCATATGAGATGAGGTTACCCACCTTTAGGGGAGATGGATCTGAAGATCCTGATCAACATTGGTTCTTATGTGAAGTTGTATGGAGTATTAAGAACGTCACTGACGAAGCTGTTAAGAGAGATCAGTTTATTACTACTTATTGGCTACTCACTTCCCTTCTCAGGTTTTCTGAGTTATTGACCTAGAGTTCATGTCATTCAGGGTTCCAACAAAGCCTCTAAAACTATTGACTCTCCTGGTAAACTAGAAGGCAACAAAACACCCAGGAAGCGTTGCACAGTCTCACCCGAGATAGATTTAAATGGGTGGTTGTAAGACTCGGGTGTTTACAACCTAGTACAGAGTAGGGGATATGGGTTTCTTGATTAAGGTTAGATACCATGAGCTGCAAGGGAAACTACTTATTCCTTGGATTCGCATACAAATATACCACAGTTTAATTTAAGCAAAGTATAAACAGATTCATAACAATGTATTAACTCATTCATTAAGATTGACCATCAATTGTTGAAAGAAAGAAGAAGCATGGATACATTTAACACATTACATGAGGATTACCGTGTTTCACCCCCTCCTGGGCTACGTCCACAAAGATTTGGATCTTGGCTCTTGTATTATGATAGTTCTGCATTTCCAGCGCCTCGCGCTTACAATTCTCCACAAAACTGGGTAAGATCTATGCGAGGCGAACTAGATCACACCAGGCTCCATGACCTGTGGTCTAATCCTCAGATCTACCTTCCCTCGTATCCCCCTTTCTCAACTGCTTACAAAATCGGCTCATACCGCTCAAAACATTAATGAGAATCACTAACAACTACTAACGAACAACCCTATATGATACTTTCATATCTATTTTTATACATTTTAGGCTCTTCAGCCTTCTTCAGAATATTACCAAAACCCTAACCCTTCTTATGTTAGGTCTTTCTCCCATATGCGTGTTGTTCCTCATCCAGTTGTCGCTTTCCTTTGTGCACACTTTCTTGCATGTAAGCGTGTTGTTACTTCTATTTTCTGCACAATTTCTTTCCCTCGATCATTCTTCTTTCCTCTTCGTCTTGATGCCAACATGCCACCAACACTAACATGTGACTCATCCCGAGTCACCTAGTTTCTTTGTGCTTCCTCAATCTCCTTGGTGATCGTCTAGAACTGTTCCTGCAACTCTGTCTCTTTTGTCAATGCCTGTGCAGTTTTCTCCTTGATGGTGTCGACTATCTGAGATGCCACTTCCTCGCTCATCAGTCCTGCACATTCTAGTTGAGTATATGCTGTCTATTTTCTGGCTTCTTCTACCTATGCAAGTACTTCTGCTACTCGTTCCTGCAACGGTTCTATTTGAGCCTGACGCTCTTGTTTCTGCATTTGTGTGGTGATAAGTTCTGCCTGTATCTTCTTCAACTCTTGTGTTCCCTTGACTCGTTCTAGGATTGGTATGGTCTTTTGTCGCTGCTTGAGTTCTTGGATCATTGCATTGATCCTCTCCTCCTCCTTGTCCGAGTGTTGGATTTGTGGATCCTCTTCCAGCCTTGTCCAAAGTTGTGCTGCTTTATCCAGCAAGTTGGTTGTTGTGCTGACCTATTTTTCTAGCTCCTGCAGCTACATTGCTACTTCTTGCTTCTGTTGCTCCTTCACTGATGGTGGATTTTTTGGTCTAATCTATATATGAAGAGTCTCGATCTCCTTTTGATATTGATCAATTGCCTGTGCAATTTGGTCGATCTTCTCTGCGGCTGGGAGTTCATTTCCTTACGCAGTAGTTGTAAGTTTTCCAAAAACTTCTTCCACTCTACGTTCCAGCTCGTTTCTGTGTTCTTTCTCCTCCTTAGTTTTCGATTGGGACTATGCGCAAACTATTTCCAACGCTTCCCGCTTCTTTGTTGCTTGTTGTAGCTCAACTAAGTTTTTATGTGCTCAAGACCGCATCTTGTGGTTAATGCTAACCTGTAGTTTGTGTAATTATTTTGATGGCATCTATGTCAAGACCAATTGGATATGATCCAAATCCTTCAGTGTTGTTTTCCCCACAATTTCATCCATTCGTAGCATGCTAGGCTTTATGTAGACCGTGGAATGTGCATGTGGCATCAGGAGAACTGGGTCACGTTCTTCTACCTACACCCTTTTTGTGGTCTCTTTGGTCGATGGCTCTATGCCTCTACTGCTACACTTGATCTGGGCTTCCTTGAATTTCTTAAGGAGATGTCCCATTTCTCCCAGTTCCTTCTGCAGTTTATCCATGTGGTGCATGACATGATCAAAATATTCTGCGAGGAAGTCTTGGACCATCCTGACAATCATCTCTCCATCATCCTATGTGATTGTGTAATGCGGTGGTGGTCGTTGTGCCTTCATTTTCTTGCACTCACCTGTGTCCTGTACCACTGGTCTCTTAGTTCCCCCTAGTTCCCGTGTGATGGGGTCCAATGCAGTTTCCTTTGCTCCCTCAGCCGGTTTCCTCTGTCCATTGGTCGGCTGGGTGGTTTTTGTCCCTCCCTTCTGGTTCCCTAGCTGCTCTGAGCCGTCATTTGCCTGAGTTGGCTTGGTTTGGCCTGTTCTTCATTTCTTGGGTACTAGGATTTGTGGAGGCTATGTTTCTGCCTATGCAACCCCTCCTTCTGTTGTTTGTCCCAGAACTCCTCTGGGTATAGTTGTAATCCTCCATTCATTAGGCCATTCGTTGATGATCATGTCGATATCACCCTCAGTGATGCAGTAATGCATTTGTAGCCACTGTTTATCTGGGTCCTGCCTTGGTTGTATCCACATGGCTTGTCGCCTAGCCTAGAAATTAGTGATGCCCCCTTATTGTGCGACAACCTCTGGTGTTATTCTCCATGCTTGGATGATGGCTTTTTGTATCTCCCATAGGTAAGATTCGAATACTATTATGTTCTCCTTCTTATGCTTGTCTAGTGGCCTAGATATCATGACATGATATCTTGCTCCTCCTGGCTATGGTGTGGTACCAAAGATGATGTATTTTGGTTCTCTCCATACCATGAAAGCTATGAGAGTTATCAGCCATGAGTAATGAAATTTTGTACCTTCATCCTACGCGTCTTTGTAGTCTACTTGGAACAAGTTTGATAGGTATGGCACCTAGCTCATGAAGGTGCCTTCTGTGCATTGAGCTGCAATAACAATGACTCCTGCCGATACTTCATCTTTGCGGCATTTTCTTAGTAGTTTGCAGGCTAAGATTTGTGTGCCCAATTGTGTCACGACATTATTGATCCGTTTAATTATAATGCCTCTTGTTCCCTTGTCAGTGTCGTATTTCTTCTTCATCTCTTTTGCCAATGCTTTTTCCTTAGACTTATCATCCAAAATCAGTGCGGGATCCATACCCCCAGTGGGTAGGCCTGTTATCTGTGTGATAAGTTCGACAATTATGGGGATGGGTTTGTCCAGCCATATATCCCCTCCATGCATAACTACTAACAATTTCTATATGCATGTCATCACATATTGGCCTTTGCCAAAGTGTGGTATCTTCAACAACCCTAGAATTCCTATTTTGTCCAGTCCAGTAGCCCACTGGCATGGCTAAGTGATGGTTTCTCCAAGTTGGTTCATGATTATTTTCTACCTAAAAACCTATGGTGCGAGCTCTGGATATTTGGTTTCATCTGCTACGTCGTGGTCGGAGTACTTGAAATTCCCAACATGACCTAATAGTTGTGGGTCCACCTATACTCCCTCTAGTATGCGAGGTAGCACAATCTTTGCAGCCGGTTTATTTCAAGGTGAGCTCGGTATCTGAATTCGGTCGTCCTACTACAATGGTTGGCTCGAGGTTCCAGTAGCTTCTGGTTGCTCCTTCGCCATACATTCTACCCAATCCGTGGCCATTTCACCTGTCGGATCGACTGAAACAAAATATGGGGTGGGTATTTGTGGAATGTCTGGTTGTACTTATACTTCCAAGTTTTGTGCATTATTGTTAGCTCCTACGGCTGCTTCGGCATTTTCTGGTGGCATTTCCTAGTGGGTTTCTTCTTCTCTATTCTGAGGCTCATGCACTGCTGCTGGTATATCCTGTTCCATGGCCTCTTCTCGTGGTTTCAGAACCTCCTCTAGTATGGGTGTGGACACTATTAGGATTTCCTCTAGCGAAAAGATTTCGTCAATATCGACGATCTCAGGTGGTTATTGTTCGCTTTCTTCCAGTGGTATTTGTGACCTCGTCTTAGCCCTGGTTGATTTGGTTGTCTGGCCTGGTTCTGCGAGATTTGGTGGTGCCATAATGGTGTCTATCAAATGTTTGCGGAATTCGAATGGCTTTGGTGAGCATTGTGGTTTCACTTTGTTTGTTCTAGTTGTTGTTGCTCTTTTCCTGTTCTCCTTTCACGAATAGACTAACTACTTATGTGCTCATGTGTTGTATGGGCTCATCATGAAGCTTGTCGAGGACGCTTCCTCCATCATGTGATTAATGCACCATAATTGTAGGTTCAATGCATCCACAACGGTTTCGTACTTGCCATTATGCCTACTCTGTGTCTCCAATTGGTGTGTTTAATGGGACATCCCATCCGTCCTTGCCTTTTTTTAACTCTGCCTTTTTTAAACTCTGCCTTGTGCTTTCTTGTCAGCCTAGTTTCGTCGACTTTCCTGTTCCCGCTTGTTTCCCTTTTTGATATAGCCATTATATTTTTCCTTGCTGGCTTCGTGTTTCATATGTGGCTTGTCCATCATGCTGTGCGTTGTTTTCATTTTTTTTTTTTTACTGTGCGGTGGGTGGTTGACTGTCCTTGTACAGCTTCATCCGGCTCCCATTGATCATTACTATAAGGTCTGGGTCCGCTAAATCTCTTAATTATACAACTCCTCTATTCATGACAACTTTTACCTCGTATGGTCCTAGCCAATGCATTCTCATCTTTCCTGGGTGCTACAATGCTTTACTATCATAGAGAAATACTAGATCTCCTTCTTTGAACATCTTCCTCTTGATGTGGCGGTCGTGCCAAGATTTGTCTCTTGTTTTTTGTACTTGTTGATGGAATCCTGCCAATATTTTGTCTTCCTCCATTGACAGTAACTGATTCAGTCTTTCCTGTACTATGCCTCGTTCTGTCATTTGTGTAATGGTTGCTACACGTAGGATGGGTATTAAAAATTCTAAAGGCACTACTACTTCTTGACCATAGATTAGTTTGAATGGTGTGTGGCCAGTTATCTTTTTGCATGTGGTTCTATATGCCCATAGTACTGCTGGTATCTTGAGATCCCAATCATTCCTGTTGATGTTGCATATATTTGTCAAGGTGTTTTCTAGGATTTTATTGAAGGCTTCTACCATGCCATTTTCCTGTGGATGATACGGTGTGATTTTTTGGTGGTGAAATTCAAACTCTTCCAGCATCACTTGGATGGTGTTGTTTATAAAGTTTGTTCCTTGGTTGCTCATCAACATTCTTGGGCACCCAAATCTACTAATTACCTATTCAAACAGAATGTGTGCAGTTGTCTCTGCACTGCAATCTTTTACTGGTGTGGCTTCTTCCCATCTCGTTAGGTAATCCATCACGGTGATAATATATCTCACCCCCGTTCTTTTGGCTAGTGGGTTAATGGGTCCCATGAAGTCTATCTCCCATTTGTTGAAAGCATGAAGTGTCACTTGCAATCATAGTGGCATCTCATCCCTTATGTTGGGTTTGCCTACCCTTTGACAGACATCACATTACTGGAGATATTCTTTTGAGTCTCTGTGGATTGTTGGCCACCATAATCCTGCATGTAGTACCTCCTGTGTAGTAGCTTTTCCTGCATATATCCCTCCTGCTATTCCCTCATGGGATTCTGCTAAAATTCTTGGTCGTTCATGGTTTAGTACGTATCTTCATAATATGCTATATGAACCCATCTTGTATAGATGTCCTGTGATCGATTGATAGTCAGCTTCTCGGAATACCAGGTTATTCTTCTACGCAGTGGTATATTCTTATGGTGCAGTACCTATGCTTAAGTATTGGATGATCTCTGCGAAGTAATCATCAACAATCTGTACTGGGAATAGTTGTGCATCTGGAAAGTTGTCTTCTAAATTCGTTGGTTCCTCTCCATTTGTGACCCTCGATAGGTGGACAGGTCTTGCATTCCATTTTCCTGGTTTAACTATTACCTCAAAGTGAAATTCTTGAAATAGCAATAACCATCGACAGATTCTCCCCCCCAACACTGGCTTGTTGACTAGGTATTTCAGGGTTGAGTGATCTGTAAACATATTAAAGTGTTTTCCCAATAGGTAATGTATGTACTTCTGTAGTGCATAAACCATAGCTAAACCTTCTGTCTTTGTCATGTTATAATTCTGTTAAGAATCTGATAAATTTCTGCTTGCGAACGCTATCGGGTGATCCAAGTCTCCTACTTATGGTTGCGCCAAGATAGCTCCAAGTGCTATCGCTAATGCATCTACATGTACATGGAATGTATTCTCCCAATATGGAAAGACCAATATTGGTGCGGTGACCATATTTTCCTTCAGGGTATCCAGACCGTGTTGGCAGTCATCGTTCCATTGATACTTTGTATCTTTCCTTAACAGTTTTTCCATTGGTGCTATAATATGCACGTAGCCTTTGATGAATTTCCTGTAATATCCCATATGTCCTGGCATTGCTCTTAGTTAGGGGACTGTTTTTGGTGCTAGTAGATTAACAATGACTGCAATTTTGGTCGGATCCACTAGCAAACCTTGTTTGCATACTATGTGTCCCAATAGTATCCCAAATGGTGTTCCAAATATGCATTTCTTGATATTCAGTGATATCTGGCACTATTTGCATCGTTCTAACATCAGTCGTAAAACTTCCACATGGTCTTAATATATACACTTTCTAATCATCTAGGTATACTTCGAGGAATTGATGGATGAATTCCTTAAATGCTATGATGACCACTCTAGAAAATATCGCGGGTGCATTCTTTAATTCAAACTGCATGACTATATACTGATAAGATCCCATTATGTCATGAACATGATCTTGTGTCTATCCTACTGTGTTATCTTAATCTGATGATATCTTGTGAATCCATCGATGAATGAGTAGGCTTCGTGGCCTCCTACGTTCTCAAGTACTTCGTCTGTGAACGGTGTGGGGAATGGATCGTGTAGGTATGCATCGTTCAACTTCCTCAAGTCAACACCTATCCTGATCCCTCTTCCTTGTTTCTTGTCTTGTACTACCATCAAGTTTATCCATTCTAATTCTTCGACTGGTTTGATGATGCTAGCCTCGAGCATCCTATCGATCTCGTCTTTAACTTTCTGTTTATATATGGGATTCAATCTATATGGTCGTTGTTTAATGGGTCTCGCATCGGGTCTGAGTGGTATCTTCATTTCTCATAATTCTCCAGCTATGCCTTTCATATCTATAAAGGTTGTGGGAAAAAGGTCGTTGTATTCGTGCAACAATTCTATGATACTTTCTAGTGTCTGTTCATCCCAGTAATATCCAATGCTGACCGCTCGATAGTCCCTATGTTAACCTTTTTTATCTTGATTGGAACAGAGATGATCTCTGACTCTAAGTGTGGTCCTTCCACATCTCTCTCGCCTTCGACTTCTTCGATCTAAATATCATGCATATCATCTTCATCTGGATATTCCTCCTATACGTGGTAGCATGACAGTAGATCCTTGAATGTCTACTTATTTCACTATTGTACCTCTGTGATAGTTTCTACTTCCATTTCTTCAATGAATATGACGTTTCTAATCTGTTTCAAGGCCGCGTCCATGTTGGGGTTCTCATGGTCGAATGAGAAAGTGATTGTAAATTTCTATTGGAGTGTTTCCCATGTCTTGGCTCCTTTACACATTTCCTGGTCTATATACCAATTCGTTGGTATGCCATCTAAAGTATGAATGAAGTAGTGAGACCATTCGTCCAGTGGCATCATTTTCCACAACATTTTACACACCTCCAAGTGTTATGGTGGTGTGCCTAGTCCGTCATATTTTTGTTGTTTGTTACCTTTCTGTTCTACGCCGAACCTTATGCACAGTAATTGCTTAAATTGGTACCAATCTGTGATAGTTTCTTTGTGTGCAACCCACCATATGGTGGGTGTAGATTTTAATGTTAAATCTAGTGCTAGCAATCTCTGGTTTTCTAATACTTCATCTTCATATTGTGTCAAGAAAGTTTCCAAATCATTTAGCCCATTAAAGATGGGTGGTTCTTTGATTTCTGTGCCAATCCACCTTACTTCACAGTCTATTCTGGCACACCTTCTCGTGGATACTTCATGTAGTCTTTGCTGCCAGTTTTCTAACCTGTTGTCTGAGTCTGTTGTGTATGAGGTAATGCTCTGCCAACTGAGTATCCCATATGCAGTTGGGTTTATGTAATCCGCATCGCACACAGTTGTTCTGTACAACTGGACGATCTCTTATAAATCCAGACAAGTGGGTTCTACGAACCTCTTGCCTTCTGATGGGTCAAGTGGGGCTATGACCCTGTAGTCCCCTGACTCAAATGTCATTTTTCTAGTTTTTAAGTTAATTATGGCCTGGTTGTCGAATGCCCAATCCAAACCAAGTAGCGTTGGGTAAGGTGTTGTTCCGTCTACTATTTCGATGACTTCAAAGTTTTCCTTAGTGCACACACCATCCAGATCTTATGTCACTCCTTTCTGTCTACCTATTGGTAGGACTCTATGTTGATTTTCTAGCTTTAATTGAACCGTTGAGTATCCCAGTGTAGGTTCTCCCATGCATTGCCATGTAGCTTTTGGTAGTACATTCACTTCAGATCCTAGATCCAGTATGATATCTCCCATATTGAAATCCCCAATGTTATCATTTAATCTAAATTCCCTACTTATTCTTCTTCTTGTGAGTAGGTGGTTGGCAGTTTTCAATTCTGGCTTTTGTTTCATCTCACCACTACATTTTTCTAAGATGTTTTTCAATATTTTGACAGATGAAGGATCACTTAACATTTTGATGCATGATTGCAAAAAGTATTTGATCGTACTTACTTGTTCCTTGGGTTGTATTATGTTGGTATGGTCTAGTGATGGTGGAATTTCATATTGCGGAGCTTCCTTTCTCTGTTATGCAGTCAACACAATGTTCTCCTTATGGAATTCTTGTCAGGCTTCTATAAAAATATCCTTCTCCTTATGCGCGTCGAATTGCTTCTTGGGGTCGGTGTTCTTCTTTACCCATTTATTCTGCGTTGGTTCCTGTCGAACCACATCATTTCCTGTTTTCATTCCTCCTTGAGTGACTATATTGATGTTCCGACCGTCATCCCTTGCTTTGACTGAAATCCACTGAACATTCTGGTTATGTTGATTCCCTTTTTCCTGGATATTTCCAAGTAATGTCGGACAGTCCTCCGTATCATGGTCTGATGCGCGACAATACATACAAGTCACTGGTGGCAGTGGACACTCCTGTGCATAATGTCCTAGTTGCTGGAAATTGTGATATGTGACAGGTCCTCTGCCGTGTCCAAAACCTCCTCTAGCTTGTCCTACTCCTCTATATGTTGCGCAGTCACCTCACGATAGATTATACTGTGGTCCCTGATTATATTGCACGGTATTGTACTGGGGTTGTGTTGGGTTGTACTACGGTTGCGCATTATTGTAAGGTTGTGGCACAGTATTATACTGTTGTTGCATAGTATTGTATGGTGTTGGGGCTTGATTGAACTATGGTGCTTCCTTCCCAGTCATCATTTCTTCCTGTACCCTGTATGCATCTGATGTTCTTTCCCACATCAGCTCCATAGTTCTGCAATATTTTTTGTCATGGCCAACTAACTTGCAAAAGGTTCAATATGAGTTCTTTGGGACTATTTGGTATTCCTGCATCATCATGCAATGGTAAGGGTCATGACTCGGTTTATTTCATATTTCACACCATAATCCTCCCTGTGGTAGTGGGTTTGGCATCCCTATTGCCATATAATGTATTAATGTTGGGCATTCATTCTTATGGTGTCCTTCTGTCCTGCAGGTAGTGCACCAAATTGCTTCTCGTTTGTCCTTGTTCTTATTCTAGTTCAGCTGAAATGTTAAGTTCTTTAGATTCTCCTTCAGTTCTTCGATAGCCAGGTCTATCTGGTGGTACTGATTCTCTTCCAATTGCAAGGTTTTCTGCAGAGCCTCTGCCTACGTCTGAAACATCTATTGTCATAAAGGATATTTTAAGTGTGGGAGTAGTGAGTTGAAAAATAGGTTTCGGTGTTGCATATTAGTCATAAGGTATTTTAACTTTCCTTTTAATCGCTTGAACCTTTGATCAATCTCCCATACCGATTCTCCTAGTTTCTGTCTTATTTCAATCATATCATTCATCTATTGGTCCTCTGAGCTCGGCTTCTAAAACTCATTGATCAATAGTTTCTTAATGTTGTCAAGTGTCCTTGTCATTCTGGGAACATTGTTCATGTCTAGACTCATGTACTAGTCTAGTGCACGGTCCCTTAGCGTGATCTCTAGCTTCGTGAGTTTGGTGTCTTCATCAATGTTCTTCTTCACTTCCCAAATCTTTGCACAAATGAACAGATGCTTCTCAGGGTCTTTTGCTGCTTCTCCTCGAAACTTTGGTAATGTGATAGTAGGATTGTGTCTTTCCATTCCAAATACTGGACTACTCCCTCCTCTGCGTGGTGTGGATACTTGACTATGGTTTCCTGAACTAGCTCCTCCAATTGTTTCTATTTATGTAGATGTACTTCCTGTGGTCAGACTTACTTCGAACTTTGGTTGTCGAAATGGTGGTGTTATCTTTCATGTATTGGTCGAACATGGGTTTATGGGTTCCACACTGACATTAATCTGAAAGGGAGGGCTTCCTTCGCCTCCTGTTCTTGGGCCTCTTGTTTTCCTCTCATACGCGGCATGTAGGATTTCCTCAATATTCTCCACAACCCAGAGATCCTATTCCTCATTGTTGGCCAAGCCCTCCCTCTCGGCTACGACTCTCTTCTTGGTATTTACCTTATATTGGTAGGGTTCTCCGCTACGCATCGTTCCTGATGATGCCAAGATCCACTTGAGTTGGTCGTCATCCATCAAGATCGGGTCCAAGGGTTCCTCCTCCTTCTTCTCTATATGCTACCCTCCTTCCATTCCTCCTCTCTCTATCAGTGCTTCCTTCCTTCCCCCATGCATGCAAGGAAGTCTAGTTGTTTGATTTCATTGTCATTACACCTTTGTTATATAGCAGTATCTTGATAGAAGTATATAGTGATCAGATGTACCTTCCTCTGGGTCCTCATAGGAACTCTTTCTCGGCTGCGCTATATGACTTTTCTATGTCTACCACAAATTCTGTGATAAAGCCTGCCACAATATTGTCAAGCCAAAAGTTGACTGCGCAGGTGAATTTGTTTTTAACCTGCTGCAGCTACTGGATCTGTACTGGAGTCCAATCTAGCTGTTGAATCCGGTTCGTCACGTGGTTATCCTTTAACCTTAAGATCCACTCCTATAGTAGAAATGAAAAATCATAGAAAAATACTTCGTGCAAATCCGTAAATACGTATTTATCCAGGTATTTACGCGGTGTGATCGTGAGGTTTCTATTGTCTTTCTGTGCAAAATCTAGCTCTTTAGTTCTCAACCAGCCCTCGATTTCTTCTCTCGTGGGGTTCCAAGGTCTCAAAATCCCCTTCTAACGGCTCATTTCTCTTGTGCTCCTCTCCTTCGGTTCTTATTCCATCTCATCTACTCAGTCCTTTCTTGTTCCTCTTAACATGGCAACATAACCATTTTTTGGCTACTCGCTTCTCTTCTCGGGTTGTTTGAGTTATTGAACCAGGGTTCATGTCATTCGGGGTTCCAAAAGCCTCTAAAACTATCAGCCCTCCTAGTAAACCATAAGGAAACACAATACCTAGGAAGCACTGCACAGTCTCACCCGAGATAACTTTAAATGGGTGGTTGTAAGACTCAGGTGTTTACAACCTAGGACAGAGTAGGGGATAGGGGTTTCTTAATTAAGGTCATATATCGTGAGTTGTAAGGGAAACTACTTATTCCTTGGATTCACATACAAATATCCCACAGTTTAATTTAAGAAAAGTATAAACAGATTCATAACAATGTATTAACTCATTCATTAAGCTTAGCCATTAATTGCTGAAAGAAAGAAGAAGAATGGATACATTTAACAAATTACATGAGGATTACCGTGGTTCACCCCCTCCTAGGCTACATCCACAAAGATTTGGCTCTTGGCTCTTGTATTATGATAGTTCTTCATTTCCAGTGCCTTGCACTTACAATTTTCCACAAAACTAGGTAAGATCTATGCGAGGAAAACTAGATCGCACCAGGCTTCACAGCCTGCGGTCTAATCCTCAGATCTACCTTCCCTCGTATCTCCCTTGCTCAACTGCTTACAAAATCGGCTCATACTGCTCAAAACATTAAAGAGAATCACTAACAACTACTAACAAACAATCTTATATGATACTTTCAGATCTATTTTTATACATTTTAGTCTCTTTGTTGTGATACTTATATGTTTAGTATAATGCACTCATTAATTATCAATTTGGGATTCGTAATCAACAGAGTTACAAGACACCAGTAAGAAAGGTAATTTCTAATGTCACGAGTATAGAATTAAACTAAATTATGCATGCTGGAACAAATCAAAATAGAAAACTGCAATGCACTTTGGTTGTCTTTCACAAAGAGGCTATCCATTCCATTATGGCACATGCAAGTATGAGATGGAATTGGTTTGATATATCTACTCTACTATCTGACCCAAAAAACTAACTATGCAATCCACACGTCTGAAGGGAAATCACATAGCAATCATCAAAGCATAGCATGGGTAGTTCAATAGTCAATATGTTGGTTCTGTTGTGGTTCACAATGAACTTCACTAGTTCTTATCCAAATAGTTTTGACTATTGTTTCCAACATCTATGATCACTCAAGGAAATAAAATTCATGAGAACAGAAACAAGGCATATGTGAAAACAAAGAAAATAAGATCTCTAAGCAATTATATAATGGAAATCCTAGTCTAGGCTATACTGCTATCATCTAACAGAGTTAAAGATTTAGCTAATTTAATGTCTACACTACTGGAAAACAAATATTAATGCTAATCTATGAAGAGGCTGACCTTTGTTGGGTGGTGGGCCCTTGCCGCTTCAACAGGTCAGCTACTGAAGTCTACAGGAGGCTTTTCTTCAACACATACATTACTCTCACTCACATTTCAAAACATAAAATCAAAGCTTTCGTTAACAACTCAACTCACACTTAATCATAGATAATCAGAATATGCAGATAAAATGACATTCCATTAATCTTCACTCAAGATATGTTCTGTACTATCACACACTGCTTCACATATTGATAATATGCTAATTCTCCTACTCCCTCTACCATCCTTGCCACAACGATTTAATAGTCTGAACCGTGAAACACAAGGAGGCGAAGTGATTTGCAAATCAATCAGTTGTTAAGTTCAATCATTCGGTTATATCTTCAGCTTCATCCTCATGACACAAAGTGCATGAGGATGAGGCAATCAACAAACTGTTCTTATCATAGCCTTGATAAAGCAAATAGACGTCCACCAATTGACTTGGGCGAGATCTGGCACTTAAATTAGTACATTAGGCTCTTCCATATTAGTACCAGATCGTAACATATAGATGGTACCAGATCATGACAGTGCAAAAAATGTGGTACCAGATCATGACAGTGTGTGGCCATTGGTACTGGATCATAACAGTGCGTGTTGGTACTGGATCATAACAGATGCTATTTTAGTACCGGATGCGCTTGGTACCGGACTCAAACAACAACATTCTTGGTGCGCAGGTACCGGATGGTTGAGTTGGTATAGGAACGCTAGTCATCTAGAGGTCAAAGATTCACATGGGACAAATTGAGAATTAATACATGAAATATTTAATTCCTTAACTCTATAAACCACAAAATGCATGAATTAACCATACTTTACCTTATGACCTTATTACTGGAAAATGGTAGCATTCTTGTCATTCAATCAAGCTTTAGGTACGCCAAAAAGGGATAGGTGAATAGTATAATAGGGTAATGGGGATGTCAATTTTGGGTCTCAACATTCCACCATGCCAAAATCATTGCATGTCCTCATGCAATTGAAAAAAAAACCCAAACTTTTTCAAAACTTGAGACTGTGTTCTTTACTTTGGTGGATCAATGATGTTGATGGCTGAAGCCTCTTCTCTCAGCTCCCTTTTTATGACCCTAACGTATTGTAGGAGTCACAATACCTTATTGAGCTTGTTAGAGGTCTCTTCATGGTCATCTTGAAGTTGTTGGCTGGTTGCTTTCAATTGCTCATTTTCCTTTTTGATATACCTGTCCAAGAGTTGATATTCCTTCACTTCCTGTTGGAGTTCCTGATTTTCTTTTTGCAATTCCCCAATCCTTTTCTTCATTTGTTATTTTGTCAAGGTCTTTGTTGACTCCATCATTATTGGCTGGATGCACTCCCTTTCCTCGACTTCCTCCTTCATCACAAATAAATTAATAGTAGCTTGCTCCTCGGTCAAACTAGGGATGTCATCTTGGATTGGTAAATCCTCAGAAGGGGAGGTAAGGTCGATTGGATCTTCCTGTGTATGAGGACTGAATATTGTTTTTACCTTGTTTTCCATGCTCCTCATAGTTCTTTTACAAGGAGGTACCATATCAGGGATGCTCATGGGATTCCTTTTCTTCTTCTCTAATTGTGAAATGGTAACAGGGGGTTGTGCCACAGATTGTTTACCTTTAGTTTCTGAGCTATGCTTCCCTTTCTTCATCATTTTTGTATGATGGCCCTCTTTCCCAACTGCCACTGTTGAAGTCTCCTCAACTAATTTTTTTTTACCTTTTGATTTGGAGCTTTTAGAAGTCTTGTTGACTGTGGAAGAGGACCTTTCTTTTCATGTTGGCTCACTACCCTAGATGATGGTGGAGTTGTCTTATTCTTCTTTCTTTTTTTCTCTTGGGGTTCCTTACTTTTCTTTGGAGCATGATGGGTTTCCTCCACAGGTTTGTTTTCTGTGGGAAGGTGTTGTGTGAGAAGGGTTTTCCAACTAATCCTCTGTTTCCTAAGCTCATGTAAAACTAGCATTTTAATGAGACCTTGATGGTAAATGCTAGTCTTCTTTGTTTTGGAGGTGGATTTAACACCTCTTACCATTTTATTCAAACTCGTCTATAGAAAATATGGAAAATGAATTTCAAGGCCTCCTTCAAAATGAAATAGAAGCCTAAGGTGATATATGAAGGTCACGACATACCTACCTTCACAGGTGACAAATCGTTGAAGACTGGTAATCATTGGATGGTATTCTTCTTTGATGTAGTTCTTGGGGATCCCCTTCTTCTAGTCAGGGTGTCGATGATCTGCCTTCAAGAATTGTTGGCACATTTCTATGTTAATTCCTACACCTTTGAAGTATTTGGCTCCTTTGCTAGGTAGTCCCGTAACTTCCCTTATGGTTTCTTCAGTAATTATCAGTTGTAGATTTCCTATATGTGCAGTCTCTCTATCATAGCTCTGTATAAATTCTTGAGATATATTCTCGTGCTAGCCTTTAAATTTTTCCAGAAATGGTATCCACCCCAATCTAGCATATTTTTCTTGACATAATTGGTACTCCTCGGTTTCCCTATAAATTTGGAAAACCAGTTCGTGTCTAGTAACAACCATCGTTATAAGTTGAGAAAAGGATCGGGCTGTAGCAAAAGGGTTTAGCTAATTGATGAAGGGTTTGGTACCATATAGGAGCAGGCTTGGGATTAGAGAAAATATCACGACAGGGGGAAGTATAGTGACTTTTATCACTGAAATTTCATCTGCAAATGGTTACAAGAATTCAGCATCGTCAAACAGTTATGAGGTCACCCATGGACCAAAATTACCACAAAATCATTTCCAAAGGGTCAAAAACTATACAACCAGTGACAAAATTAAAGGGTGCTATGAATACACAAGGCACGCATGCACATGCGCAAAACAGAAACACAGGAAACGTGCACCTGAGAACGATGCATTTATGAGAGTGGTCGGCATCCCACCCACTTCTGATTCAGCTTCCAAGTTGATTTGACACTCAAATATGGACTGGATTCGACTGGGTGGCTGGTCAAAGACCTAGAAATTCCCTAATTAGCCTCTTTACACACTACAATCTGGTTGAACAATACCTCAAAGAGGTGCTATAAAAAGGCCATGGGTGCACTTCATTTTTCAAGAAATTCAATAGCAAAGTTATGCTGCCACTATTCTCTTGAGGAATCCTCTATTCTCATCAACAGTATACTAGCATCATTGCATTGGGAAATCCATCTTACCTCTTGAGTGGATTAGCAAATAATTCTTTCACCATTTTCATTTCAAAGTTGTAAGAAGAGCTTATTTGTGGGGGTCCAAGAGCCCTTCCTTGGAGGAAGAAGGGACTCATAGTCCTCTTTCTTCTTGGTGTTTTATTTCACTAATATCAACCTTACCATTGGTGACATGGGTCTTATTGTTTATTTTGTTTTTATGTCCCTATGCTCATTAGTTTAGTTGTTGTTTTATTTCTTAGTTTAATTCTTAGTTGTTCTTTTATATTTCTTTCTCTAACCCTTTTTCTTACAGTTGTCCTGCTTAGAAAACCCAACTAAGCTTGCAAGCACCTCTATTTTGCTCACTAAGGTGACGAAAGAGGCACAACAGATTGGAAACTCCACTGGGGAAAGGTATCAATTTCCTACCCCATTTGGGTTTTTATAACTCTTCTTTTGGTTTATTTAACTTGCAGGTGCATTAATTGGTCTAAGACGACCTGCAAAACATCCAATTCCAAGTTGAATTGGGAGAATTCCATCTGGAATTTTTATTCACGACCGTGTGTCATCTGTGCATGGGTTTTTTGGACCACAGACGTGCATCATGTGCACATGCGCCTAAGTCACAGTTCTGTTTTGCGCACTTGCACTTATAATATTGTTTCAATCTGCACACAAGCACTTAGTGTGCCTCTGTCTCCATTGAGACCCGTGCACCTGTGCAAAAAATACACATTGTAAGGTTTTTTGAGATTTGGGGAAGGCCCTTAGCCTTCTTAAAAGTGATTTCATGCATGTTTTAAGCTACACCACACTTAGTCCCCTCTTCATATAAAGGGATTAGTCAAAACACATAGGCACTTAGGGGGTTTAAAATCATGATTTCCTCTTTTGCTTTCATTTTGCCACATGGATGGATTGCTTTGACTAAAAATATAAGTTGGAAATCATTTGTAATCACATAAAACTTGCATTGGGACTAGAAATTGGATAACAATCGCTTAGTAAGCTCTTCTCTCGTGCTTCCAAGGGACCTTGAGAATAAGAAAAAGATTGTGGGACAATTTCATCTCCCTTAAGAAGATTAAAAAAATTTAGGAGAGGACAACAACCCTTCTTGGGACTCCTCTTAGTTTATTTTTTCAAACACATATTAATATTGTAATGGGCCCATACATGCCCACATGCCACAAAGATAAGATAGTGTTGAAATTTACTTTCTTAGATTAAATCACTAGGGAAGTTTAAAGGTTTTGTAACGGGCCCATACATGCCCACATGATCACAATCTAGAATAGTTTCAAAGATTTTCTTAGATTACATCACAATAGGGAGTTAAAGGAATAGTAAAGGACCCACATGTACACATGCTAGCTTCCTAGGGACTTTTGAATTACGCAAAGTTGTACCAAAGACACTTAGTTAATTAGGTAATCAACACTTGTAAGGACCAAGCAAAGTCCACATGCAGCAAGGTGACACCTAATTCATTAAAACATTGGCACACTTTCACTCATTCACACACAAAATTCACTTATCACTCACATAGTTTCTTCTTGAAACGTGGAGGTCAAAGTAAGTTTCCTCCAAAGGGATTCCGAAACACCCCACCCTTTTCTTGATGAAATTATCCACTCCCATTTTAATTTCAACGAGGTTGGTTCACACCCCCAACCTCTCAAAAAAATACATCTAAATTTTTACTAAAAACTCACTAAGTTTTCCTCCACAGGAGGTGCCAAAAGAAATTTTTTAGTCTAGGTAGGATTTCGGGGATAGGCATACAAATAACTCTCCGTTATCTGGTTCTCACATTGTCAAAACAATAGAAGTTGTCAAATATGGAACTGAAAATCCTCCAAGTCAAGTGTTCCTAACACCATAAGGCAAGGAGATACCTGTGAAGGGTTGAAGGTCGAGGTCCGGTTGTTTTGTGCGTCCCCCTTGAGGCACCCACCTCTTAGATGGGATCTAGCCCGTGACCCATTTCTTAGGCCGAAAATCTAAATGTTGCACTTTGACCAAGGTACCTAGTGACCAAATTTTAGGACATCTACCCAGGTGGCAATTGTGGGATGAAATTGCACCTTGATCGGATTTTGTGTGGATATTGGGAAATATCACCAACTCTTTCGGGATATTCCCCCTTTACTCCTCATTATAACTGATTATTTCATCCTTCACTAGTTTCTCTTCCGATGACTTCAGACCCTACTGTTGAGTACTATTGGAAGGTCTAGTGCTATTTGAGAGGAAGGACATTACGTCTTTTAGGACACGAGCATTTGTTTTCTTTGATTCCCCATGCAGAAAAAACCCACTTATCCACATATATTCTTATTTTTCAAAACACTTTATGTATGATGCACTTATGATTACATTTTGATCTAGATATATATATTGTGTAAAGTTCAAAATTTGTAACAAAGACTCTTGTCTATTTTCTCTTATCACATTTTGCACACATCCACTCAGCTAGTCAAACATCATAGGGGACCCACAGAACCCCCGTCGTTCCAGATGCTTTCTTAACCTCCCTCCTATTTTAGGGGGATTTCCTAGTCTTGCCAACTCATCGACACCACCTTCACACACTCCTGTGAGTGCCATTGTTTTAGGATCATCTTTGCTTGGTTCCACATTACTTGGGTCCACTTCCCAAGTTCATCCATCCACTCGCTCTCCTCTACACGGAAGCAGAGGACCAACTTCCTCCCAAGGGGGAAGTACCAACCCACCTAGCCCCCCTCAAGGGTCAGGTTCACACCACACTCACACCATGGCTGGATTAAATCCCCCCCCCCCACTACAGATGCCATATTTGGCCTCTCTTAACATGCCAGATCTAAGAAAACTCACAAATGATCCTATATTGCATGACCCCACATGGCCTGCAATGTCTACCAAACTACCTTCAGACATCCCTAAGTTTGAAGGAAAGGTAGGAGATGACCCTGCCAACCATGTCATGAATTTCCACCTCTGGTGTTCTTCCAACAACATTATGGATGATTCCATCAGACTACGATTATTTCAATGCACACTCATTGGCCGATCATCCAAATGATATGTAGATGAAAAATCGGGGTCCCATGCAACTTTCGAGTCCTTGACCAAAGCATTTTTGACCTTCTTCCAATTACCAATCCTCCATGACAATGGTATTGAACTACTCTCTAATTTCAAACAAACGTCATCCACACATATCACTGACCACATTCATGAGTGGCATAGACGACGTAGTTTATGCAAAGCTGAAACCACCAAAGAACAGTGTCTTGACTGGTTTCTCAGATCCCTTGTCTCTCTTCTCAGTAAAGATGTAGCTTCCACCTTCCCTCAATCAGAAGAGGAAGCCATCAGTAAGGCTCAACAATATGACCTCATCTATTCACAATCAGGGTACTTATACATGGTACTTCCTGATCTCCCCAAACTTGTGCCATTTGGTCAAGACAAACCCAGGATGTCTCACTCAGTAGACGGTTGATTGGTAATACCACACACCACAGTCCTCAACCCCAACCACCACCAATGTATGGAACACCTCAATATCCGTCGGCATATGGGGGAACCTCTTATTACCCCCCACCCCCTTATCAATAGCCATACCCTGTTTCTATTCCTCCACCCATCAGTTGGCCACCGCTGGAACCCCCACTACACCCACCTATCCAAACAAGTTCTGGTACCCCCTCTACCTCAGCTTATACTATGAATACTAGCGAAAGCACCATGCCTTCCTTTGTACCTTACAGATCAAAAACCCCAAAGAATCTATACTTTCCATTTCCTGGTCCTCCATAGCCCATGGAACCCCCACACCCTAACACTGGGGTGAATTTTGTTCAACCCTCTCCTATTCAGCAATATCAAAATTTCAAACAGTTGAATACGGAAAATCCGACCCACCCGTCAAATAATGCCAAAAAGAAAGGAAGAAACAGGAACAATAACAAACCAGGCCAAGGCAGGAATAAACCCCAACAAAACTAACCTACTAGGGGCAACTAGAACCAAGGGAATCAGAACCCCCAGGGGGGCAATAACAACAGGCATCAAGGGAGAAATAACAATACTATCAAAACCTCTTTTCCTTGTTCTCTTTGCAGTGATTTCGGTCATTATACTCATCATTGCCCCCAAATCGCTGATTTTAAACGACTAAAAGACTCAGGTAGTATACCACATCCTCCATCATTGCCTGCCCCTCAGCAGGCCCCACAACAATACGTGCAACAACCACCCCCAACCGTGCTACAGAATCCCATTCCGCACCAGGGTGTGATAAACACCCAACAGGACACACAACCTACCCCACCATAGTTGGGATAGTACGTCAATCCAAACAATCCTGCAGATTGTAATATTCTCCTCACTAGTAAGGAAGAAATCCTTCTGCAAACACGTAATCGTCAATATCGTACATCCGCCGAGTCTCCTCCAAGGCCCCCATAAAAAATCCCAACACCAACAGGACCTCCGTTGGTACTCCCTCTCCCTACTGCCGAAACACCTCTTCGCATCCCTCGCATCCCATTGTGCAAGAATGTCCACAACCCCCAGGCTACGGTGGCTCATAATTATAGTTTGGTTGATGAATTAGCACAATCCCTGACTGCCATGTCAGTATTAGAGTTCCTTCAAACTTTTCCCACTCAGTGGAAATCACTACTTTCCGCCTTGGGGGTAGTTGACCCCGCAAATACCCAACTAATCACATTTGATCTCGACAGCGGAGAACCTCGCCTTCCCACTCTGATTGCTTTTCAAATCCCAATAAAAATTTGGAACATTACTATTCATCGATGCATCATTGATGAAGGTGCAACCACATGCATTATGTCCAAATTTGTATGGCAGAAACTGGGTTCCCCCAAACTCATACCATTTTCCATTACCTTACGAGATTATGACAGATGATCATCATCTCCTGAAGGGCTCTTCCAAAATGTCCCCGTAGAACTCGGGGGAAAGACCATTCTCATCGATATTGAAGTTATGGACACCCCACTCAATTATAATATCCTGTTCGGTCGTAGCTACATGTACGCTATGAAGGCATTTCCCTCTTCCATCTTTCGAACGATGATGTTCCCCCATAACGGGAAGATCATTACTATTGACCAAGTCTCACATTATGAGCCTAACCCTTCTTCCACTATCGATAACATTCTTCCTCTCATCCACACGAGTCATGATGCATACCCACTCATCGAAATGGGTCCCAGAAGTTTCAAAGACCCATCATTATTAGGAACTTACCATGGTGCACCACTACTCCTTCATCCTTCCAATCAAGTCTGCATCATATCATCCAACGGAACTGACATAGAGGATACCCTTCCTTCTAGGGAGGCTTTTATCATATCTTTCGTCCCACTAGTCATAGATCTCCCCCCTCCTGAGCCTCCTGCGAACTCGTTGACCCCACCAGTCCATGAATTCACCTCTCCCCAAGGCCATATCCCAGTTTGGGAGACAGTTCCCCAAGTCATTACTCAAATTCCCTTCTTCTACCCTCCACCTGGCGTACAAGATTTCCAAGTAGCCACAATGCTTACCCTCCCTAATATGGTGTTAGCAATCCCAGTTTGGTATTTACGTCCACCAGAGATGGTCCCTCGACTATCCCTTCCCCCCCAAACAGAAGGAATCCCAATGACGATTCCCATACTCACTCCCACCATACCCCTGACACCCCCTTTCACTACCCTTCCTGCCACAGCTAGGGGCAAGAGAAATAAGAAGGATCCCATAGCTCCACTTCCCCCATGCGTCCAACCCTCGTGCGCGCTATGTGAGAAATATGGACACCAAACCAACAACTTCCCATCTCTACCTAAGTTACGAAACCTAATTCCACTCAATCAAACACCATCAACGCTCTCCACCATAGAAAGTACTGTCACCACTGCCCCTCACTCAAGTAGTAAAGGGATGCAAACCAAATTCACTTGCGCTATATGTTCATAATATGGCCACTATACACACCATTTCTCAACACTACCACACTTCCGACAGACATTAGCCACAGTATGCCAAAGCTTCCAGAGCGAACCCAATCCAGCTACATCATCCCTACCAAAAATCAATGACATCCATTATATCACAACTTTAGTCAATGAACGTATGAGATGCCCTTGCTCTCAATGTGAATCCTTAGATCATTTTACATACCAATGTCCTATGATCATTGAATACATGCAACGCCAATTGCCCCTGATTCAAACCGCTACAGAATCGATGGTTGACCTTACCTCGTCACTAGAGATTATTCATATCATTTCTCCCGAGCGCGAGGCCCTCCCAACACCTCCTTGGTTCTTGGATGACTTATATGAGGATTCACTCCCAAATCCCCCCAATTCTCCCATTCATTTCCCTATGGAAATTTTACATCCAACTACCACGGGTACTCCTTAGTACTTCTAGATTTGGTTTATGTCAAGCGAACCATCACAAGGGGAAGCCACACGAAAATAGTCATCGATATCACTCTTCACGACCCCTTGTATTCCCGCCAATTCCACTGTGATGAGGAAATACTCGAAGAGTTAAACACCCCCGACTACCCATGGGATGCGCTACACCACCGAGCACTCTTCTTTACACAGGAAGCCTCCATGCCTCCTAACCAAAACCCCATATATGTAGTCGAAACAAATGATTTTATCCCATCAGGGCATATCAATTGGTTCAACAACCCCATTCTTGCCCCTGATTCTTTTGAAGAAGGCAATATGGCCAACATTTCCCCGACCATCAAAATTGACATTTCCATAAAAAATGGAGTCATCGAGGAAATCACCCTTGGTGCCGCTTGCACTCCTCAATAAGTCATCGCCTATAAAGCTCTCTTCCAAGAATATCAGGATATTTTTGCTTGGTCATACACAGAAATGCCTGGCCTTGATCTCTCTATTGTCAAATATCACATTGACACCTGTCCCGACATTACACCAGTTCGTAAAAAACAACGACCGCTACACCCATCCAAAGCAGTGGCCATCAAAGTTGAGATTGACAAATTATGCGCAACTGGGTTCATCTACCCCATCGCCTATACCTCATGGGTTTCCAACCCTGTACCCGTTAATAAAAAATAGGGCACTATCTGTGTCTGCACAGACTTTCACGATCTCAATCATGCATGTCCCAAAGACAACTTTCCAATGCCTTTCATCGATCAAATTATCGATGATTGCGTAGGCCACGAGTATCTATCCTTCATGGATGGTTTCTCTGGTTATAATCAAATCCAAATTCACCTAGCCGATCAATACAAAACCACATTCACTACCCCTTGGGGTACATTTGCATATCGTGTCATGCCTTTTGGCTTAAATAATTCTGGCACAACTTTCCAACAGGCTATAACATACATTTTTCATGATCTGGCTCATATCATCCTCGCATACTTGGATGACCTCACAACTCGATCCAAGAAATGCACCCAACACCTTGATGATTTACGGATCATCTTCCAACAGTGTCGTCAATACAACATCCACTTGAACCTCCTCAAGAGTGTGTTCTGCGTCACTGCGAGGCGCCTCCTTGGATTCATCGTTTTCCAAAAAGGTATTATTGTGGACCCCCTCAAAGTCCAAACCATCATAGAAATTCCACCTCCCCAGAATTTACGTTAACTCCATAGCCTACAAGGAAAAGCTAACTTTCTACGGTGATTTGTGCCAGATTACGCCACTCGCGCACATGGTTTCCTTCGATTACTTCACCACAACATCCCATTTCATTGGGATGAACATGCCCAAAAAACATTTGACAATATTAAAACGACACTATATAACACCCCTTTAATTAGTTCACCCGACTATAATCACGATTATATCCTCTACATCTCAACATCAGCTATCTTAGTAGTAGGAGTCCTCATTCAAATCGGCGATGAAAATCGTGATCACGTCATTTACTACATTAGTAAAAACCTCTCAGGGCCAGCCTTGAAGTATAAACACGAAGAGAAACTAGCCCTTGTAGTCATCCTCGCAGTCTAAAAACTGTGTCATTACATTCTTCTTCACACAACTAAGGTCGTAGCAGATTCCAACCTTATGAAATACTTGCTCAGCTGTCGGAAAATTAATGGAAAATTTTCCCGATGGATCGTTATCCTTCAGGAGTATGATATTCAATTCTCAACACCCAAGAGGAAGAAATCTCTCGAGTCTCATCCTCGCTGAACTTGTCACATCCTTCCCCTCTGATACTACCAGTGCCCCCGTCAATACTGACTTACCCGATGAACATCTCTTTTATATCATTTCGGATGATCCTTGGTACAACGACCTCCTCGTCTACCTCCGAACTCAAAAGTTTGGTAACCACATTTCATGAGATTATCATCATCATATTCACCACCAGGCCCCCCGCTACCTCCTCATCAGAGATATCTTATACTGGTGAGGGGTCGACACCATTCTTCGTCGATGCTTGACTATTGACGAGGTCGATAGAGTCTTGAACGACTTCCATAGCGGTGCATGTGGGGGCCATCTTTCAGGAATGTCCATTGCTCAGAAAATCATCTGAGTAGGTTACTTTTGGCCTACATTGTTTCACGATTGCATTCATGCTGTGAAACGATGCGAGAAATGTCATCTTTACACCAACAAAGCACTAGCACCACCTGCTCTTCTTCATCCAGTCATTACTGCTGACCCTTTTTATAAATGGGGCATCGACTTCATGACTTGTAATCCCCCCTCTAGAAATGGACACAAATACATTGTTGTCATAGTCGATTACTTCACAAAATCATCAGAAGCTATGCCCACCTTCAACAATACCGCTGACACCGCAACACATTTTTTCTTTAACCACGTCATATCCCTCTTTGGAGTACCACTCCAACTAGTTTCCGATCACAAGAAACACTTCGAGAATGAGATTTTCGTCGACCTCTCATCTCGGTTAATATTCTCCCATGAGTTTGCCTCACCATATTACCCTCAGTCTAACGGATAGGTCGAAGCAATTAACAAGGTCCTCAAGACCATGTTACAACGCATAGTTAATAAACATCAGACCAATTGGCATCATATTTTATTTTCTGCGCTATGGTCTTACTGTACGACCATGAAAACAACCACTGGTTTCACAACATTTCATCTAGTCCATGGGGTTGAGGCCACTCTTCCCATCGAGTGCAAAATTCCAACCTTACACACCACAATTGAGCTATTACCCGACACTTCTCCAATGGAGCAGTGGTTGCTGAACTTAGAGTCCCTGGATGAAGATCGTCGATCTTCATTACAGAACAATGAGGCAGCCAAAAAATGGTCAAAGGCCACCTTTGATTGCCATGTCAACCTTCACTCATTCCATGAAGGTGACCTTGTCCTTGCTTACGATATCGCTCATGATACCCTTGGTCATGGAAAATTCAAGTCACTATGGC
Source organism: Picea engelmannii (assembly GCA_009831015.1). NCBI lineage: Eukaryota > Viridiplantae > Streptophyta > Pinopsida > Pinales > Pinaceae > Picea > Picea engelmannii. The sequence goes on along the minus strand of ML793683.1, from coordinate 157,917 downwards.
ATGGCCCCTACATTATTCAACATTGCCTCACCAAATGTGCCTACATCTTGGCCTCTCCCAAAGGCCTCTCACTCAAAGAACCCGTCAACGGGTTATAATTAAAGAAATTTTATGCCTAAGCGCAGCTATTCTACTTTAGGTTATTTCTTTCATAGTGTTTTTAATCTTTTTTCTATCCCTCATGTCTAAACTATCATTTGTGCTATTGACAGATGCTTCCTCCACTGGCCTACCACATCGGTTGTGCCGACAACGCCAGCCGTTGGACACAAAATATCGCTTCTACAGCTTGAGCCCTCTATACCCCCTCACATGAAATTATCCATTCGATAGGCATATGTTTGGGTTCAACCACCAACAACCAAGCCAAATACACTGTCCTCATTGGCCTCCTCGTTGATGCCTAGCATCATTGTATTCGTCACCTTAGTGTCTTTCTAGACTCTCAACTAGTCGTTCTCCATCTCAACAATGTGTACCGCTTTTGTGATCCTTGCCTCTTTTGAAAATACCTGTAGGTTAGACTTTTATCTTGACATTTTGATTTCATTACATTTACACATATTCCAAGACAATTGAATCAAGTTATAAATAACTTAGCTAACATGGTGTTAGATTGGCATATATCACATCAAGATACCTCTACACATACCTAAAAATATAAAAAATCTATCACAGCATATATAAATTAGACATCATCAAAAACATTAACAAAACACATGTAAACACCACATAGATCCAAAAATGTATACTCATGTATATATAAGTTGGTCCATAGAGCCATCAAAATGTTTACATACAAATATACAAACGTCTGCAGGCCAGTGAAGCACCTCGGTACAAAATGGTCTCACCATCCTATATACACAAATACAAAAATAGATAGAGTGACATTCATGGTGACTCTAAAGCACCACCTCCTACCCCTCCCTCAGGCGGTGGTCCCCCACCCACTACTGGTCCCTTTGGACTGGGAGGTAACCGTCCGGTCATAGCAGCACCTGCTACTGTTGCTCGTTGCACCACAACCCGCCACGGTGGAGGAAATCTCACACACTTCTCCAGGATTCCCTCATCCTATATGCACAACCACATTCCCTCAGGCACGCCCTATAGCACCACCTCCAAGCGGCGACGAATATCCTCAAAATCTGTTCCGGCATCTATCGGAGGAGCATGCGATGGCCCGACACTTGGGTCATCAAACCAATTTCTCCTCGCTACTCTCTCCTCATCAGCTAGTCTCACCTCGACATCGTCACGCTGATGTCTCTCTCCTGCCTGCGACCCTCCCCGCGGTTCTCTCTCTGGCTTCTGGTGAGCCGGTGCTCTCAGCAGCTCAACCTCACGCCCACAAGGTCCCACATCTGCACATACAAACAACCAACAGATAGTTTCAACATCTATACCAAATACACATGTCATGCTATCTCAAAAACAAACAATATATATCAAAATCATAAACATACCTCTGTTATCAAACACCTCCCCTGGAGGTAGCACCATGTCCGGATCACCCCGAAAGTTAACACCAGCATATGGAAACTGCAGTATAGCCTATGGCATCTGCCACCACACCTGCGTCGCCTCTGCTGTGAAAAAGTGGCCGCCCTCACCACCACCATGGCGAACCAAAATTGTTTCCCACCGCTTCAGTCACATCTCTCGTGCCCCAGGCGCGCCCAATAAAATCCTAGGGTGCAACATAGGTACCCTCTCCAAAAACTAGGCCACCAGGATGGACCCAAAAGCAAAGTCCCCTGTGTCAGTGGACCAACATCGGTCCAGCTGCCCTACCATCTTAGTATGTAGCGTAAGCCCCCAAGCAAAGTGCTCACTAGCTAGTACCCTCCCCATAACACTCAGCTGACCACCACTGATCCGCTGAGTCATGAGGAACCCATACACCCTCACAATCATCGTTGCTATACAATGATGTGCTAGAGCATCCATCGCCCCGATGCTCACAACAGAGCCTGACATACAGTTCACCCTGGAATAGTACCTCCAACCCAATGTCACTAACTCCATGTCCATAGGTAACAACAGCTCTGCTGGTAGGGGCATTCCCTGAAATGGGAGCCCCGTTAAAAAATATATATCCTCCAGCGCAGTGAAGGCAATTTGCTCTCCCTGCACAATAAAACAATGTAGGTCCGGACTCCACATCTGGATAAGAAACTATAGGAGATACTCTTGCACCCATATCAACAGGCACTCAAAGAACTTCAGCAGCCCATAGGCTGCCAAAGTGGCACATACCCCCGACCCCTCAATAGCCAAGACATCTCTCAACTGGGACCAATCCCGCTCTCGCCAACCAACCGGCATCATGCAAAATGATCACTTGCAGCCACATAAAACAGTCCTAGGTCAGTCATCTTGACCATAAAAAATATTAAAAAAGATAAGTTTTACACCCGTCAACCTTGCCCCTAAGGTGAGACTATTTAAACCATAGGCGCACACATATGCATGCCTATTCACCCCGCAGGCATGCACGTATGCATGCATGTTCACCCCACAGGCGTGCCTATCCATCACACAAGCACGCATACATGCGCACCTACTCACCCTAAAGGGGCGCCTCCATGTGCCCCTGTCATGAACACAGACACGCATCAAAGCACGCCTGTCCACTACACAACCACGGACTCATGTGCGATTGTGTAGCAAACATGCGCGCACATCATGCACATGTTTATCCCACCTACAGGCACCCCCATGTGTGGAGATATGGATAATAGGTGCGCACTCATGCACGCCTATTTCCGGATCACCCGTGCACTTGGGTGCCCACACCCCTAAAATCCCCTGTATGGCCCTCTGTATAGCCCCTGCCCAGAAATGGAAAATCTAATTCTATGCAGGACAATCAGAATACTAACCTGAAGCTCGCTGGTCCTTGATTATCTACCTCGTTCTCCTGGAATCTCCAAATCTCCTCTGAATACCTCTCATCCAGTCACTCTGGCAGAAAGTACAAATGAGGCGGCAATGTGGGCCCTACAGTTATATATAGACCTTTCCACCAAACTTCCAATCACCATTTCGGGAGCTTCGAGTGTCCATTCTTCGATCCGTCTTCAGCCACGGGATCAACATTCCGTCAGCTACATCAAAACAGTCCCCGGACCACTTTTCATCCTTAGCCCCCGGGGTGCCATTTCAAAAATATGCATGCTCATGTTCAAAAATATCAAATAAATGCTCATATGTTCGATTCTCTTCAGATATTGTTCACGTCGGGTATTTGGTTTTCATGTGTGCAGGTACTTGGTCGTCATACATCAACGCACCCCCTTCAGGTATATAATCAACATTGGCATGTAATCATTCCCTCTGAATCTCAATTTCATCTCCAGTCACACCCTCTGACATTTTCCTCTAGGATCTCCATCTCCGGCTCTGCAGTACCCACACCTCCATTTGCATCTTAGGTACTGTCACCTGGTAGCACTCTCCCCGACATGAGTTCTCTCATTCATAGCACCCTTTTTCACTTTGACACTCATGCTTTTTTTCAAACCTTTAGGGATGGGAGTCCCGATAGTCTTACATCATGTCGCGAATCAACCACATAATTCTCCTTATTTTTATAGCTTTCCCACTGGACTCCTTGATTATCTCTTCAAGGTTCTATTTTGTCTTCACCTCCGCAGTATCATGAACCCCCCATTTCATCCATAATCAGTTTTCCCCTCTGCAAATTTCCCTTCATTTCACCTACCTCATACAGAAACCCACCCATGGGGCCCCCACCCTCCACCAGTTATCCAAGTAAATTTTTCCCTACCCTGGCCAAACATATTACATTAGGGAACTCGTTTCTGTATTTGTACACTCATCCCAAATTATTCTTTATTTTTGGTACATTGTAAAAAGCCTTTTTTTCCAGCATTTACATTACCTTTTTGTCGTCACCGTTGGCGACCTTCTTCCCTTTTTGGAAAATGCAACCCATGTCGCCCTTGTTTGGGGCAGTCCTTATCATCTACCCCTGTTGACATCATCCATATAATCTGAGTATCCTACAGGCCACTTACCGCTGCCCTCTAAGTTTGTTCACTTTGTCCCACCTCTGGCACAACTTATCCCCTGTCTTGTTGTCCCCCTGACACTCGACCTCGTCGAACGGTTCCAGTCACTTATACCTCACATATACCCCCAACCAAGGGCAGTATAGAGACTTCCTACATCTTGAATTCATCCATGTACCTCCTCTAGTTCCTAACCTCACCTAGTAGATTTCACGAAGCCATTTTCTTCTTGGAGTTGCGTCCCCCTTTTCTGTCGACATCAGCACAGTTTCCATAAGGGTGACAGTGTCTTGACTCTCATTACCTTTCCAATGAGAGGTCTCGGACGGCACATGGAAAACCGCAATTGTTCCCTGTTGTCGTTGACCCCCATAACATTCGACTTCAACACTTTCTCATGTTACGGTGGGTCTTACTTTGCGACTATTACAGTTATTTCTTATATTTGCTGAAGACCTATGAACTTGGCTGGGCTATCAATGCCTACATAATTCGTGATACTTCTTACAGATGTCACTGCCTACTGTTTAGAGTATGTTCCTCCACAAAATTGTCTTCTACCTTTATCACGATCACCCCCGAGGGTGTTTTAGTTATCTACATCAACACCTCATTCCTTTTTGAGTTATATGACACAAGCATGGGGCATGCCCGCCTCGTTTGTACATAGTTTATTTTTACACACCTTATGGAAGGTCGGGTTCTACAAGTTCCCTTCTCCCTCCAATGGGTAACTCGTGAAAATCCCACTATCGCTCTCTCTTACAATAACACTCTCAGTAGAAGAAACATTGATGGATTTCGGCTATATGTATGCTCCTAACCTCATCCATCAGGGGGCATTTGTTATCACTGAAATTTCGTCCGCAAATGGTTACAAGAATTCAACATCGTCAAATAGTTATGAGGTCACCCATGGACCCAAATTACCACAAAATCATTTCCAAAGGGTCAAAAACTATACAACCAGTGACAAAATTAAAGGGCTCTATGAATACACAGGGCATGCATGCACATGCGCAAAACAGAAACGCAGGAAACACGCACATGCCCCTAATGCGTGACTGTTGTCGCAAAAAGCTACGCACCTAAGAATGACGCATTTATGAGAGTGGTCGGCCTCCCACTCACTTCTGGTTCAGCTTCCAAGTTGATTTGACACTCAAATCTGGACTGGATTCGACTAGGTGGTTGGTCAAAGACCTAGAAATTCCCTAATTATCCTCTTTACACACTGTAATCTAGTTGAACAATACCTCAAAGAGGTGCTATAAAAACGACATGGGTGCACTTCATTTTTCAAGGAATTCAATAGCAAAGTTATGCTGCCACTATTCTCTTGAGGAATCCTCTATTCTCATCAAGAGTATACTAGCATCATTGCATTGGGAAATCCATCTCACCCCTTGAGTGGATTAGCAAAGAATTCTTTCACCATTTTCATTTCAAAGTTGTAAGAAGAGCTTATTTGTGGGGGTCCAAGAGCCCTCCCTTGGAGGAATAAGGGACTCATAGTCCTCTTCCTTCTTGGTGTTTTATTTCACTAATATCAATGTTACCATTGGTGGCATGGGTCTTATTGTTTCTTTTGTCCTTATGTCCCTATGCTCATTAGTTTAGTTGTTGTTTTATTTCTTAGTTTATTTCTTAGTTGTTCTTTTATATTTCTTTTTCTAACCCTTTTCCTTATAGTTGTCCTTCTTAGCAAAACCAACTGAGTTTGCAAGCACCTCTGCTTTGCTCACTAAGGTGAAAAAAGAGGCACAACAGTGACGGTGTTGTGAATGGTAAGTTTAAGTAAGGGTGCTACAAGGAAAAATTATGACCAAATGAGGCTTATCTAGATGGGTTTGCCACTAGATAAGCCATTTTAATTTCTACCCGTTACTGTAATGATGAGGATAAGACGTCGGGTGTTCAAGGAATCATTTTGGGATAGGTGATTGGACGTTTGGGTGGTGAAATTAATGTTGGATCTTGGTTTATGATATAAGATAGGTTCGTGAATTTGCTTGAGGACGAAATATATTCATGGCTTATCATTTCTATGCATGCTTCATATTTTGATATGATTTTTGCCTTTAACCATGTTCAAGAGCTATGAGAGGATTGATTAGGTTTAGGCATATGGGTATGAGGGATAGGTGCATGGGTTTAATACTAAGGTCATAATATCCAGTATATCTTTTCATACTTATTGTAGTTTTATGAGCATAGGAAAATAAATACCATGTTACCTTTGCTTTCACCTCAGTATGATCGATACCCATAGAATGTGTGACTGCTTGTAAATTGTCAGAATTCATCCTTTTAGATTGAAGCTTCTTGAAAACTTGGTATGGGAATGTCCTGTACTTCTGTTATTCTGTGCTTATCTTATTTGTATTTGGTTCTACAGGTGGATTATATGAGTCTGGAAAAGAGTTTTGAAGGGGCTCTTTGACCTTCCCCCATGCCGAAGATGTTGTATATTTTTAGGCAAGAAGATTCAACATTTTATATCATAATGGAGAAAAGATGATAAGAGCAAAAGAAACCGATCAAATTTTTAGAAGTACAACTTATCACTTATCATATGATCTCATGCCAAAATGAACTTGCCCTTCTTTTGGTGGATTATTGACAGAAGTAGCATTCAACAGTGAAACAGGGGAATATATATATTTTCCAAAAGAACAGATCCCACCTAACTTGCTTCAGAGATTTACTATCATTGGTTGTTAAAGATAAATTTCACAATATAAGTAGATTAGACTTCCTAGTTAGGGCTCCACTCTTAAGAAGTTTCCTTCTTAGATAGTATAGGCTTTAGATGTCAGACTGGTAAGTTGACTTAGGGTGATTCTCAAATGGACATTTGCTTGGAGTAATTATGTCGCTGATTCATCTGGATTTTTGTATCTCATGAAAGTCAATAATGACCTTTACTCTTTTTGTTTTAGATGACAAAAAGTGAATTTTTCAATCAGACAAGTATAGATGAGACATTTTTCAACTAGAACCCACTGCCAGCAAGCCTATTTAGTACTCCGGTGGGATAGTTGTGATAATTAGTGAGAGATGCCTTCCCCAGGCAGAATGCCCCATTGCCAACAGGCCTGTTCAATACCCTGATGGGTTTGCCTGGTCATACCACAGACCGGTACTCGCTACCAGCAGACCTGTTCAGTATCCTGGTGGGTTAGTCTCTTAAACCATTTTCCATCAGAGGCTTCTTGTCCATAGTCACCTATTTTGGTTTGTATTAAAGAGTGCTTTGCATGGTGATAGGGGAGGCTTGTCTGAAAGCCTTTTTACAGGGTGGGATGGTATTGGGTTGGAAGGCATATACTCTTCTTTTGTATGTCTTTTAAAGATTTGTTTGAAGGAAAAATAAAATTTTATGCACATTATTTATTTAGAGTGATCCAGATGTATAATTTTGTCTAAAGTTGTCCATAAGAGAATGACCTAAAGTTTCCTTAGGGTACTGGTACATCCTCTGCCATAAAAGTTTTGGTAGTGTGCCCATGGTGGAGAGTGTTCATATGCTCATATGTTACATTTTAATAAGATAATCCAATGAATACTATTGAAGTCAGGTTAGGGTGAGATAGTTGCTTATAGGCTCATCTATTTTTTCCTTTAAATCATGTTGAAATACTGGGTAAAGGCAACTTCTAGTCTTTAAAGTGGATTGTGGTTCTTTGAGCAATCATAGGTAAGGATTATGTCCCTCTTTTTGTTTTGTTTTTAAGAAACATAATCAAAAGATTAAATTTCTTCTCAACAACAGAACAAAAATAAATTAAGATTCTTCTCAGCAAAAAAAACAAAAGAAATTAAAAGTCTTCTCCGCAACATAACCAAAATAAATTAAAATTCTTCTCAGCAACAGAACCAAAAGAAATTAAAATACTTCCCTTTAGTTGTCAACGAAAGGTTTTCCATTTGATACTGCATTTGGATTCATGGTTCCATCTTAAGTGGTTGTTGCATGGCTTCATACTTCAGATTAATTGACATAAGATTTTGAAATATGCATAGTATGCTTTGTCAATTAGGTAATGTGTCTTGATAGTACTGAAGAAGGACAGACTCTGGTACTGGACTGGAACCAGACTGGTATTGGACCAGAACAAGATTTCTGGTACCGAAACAGAACAGAATATTGTTGATGCATACAACTGATGTTTAGCAAGTTCATGAAGGATCAAATAGATTATAAAAATTTTCTTACAAAAGAAAAGAAAATTTTTTAAAGTAAAACAAAAGGAGGTAAGAGTCTCTTGTTACCTTCATCTTATGAACGAAATTCGATCCACACCTATGTATAAAAAAAGTTTCAAATAAACCAATCAATCAATGTGGGTCAGTAGGAGGATCTCCTTCCTTACTGATCATCTACATGTCTGAATTCTATAATATATGAGTCAGGAATTCTTCTTTTGATAGAGGTTTGTTGTAAACTCGCAACCGGTGACCATTCACAAGTAGTGGTTTCTGTTGTTCATCAATTGTCTTTATCATGATTGAACCATTATTGTAGATAGTGTCAATTTCGTAAGGTCCCATCCAATGGGTGGTTAACTTACCTTTGAAGTTATTGAATCTGTTGTCATACAATAGGGCCCAATCTCCTTGTTGAAATTTTTTCTTTTTGAGATACTTGTCATGTCGTTTTGTTCTCTATTCTTGAATGAGGGTAGTCCTTTAAAGTGCTTCCTGCCTGGTTTCATCCAACTCATTAAGCTGCAAGAGTCTTTGTTGTTGGGCTCCATCTAAGTTCATGCTAACTTGTACTGCAGTCCTGAAGGTTTTGATATGAAATTCTATGGGGAGAAGCACCTGCTTCCCATACACTAACTCATAGGGTGTATGTCCTGTTGTATTCCTCCAGGTGATTCTATAAGCCCATAAGGCTTCTAATAATCTGTCAGCCCAATCCTTATGATGTAGTTGTACTGTTTTGGTAAGAATGGACTTAATAACTTTGTTGGTAGATTCTACTTGTCTATTTTCTTGTGGATGATAGGGTGTAGATTTCCTGTGTTTGATTTGGTACTATTCTGTAACAAATTTGACTAGTTGAGAGGTAAATTGAGTTCCCTGATTAATCATAATTTCTTGAGGTACACCAAATCTAGTGAAGATATCATTAAAAAGGAAATCTACCACTGAGTGTTCACTTGCAACTGGTAAAGCTTTTGCTTCAACCCATTTAGTCACATAGTTAGTGCATACAAGTATATACTTTTTCTTTTTAGATGCAGGGTTAATGGGCCCTACAAAATCTAATGCCCATTTCTCAAATGGTTCAATAACTACTTGGGCTTGAAGTGGCATTTGGTCTCGTGCAGTAGGCTTACCCATTCACTGACATTCATCACAATTGGATACATAGGTTTTAGCATCTCTGAAAATATGAGGCCAGTAGTAACCTGATTGTAGAACTTTGTAAGTAGTCCTTTTGTCTGCGAAGTGTCCTCCACAAGGGATATCATGGCAGGCTTGTAAAATATCATGAATTTCATCTTCCCTTACACGTCTCCTGATCACCAAATCTGGTCCTATTTTGTAGATGCATTCATCGTGCCACATGTAATTTGCACTTAGTTGAATTACTTTCTGTTTTTCTCTAGGAGACAATTTTTGAGGCATCTTCCCTGTCACAAGATAGTTAGCGACATCTGCATACCACAGAGTGAATGTAGAAATAGAAAATAAATTTTCATCAGGAAATGTATCTTCTACTGGTGCATTATCTCCCAGATGAATCATTCTAGATAAGAAATCATCCACAAGATTATCTTTACCAGGTCTATCAATAATGTTGATATTAAACTCTTGTAATAATAAGAGCCATCTTGTAACTCTAGGATTTGTTATAGGTTTGTTCATTAAGAATCGGATGGTTGAATGATCGCTGTGTACAAAATCTTGATATCTTGTAATATAGTGTCAAAATTTATTGATAGCATGGACTACAACTAGCAATTCTTTTTCTGTGACCGTATAATTAACTTCAGCTGGAGACAGATTTTTACTGATGAAGTAAATAACATAGGGCATTTTATTTTCTCTTTGTCCAAGGACAGCCCCAAGGGCTGTGTCTAAGGAATTAGTACATATATGAAAAGGAAGGGACCAATTTAGTCCTCTTAATATAGGGGTAGTTGACAATTTCTATTTTAGAATTTCAAAAGATATTTGGCATTCATCATCCCACTTAAATTCAGATTCTTTAGATAATAATTTAAATGAAGGGGTAGCTAGGCTTGTAAAATTCAGAATGAATCTTCTATAGTAGCCAACATGTCCTAAAAAGCTGCGGACTTCTTTTTGTGAGGAAGGTATTCTGATTTGTGTGATGATATAAATTTTTGGCGGATCAACTCTCGCGCCAGAGCAGGAAATGTGATGTCCTAAAACAATACCTTCAGTGAGCATCATTTTTTATTTTTCATTAATTAAGGAAAGGTTAGTTTCCTTAAACCTAATCAAGACTTTTTCTAAACTGGCCAATTCTTCTTGGAAGTCTTGTCCATGGACTGTAAAGTCATCCATGTAGACTTCCACACAATCATTGGTCAAGTCAGAGAAAATGGCTAGGACAGCTCTTTGAAAAGTGGATGGTGCATTGCAAAGTATGAAAGGGAGCACCTTATAAGCATATGTCCCCCAAGGGTAGGTGAAAGTGGTCTTCTCCTAGTCTTCGAGTTGTATTTGTATCTGGTTGTAACCACTAAAACCATCCAAGAATGAAAAATACTTCTTTCCGGATAGGGCATCCAGCACCTAATCAATAAATGGTAAGGGAAAGTAATCCCTATGGGTGGCTTTGTTTAACTCCCAGAAGTCTACACATATCCTCCACTTACCATTTTTCTTGGGAACTATGACAAGTGGAGATACCCATTGACTATTTGAAATGGGGTATATGAGATTGGCTTGAAGGAGTTTTTGCAATTCCTCTTTTACAATATCTTTAAGGGCTAGATTCATTCTTTTTTGAGGCTGTCTAACTGGTTTGATTTGGTCATTAGTGTAGATGTGATGTGTGCATGTGTCAGGGTGAATGCCTTTCATGTCTTCATAATCCCATGCAAAGGCATCAAATTGTCTTTGGATCATTTCAATCACGTGTGTCTTTTGTTCTGGTTCCATCCTAGAGTTGATATACAAGGGTTTTCCTGGGCTAATCTCAACAAGTTCAGTAGTTTATTCCTTATCCGAGGAGGCTGGTGATAAAGTGTATAATTGAGTGATATCAGGGTGCCAAGTTTGTTGAAATTCGGAACTAAAAATATGTGACAATTCTGCAAAAGACCTTGGGTATTCCATGCAATTTGTGTCAGCCAAAAATAAGCTTAAGACTTGTTCATCTGATTGTTCTTGTATTCCTATTACTTGTTCAAGTTTTAATAGAGGTTTGATGCAATCTTCCTCTCCATAAGGGTTTTCTAACCAAATAGGTATTTCCTATGCCGGTTGGGCAGGAGGGAAGAGGACAAGTTTTTGGCTATGTGTGCGATTGGATATAGTCATCTCACCAGATCGACAGCTGATAAAGGCATCTACTATGGCTAGCCAAGGATGGCCAAGAACTACAGGGTGTCATGGTTTGGAGGATGATTTATAATAGATGACTAAAAAGTCTACTGGATATTCCCAAGAAGCTAAAGTGATTGTGACATCATCTAGACTTCTTGCAGGGCTAATGACTGACTTATCTTCCAGCTCGATCATGGTTTGGGTTGGTCTTAACTGGTTGATTTGGAGATTTTGCATTGTGTCAAAAGGCATTACATTAATAGTTTCACCCAAATCAATGAGTGTGTTTGGTAGAGAAATGCCATTAATTTCAATAGTGACAACTGGGTTTCCAGGGTCATTATATTTGTATGGAATTTCAGAATAAAATTCAGATAATTGTCCCACTACATGAACAAGAGGAGGTTCCTTCTTCTTCCTTCCTGGTTTCTTAATGAAAAGATCTCTTATAATTTTGGAGTATATAGGGATATCTTTAATAGCTTGTAGCAGAGGTATTTTTATGCACACATTTCGTAATTCATCTTCTATATCTCTGTGCAAGGGTGGGTTGGGTTTCTTCACTACTGGTATTTTGGGGTAAGGTGGGAGATTAATTTGTTGAGGTACTCGTACAGACTGATAAGTGATTGGGATAGGAGGAGAGGTATCTTCTTCTGCAGGGGTGGTTTGAGTGTTTTCTTCCTCAGAATAATTATCATTTTCTTCCTGAATTATTACTGCAGGATCTTATTGGTTTACAACTTTTCTTAATTGTAGTTGAATTTCATAGGTGGGAAAGGTTTGAACTTCTGTATTCTACACAGGGTGGGTGGGTCGATTATTGGGGTTAGGGATTGGCTAGGCAGGGATTGTTGTTTGTCTTAGAGGATTGTGGGCAGCTTGGTTTTGTGGTTGTTGATTGGCATTTATAGATACTTGTTACTGCTGATTAGGATTCAAGGGGGTTGTAAATTGCTATTGTATAGGAGGTGGGAGTAAATCTTGCATCTGTGGTGGGTTGAATCCAGGTAGTAATTGGGAAATGTTTGCAGGGTACTGTGGATATGTAGGGTAAGAGGGATTTCCATACATAGGTCCCCTCCAACCTTGTTGCCAAGGCTAAGTTTGCTGAGGTGACCATTGTGGATAAGTCATTGGGGAAGGACCCCATTGTTGTTGTTGATATTGTGTATTAGGATCATAAAATGTATTGGGATTTTGGGCTCTCCAAGGTCTTCTAGAAGGGTATGGTTGTTCTTGTGAGACTCCTCCTCCCCTATACATGGCTTGTAGTTCAAGCAAGGTTGAACACTCAGATGTGGGGTGTTCTAGTGTACACATACCACATATTTCTATGACATTTAATGGGCATTATTTCTCGTTGTTGTGATTCTTTCGGCATCTATGAAAAAATATTGCTAAAGCATCTTCTTCTTGTTTCTTTTTTAGTTTCAGAGTATCTAATTGGTTACTTATTGTGCTCAAGATGTCTATTTTAAAGTTCTCCAATAAGTTTCCTAACTTAGTTCTAGTGACAACCCCTAAACTTTGTTTTGTATTTCTGCTAAAAGGATCTCTTGGTCCTTTTCCTGTTTTAGCTTGTCCTCTTGAGTATCTCCTACAGTAATTTGCAATTTTTGAGAAAGGTTTTTGGTGTACATCTCCTGAACTCAACAAGTTTAAAACTTCTATGCAATTGTCCATGAGACCTTTCAAGAATACAGTTCTTACTACAGCTGGGTCTATGGTGAATAGTTTTGACTTTTGATAGTTGTATAAGAACCTTTCTAAGTAGTCTTCAGGGATTTCATCTTCTGTTTGCTGCATTTTAAAAATATCATCTTTAACATTATCCTTACAATAGTCTTGGTATTTTCGTAAAAACATGTCTTTCATTTGATCCCAAGAGAGGATTGTATTTTCTCCTAAGCTCATGAACCATCTTAGGGCTAAATATTTCATTGTTGCAGGAAAATGCTTAAGTTTTTGGGCATTGTCTGAGTAGTTATAGCTTCTACATAATATGTCAAACTCAAATAAAAATAAATCTGGGTCTTCAGTTGACATACCTCTGAAAGTGGGTAACGATGATAGTGGTATATTCTTCATGCTAATGTTTTTGGAAATATCCAATATTGGAAACCCAAAGGTTTCAGTCTCTGTAGTTGCATTTCCTTTTTCTTCTGCCATTCTACTGATGGATGGTTCATAAACTAGATTTCCTGTGTCTCCTAAATGTTCAACAAACTCACGTTCTGCTTGTCCCAATACTGATTCTTCCATTTTAGGTTCTCCTTCTGGAGCCTCGCTGGCTCCCCTTGAATTTTCTATTGGTGGAATTTTTCCTGCACCAGTGTCAGTTAGATTAGTGGGGGGGTTCATTTTTGAATCTTTGGAGCTTACAAATCTACCCTTGTTATCTCTATATCTATGCATAAAATGGAAATTTGATCTTTTAGCTTAATTGAAATCCTAATTCTATCTAGAAGGTAAGAAGGCAACTTGGCTTCGAAGAACCCCACTCTAGTGGCCATGTGGCTCTTCACTCATGTCTTAAACGTTTTATCCTCCTCCCTCAAGTAGCCTTTTAAAAACATTAAAATTTATGCAAACAATCTAAGATAAAAATCACTTCCTACCGTTTGCAACTCCCTAACAACGACGCCAAAATGTTTTGCTACTTATATGTTTAGTATAATTCACTCATTAATTATCAATCCAGGATTTGTAATCAACATAGTTACCAGACACCAGTAAGAAAGGTAATTTTTAATGTCACGAGTATAGAATTAAACTAAATTATGCATGCTGGAAACAAATCAAAATAGCAAACTACAATGCACTTTGGTTGTCTTTCACAGAGAGGCTATCCATTCCATTATGGCACATGAAAGTATGAGATGGAATTGGTTTGATAGATCAACTCTACTATCTGACCCAGAAAACTAACTATGCAATCCACACTTCTGAAGGGAAATCACACAACAATCATCAAAGCATATAATGGGTAGTTCAATAGTCAATATGTTGGTTCTGCTGTGGTTCACAATGAACTTCACTAGTTCTTATCCAAATAGTTTTGACTATTGCTGCCAACATCTATGATCACTCAAGGAAATCAAATTCATGAAAACAGAAACAGGGCATATGCGAAAACAGAGAAAATAAGATCTCTAAGCAATTATATAATGGAAATCCTAGTCTAGGCTATACTTCTATCATCTAACAGAGTTAAAGCTTTAGCTAATTTAATGTCTACACTACTAGAAAACAAATACTAATGCTAATCTATGAAGAGGCTGACCTTTGTTGGGCAGTGGGCCCTTGCCGCTTCAACAGGTCAGCTGCTGAAGTCTACAGGAGGCTTGTCTTCAACACACACATTACTCTCACTCACATTTCAAAACATAAAATCAAAGCTTTCGTTAACAATTCAACTCACACTTAATCATAGATAATCAGAATATGGAGATAAAATGACATTCCATTAATCTTCACTCAATATATGTTATGTACTATCACACATTGCTTCACATATTGATAATATGCTAATTCTCCTACTCCCTCTACCATCCTTGCCACAACTATTTAATAGTTTGAACTGTGAAACACAAGGAGGCAAAGTGATTTGCAAATCAATCAGTTGTTAAGTTCAATCATTTGGTTACATCTTCAACTTCATCCTCATGACACGAAGTGCATGAGGATGAGGCAATCAACAAACTATTCTTATCATAGCCTTGCTAAAGCAAATAGACGTCCACCAATTGACTTGGGCAAGATTTGGCACTTAACTTAGTGCATTAGGCTCTTCAATATTAGTACCTGATCGTAATAGATAGATGGTACCGGATCATGACAATGCGCAAAAGGTGGTACCGGATCATGACAGTGTGTGGTCGTTGGTACTGGATCATAACAGTGCGTGTTGGTACCAGATCATAACAGATGTTATTTTAGTACCGGATGCGCTTGGTACCGGACTCGAATGGCAACAGTCTTGGTGCGCAGGTACCAGATGGATGAGTTGGTACAGGAACGCTAGTCATCTAGAGGTCAAAGATTCACATAGGACAAATTGAGAATTAATACATGAAATATTTAATTCCTTAACTCTATAAACCACAAAATGCATGAATTAACCATACTTTACCTTATGACCTTATTACTGGCAAATGGTAGTGTTCTTGTCATTCACTCAAGATTTAGGTAGGCCAAAAAGGGATAGGTGAAGAGTATAATAGGGTAACGGGGATGTCAATTTTGGGTCTCAAAACTCTTCATCCTTCTTTAGAATATTACGAAAACCCTAACCCTTCTTACATTGGGTCTTTCTCCCATACGCGTGTCGTTCCTCCTCCAGCTATCGCTTTCCTTTGTGCACGCTTTCTTTCATGCACGCGTGTTGTTCTTCTTCCAGTTATTACTTTAGTTTTCTGCACGCTTTCTTTCCCTCGATCGTTCTTATTTCCTCTTCGGCCTGGTGCCAACACTACCTTGAGAGACCGTGCACTAAGATGGTACATGAAATTTTTCCAAGGATTTGTATAGACTAAACCGCTAAATGACATTAAGACTGCACTGATTGTCGAATTCAAGAAACCAAAGTCAGAGTCGCAGTGCATTACAGAGCTCAAATAAATCAAGTAGAGAGTAGATGAACCTGTTTGGGTGTTTGATCAGAGGTTTAATACCCTGACAGGTCATTTGATTTTTCAGATTCCAGAAGAACAGAATAAAGAATGGTTCATTGTTTCCCTCTTACCACACATCAGAGTCCCTCTGATGCAATAGAAGATTTCTTCACAAGCTGAGGTGTTGGAGATCACCATGAAACTAGAATCATCCCCTATAAGAGAGTCCATCTCAAGTATGAGTCAAATTTTGAGTCAGCTAACTAGCTTATCACTGCAGGTCAAAAATATGAAGAAGGATAAGGGAAAAGATAAAAGAAAATATATTTGGTGTTTTAGATGAAAATTAGAGGGCCATGAAAAGGAGCATTGTCCCCTATTTCATGATTACTTGGCTTTAGGAGCTCCGAGCCCTTTGAAGCAAGTTACTTTACCTTGGTGCGAGGTATGTAGAAATTGACATCGCCATGGTGAATGTTATTACATGAAAAAATATGTCAAGACACCTACCAACCTTTACTGCACATTCTGTAAATCTGTGGGGCATGATGAGAAATATTGTAGGGCTTATGGCCTCTTGCATGAAATATCAAGAGACACATATAGAATTCAAGGTGAAGTACACCAAGAAGGAACTACTATGCATTTAAACTCCCTAGGAAGAGGAAAATTCAACCCTCGCGGTGGATTCAGACGAAGAGGAAGAGGAGGAGGTATGGGTCTAGGTCAAGGTCAGATCATCTGTTATAAATACGCACAAACAAGACATTTGGAAAGGGACTATCAGAACCCTTGTACCACTTGCAACTACTGCAATGCATTTGAACATGTTATTGAAGATTGTCCCATGTTGTTAGCCAAACTTCAGGAGAGACAAGGAGGAAACCCACAAGTACAATTAATCTCAGCATAACCGCATGGAGTGGATCCTAGAGTCGTTGTTATGACTAGAGGAGGTGCTTCTACAGGAGAAGACATGATGATTCCAACAAAGACTACAGATGAATCAGGGGTCAAAAGAACTGTAGAGAAGACAACAGAGTTTGATCTGAGGAAAGAAAAGAAGATATTTGAAGAGGCAAGAAGAGAATTTGGAGGAGATCAGGTTACTTCATCAAAGGCACAACCAGAAGTGAGAGAATGTGGGATGCCTCTAGCATTCAATTAGTCTGCATCACTGGGAGAAGGAAAAGAGGTAAGAAATATTGTTAGTTTCTTGTATATGTTCATTGATATAATTAAGGATGAAAGAGACATACAAGAACTACAACACTTGATCCGACAATATGAACCAGGGAAGGTAGAACCTCTGTTGAATAGAGAATTACATCAAGTATCCAAAAAGAGAATGACAAATAAGGAACTATGAATTAATGCTCAGATTGGAGATTATGATATATATTATGTGGTCCTCGACTTAGGATTAGAAGTCAATGTTATGACGAAGAAGTTTTGGGAACTGATGGGAAAACCTAAGGTAATTTATTCCCCTATCAGGCTTAGGATGGCTAATCAGCAGGCAATAATCCCCTTTGGGAGACTGGAGCATGTCCTTATGGAAATCGACGGGGTAAGAACATTTGTGGAATTTGAGGTGATTGAGATAGTTGATGATAGTTGTCCTTATCCTGTGCTGTTAGAAATTGATTGGGATTTCAACAATTCCACTGTTGTTGACTTAAATAAAAGAAGAATGATGTTTGAAGATGATTGCACCTCTGGATCCTGATGAAGGTCGAAGATACACATAACCCATCAGAGAAGAAGATCATGCATATGAGATAGAGAATATATATAAATTGACAGCGAGACAATAGGATTACATTAACCCTACATCATATGGGAATTTAAGCTGGCGAAGTGACAACGCAGGCTCATCAGACTCAAAAAATCACTAGATAATTGGCAGAACAAAATGTATGAAGTCTCTGTGCAGAGGTGTGCTAGATTGACCAGGGAAGTTCACTGGATTGGCACAGAAGTAATCAATCTGCCCAAATTTGATGGTTTAAATAATTTAGAAACATTCTTACCAGATTTTGAAGAAATTGTACCAGTACAACAGATATTTTTGGTATTGGATGAGGCTTTTAAAGAAAATCCAGCAATATGGTGGGGGACACATAAAAATAACATCGTGGACTGGATGCAATGTCTCACTTTGATGGCAGTGGGTTTTTCAGAACAAGTAGAAGGATGCAAAGTTCGATACATGGGTCAAATTTTTCTGAAGGACCATGTGCGAGGTTGTGAGGAGGCCTGGAGAAACATTCCTCAAGAACAGTGGGTGCATAATTTCATCAACACTCTGGACACAATGCTTATCAATTGGTATCTTCAAGAAGAGTTGTGCCTCACCACTTCAGATTGGTACGGTATGAATCAAAACTTTGTAGCTACATTTTCATTTTAAATACAGTACCCTTCAATAGATAAATATCTACAAGTTGTAAGATAGAAAGTCTTTGAGGAGGCACCTAACCTCCCTATTGAGCAAGAAGAGGATGAATGGACTGAACTTCTTCAGAAATTGCAAGGATGTTACAATATCAATGCTGATGAAGATGATGATCCTAGGAATGTGAACATCGCAGAAACAAAAGGACAGAGAGATGTAGAAGGATCGGGAGTCGAACTACCTTTCATTGGACAACCGATAAAAATCAAGAAAGTTAATATTGGAACAGAGAAAGCACCTAAGCTTCCCAATGTTGGAGATTACTGGGATGATGCCACCATTGATAAGATCACATAAGTAGTGCATGAATACCAGGACTTGTTCCCAACCAAGTTCACTGATATGAAGGGAATTAAAGGGCCCATGGGAGAGATGAAGATCCCCTTGAAGCCATATGCCATGCTAGTTAAGAAGAGACCCTACAAATTGAATCCCAAATATAAGCAGAAAGTGAAGATTTAACTAGACAGGATTTTGGAAGCAGGAATCATAGAACCCGTGGAAGAGTTAGAATGGATTAGCCCTATGGTGGTACAAGATAAGAAGACAAGAGAGATCAGGAGATGTGTATATCTCAGGAAGCTGAATGATGGTTGTTTACATGATCCATTTCCTAGACCGTTTACAAACGAAGTGTTAGATAATGTAGGAGGTCAGGAAGTTTACTCCTTCACAGATGGATTTTCAGGTTATCACCAGATCAAGATTGCCAAGCAAGATCGCCACAAGACCACATTTTCAACAGAATGGGGATCCTACCATTACATAGTGATGCCTTTTGGATTGAACAATGCACCATCCATCATTTCTAGGGTGGTGGTATACGAATTCAAGAAGTTTTTACATAAATGTTTGGAAGCATATTTTGATGATTGGACTGTTTTTAGCTTATTACAAAACCATATTGAATGTTTAATACTAATGTTGGATAAGTGTAGGCAATTTCATATTTCCCTGAACCTGAAGAAGTGAATATTATTTTCATCCTTTGGAGTGTTGCTAGGGCATATTGTGTGTAAGCAGGGGCTACTGTTAGATCCATCCAAGATTTACATTATAATTAATCTACCCCCCCTACCTCAGTCAAACAACTGTGCACTACGCTGGGACATACTTGATACTAAATAAAGTTCATTAAGGGATATGCACAGATTACAACACCTATGGAGAAGTTATTAAAGAAATATTGTGAGTTTCAATGGACAAAAGAATGTTAGTAGATCTTTGACACATTGAAACAGAAAATGGTTAGTACGCCTATTCTAGTTTTCCTAGATTGGAGCAAGGAATTTCACGTGCATGTCGATGCTTCATCTATTGCACTAGGAGCAGTGTTAGCACAACCATGATCAGGATATATTGACCATACATTATCCTTTGCTAGAAGCAATCTATCTACACCTAAGATAAACTACACTACCACTGAGAGAGAAGGTTTATCCAAGGTGTATGCACTGCAAAAGTTTTGACACTACTTGTTGGGAGGACATTTTAATATGTTCACTGATCAATCTATGTTTAAATACCTAGTCAACAAGCCAGTGTTGGGGGGAAGGATATGCATATGGTTACTACTATTCTAGGAATATGATTTTGAAATTGTGGTCAAGCCAGGGAGAATGAACAAGGGACCTGACCACTTGTCTAGGTTGGAGCATGGAGAGGAACCTACTAGTTTGGAGGATACACTACTAGATTCACATTTGTTGGACATCAGAAGGGTTGATGATCACTTTGTCGAGATAGTCTAGTTCCTATCAGCAGGAATGGAACCTCATAAATATACAATCATTCAGAAAAAAAACAACTGGTAGTTCGCGCTGTAGATTTTTCACTTATAGTTGGACAACTATACAAGATGGGACCTGATGAGATCTTGAGGAGATGTGTTATGGAGGTAGAAATACCACTGATTCTAGAAGAAGCACATGAAGGCATCATAGGAGGACACTATGCAGGAAAAGAAACAACGCAGAAGGTTCTTAGAGCTGGCCTCTAGTGGCCTACCTTACATAAAGATGCTAAGGAATACTATAAAGCCTACGATGTATGCTAAAGAGTTGGGAAACCTTCCAGAAGAGATGAGATGAATTTATCACCGTAGATGACCTTACAGGAATTTGAAAAATGGGCCATTGATTGCATGGGACCTATTAACCCATTAGGAAAGCACGCAGGATCCAGATACATCATCACTGCGACAGAGTATTTGACCAGATGGGTAGAAGCAAGAGCGGTGAAGGACTGTAGTGCAACTACAACTAAACGATTTATATTTGATGATATCATAACTAGGTTTGGATGCCCGAAGACCCTGATGAGTAATCAAGGTACACACTTTATTAATAATAATATCGAAGCTTTGACTTAGGAATTTGAATTCCTCCATCAAAAGAGTACTCCTTACCATCCACAAGAGAATGGGATGGTTGAAGCTTTCAACAAGATCTTGGAGAGAGAACTGATGAAGATTTTCAGTGTGAACATGGATGACTGGGATCTGAGAGTACCAACAGTGCTATGGGCCTATAGAACTACTTGGAAGAATATGACAATGTAGACTCCGTTTAAGTTGGTTTATGGTCTAGAAGTAGTTGTCCCTATGGAATATTTGGTTCCTAGTCTCAGAATTGCAGCATTCATAGATATGGATGGCACTGGCGTTGTTCAAGAGAGGCTTGCGCAATTGGTGGAACTAGAAGAAGACATATTTATTGCAATATTTCATCAATAGGTATAGAAGGAACAAGAAAAGGCCTACCATGATAGACATATCAAGAATAAATCCTTTAAACAAGGAGATTTGGTATTGGTATATGAAAACAATTTCATGAATCATCCAGGGAAATTCAAAACACATTGGCTTGGGCCATTTGAGGTTGCATATATTATAGAAGGAGGAGCTGCGCAATTGAAGATGCTAAATGGAGAGTGGAAGGAAGGTTTAGTGAATGAGAGCCAGTTGATATTGTACTATGACAACTAGTTGCCTCACAGCTCTCAATAAAAGCATAAGGAGACGAGTCTAGGTACCAGGTGCAGTTGAAATTGGGTACCATACATAGAAAAGACAGTTTGCATAGGGAAGGAAGGGACAGAAAATAAAGAACAGGCTACTCTACGCAGTCTGAAGTCGAAGAGAAATAGAAGGTTCAGACCCAAAGTGCCTCGGAACGACTCACATGTGAGTGTTGGGGGCTTGTTGGCCCTTGGTTATGGAAGGAACGAAGTGTGAATTACAAACTGCGCGGAAAGAACATTGACTAAGATTGGTTTGAAGTGGTGAAAGAAGCAAAAAATAAGGAGTGAAGTAAGAGAAAGCAAGTTGTTGAACAAGAAGACCGAGGAAGACAGATAAGCATATAAGATGGATCGTGGACAACTCAACAAGTGGAAAAAGACACCAATAGATGCTTTGGATCACCTCGCAGAAAAAAAGGAAAGACAGGCTGGCGAAGCCCTGTAAACATGGGTCAAGTTGACCTAGGGTTTTAGACACCTAGGGTTTTGGCATTTTACGGTTTTGACACCTAGGTTTCGGCCTAAGGTTTTCTAAGAGTCATTGTAATGTATAAATAAGGGTCAAGAGGACCTGGTTTGGGTTAGAGAATATAATGAGAAATTATTTTTGTTGAGAGAGAGAAGTATTCTGTCGAGAGAGAGTCTGTGTTGTAAGATCTTCAGTTGGGTGCAAAGATCAATCCTGCATCTGGGTGCACAAGGAGGGGAGAGAAAGAGAGAGAGTGGGAGAGAGATCTACAAGCTAAGAGAGCAGATAGAACTGTATGTTTTCCTATGATATCAAGAAACACAGTTCTATGGACATAGCCCTAGGGAGATGGTGAACCACGTATATATTGTTGTTCTGTGGGATTGATGTTGTGTTCTTTTGCCTTCTTATTACTTTGTTATTGCATCATTGTGTTAGATCTGAGATATAACTAAGCGAATTAGGGTTGAGTTGGTAAACAATAACTATATTGTTGTGTATTATTGCGTTGAATCCACTTTGCATTTCCTCTAGTTGTAGACACCTGTGTTCTGCAACCCCCTATTGCTACTTTGGGTGAGACTGCATCTACTTCGCAGGTGTTGCCGAAAGGGCCAATAGTTAGTGTTTTTTGGTGCATTGTTAGAGATGAACCCTGGGTCTGCCCCTATGCCAACATACATGATTATGTATATTTTATGAATGTCGTGGTGTATATTCTCTTCTAGGTGATACATTTCCCTCACAATGGAAGCATTGTCACTATTGACCAACTGGCATCTAATAATCACCATCCTAATTTGACATTAGTTTAGGATGCCCCTTTATATGCTCCTAGTGTTGATGTAGACTCTACCCCATCATGAGTAAATTATGTGGCATATTATCCTCTATGTTCAATTGCTTTTGAGTAGGAACCTATGCAATCATATTTTCCTTCTCGAGACATGGTCTCAACAATTGATCAGTTGGGGGAATGGGAGCCCTTGTTCCCCCCTCTTGGTCCAAGTGATATCGAGTTTCCTTTTGAGTCTAATATGCCTATTTGTATGTCCTCAATCCCTTATGCTTATGATTCTTCACTGATAGACTCTGCCAGTCCTAGCCAGAACCTCCATCGTTATATGGAATATGGCCAGTTTGCTTCACCCTTTGGGACTGTCAACCCTTCTTGTTCGCGTGATTTATCAAATATTGAATTAGATTTGGATGAAGATATCCTTGAAGCCATGACTATGGATTATATAATGTGGGAAGAATTTCTTTATGGTTTTCATTTTCTTCTCTGTTAGGAGACTTTCCAAGTTGACTATCGAAGAGACTCTTGGTAAGAGCCTAACAATGAATTCTACATGAACAAGTAATATGCATGAGTCGTAAGGTTGTGCGATGCCTTGTACCATATTTTATAGTCCGGGTTTTCTATTTTCAAGTTTGCTATTCAGCAACACCTCTTATTTTCTGAAGTTTCTATCTATATTGGATTTATTAACTTTTGGATGAGTGTTATTGGCCTTATATGCAGGATCTTGGTGAAATTTTTCATTGACTTTTGTTCATTGTATCGATCTGTTATGACAAGTATTGACCTAGAAACTGGCATATAGGTTAGAATTTTCCCTACTTGAATTTTTGCATTATTTGTTTCCTAGTTCATTTAGCCTTAGGATCAACCCCACTGAATTATCACACTAACCTTCCTTGTTGATAAATGTGTCATAGTTTATGTTGTAGAGCCTTCCTTCCATCGAATTCCTAGTTAGAGCCCTGTTTTCCATTTGGTTCCCATGTCGAAGTACTTCATAGGCACGGGAGCCCTGTTTAGCCCCTCCATGACTTTGTGTTGAAGCCTCATCCTTCTTCTTCATATTTTTTCTTGCCTATACCCACGGGACTCCCAAAGAGCATGGTTTGTTGTCTTTCAAGATAACTTAAGCTATGAAAACAAAAGATAATGAGAATTTGTTTATCATTTCTAGCCTCGTACAGATAACTTAATAAAAGGATCCCCTCTGGAGTCTTCTTTAATCCCTTTTCATACTCTCAAAATTGAAAAGATTGTCGAGCGATCTTGTTTCCTTTCACGCTCGTCAAAGTGAAATTTGAAGGCACATCTTTCCAACAATAATTTACCCATTTTCGGTCCAGATGGCTAATTTTATGACAAAGGTACACCCTAGGAGCTACAGTTCACCAAGAGAGTATTCTCATGAGTAATTTTAACCCTTTTTCAGGCTTGAGGGACTAAATTTGTGAAAAGGGCCATTCTCCCTGGTTTTGGTTTATCACGTTTTCGGTCTTTGGAGATTATTTACGAAAAAAGAAACCCCTTGGAGTCTTATTTAATCCCTTTTCAGACTCCCTAAACAAGAAAAGATAGTCGAGTGACCTTATTTCTTTTACACTCGTTAATTGGTTCAGAAGAAATATCTATTTGGAATAAGTTTAACCCTTTTTCAGCCAATAGATTACCCAAGAAAAAGGTATGCCTCATGTTAGCACAAACATCTGCAGTGAAAAAAGTAACTCAGAATAAATGTGAAATCTAGTTCTGGAAAGTGGCGCTAACAAAATTCCCGGTATCATACTCTGTTTTTCATGAAACACACACACGTATTTTTCCGGTTTGCCCGTTAATTTTCATGTCAGTCAAACATCAAGGTTACATCGGTTTATAGACCACATCATGTGATATGAGTGTTTGGCATGGATATTAGTTCGAAGCAGTTCAACCAAGTCCTTTGTTTTCACTAGAAACGTCCAAACACAACATTCAAAATCAATCCATTTCGGGCTTGAAATACAAGAAAACAAATAGGTTCAATTTTCAATGGTAGAGATCCCATGTACAGTTCAGATTAACATCTCTTGTGCATTTGGAGTTTCAAATTCACACAAGGATTAATGACCAGACAAAATCCTTGAAGTACCAAAGTACGAAAGTGTCGGAGTCACTTGGCACTTATCCGCTGAGGACACATGGCACTTATACGTTAGGACATTTGGCACTTATCCGTCGAGGACACATGGCAAGTGCTAAAATAGTAGGCTTACCCAGATCATAGATTGCAACAAGATCGACGACCACTCTTCATTAGGGAGACATAAAGTGCTCGAACATTAAAATCCTAGAGCGGTCCCACAATCAAAACCATGGTATAACTAGAGAGGTATGTGGTAGTTGGTGGTGGATTGTGGGAGTCGGAGTGGTGTGGATCCAAACTACCCTTGACAACTTCTACAATCACGTGCTTATATAGGGTCCAATCCAAGAGCAGTGCATGGCAGCAAAAATGGGCATTCCCAGATCATAGATTGTAACAAGATCGATGGCCACACTTCATTGTGGAGACATAAAGTGCTCGAACGTTAAAATCCTAGAGTGGTCCTGCAATCAAAACCATGGTATAGCTAGAGAGGTACGTGGTAGTTGGTGGTTGATTGCGGGAGTTAGAGTGGTGTGGATCCAAACCTCCCTTGACAAATTCCACAATCATGTGCTTATATCACGTCGAGGTTCCAATCCGAGAGCAGCGCATGGCAATGAAAACTGAGCGTTAAGCAAAATCATCAAAGGAAAGTCACAAGGAGAAGCAGAATGCTAGCAGACTGCAACCAGTCCCTCACAGAGAAAACAAGAATGTAGAAGACTCCCAGAATTACCTTTTAGTTGTGACATGTTATCAAGATGTTGGAATCAATTTCGTATCAGATTAGATAAGGTTATTAAGGTAACTCAAGTATGTCCTATTTTTTGGGGTTTCGTTGTAACTTCCCATATTTTAGGGTACAAATCATCATGCAGTTATTTCTATTTTGGGAAAAAATTAATTTTTGAAATATAAGATATCTAAATGAGTAGGACCTCCTGGAAACTATATATTCTAATGTTTTTCATGTAAAAGGGGTTCATCCCAACACCCAAGGGGGTTTGATAAAGGGAATGACTGTATATTTTAGTTTGTGAGCCAGAGGGGCATGTGGCTATTATTTTTGTGTCATTGAAGATTCATATGAGTTGTTTCATCATATTTGTCTTCTATGTTCTCTGTTATATTCTTCATCTTGTTTGAATGTATTTATGATTTTAAGGATAAAAAATTTCTTTTGATTGATATATTCTTGATGCAGTAGAAGATTTGTTGTAAACTTGCCTATTTATCATTGTTTACTATTTAGACACATCTAAATTCTCTTTACAGAGAGTATATTTTCTTAGAGAATATTCGTATTTATGTTAATTCTCTTATTATTCTCTTCATCATTACACAAATCATTTGTCTAATAGGAAACTTAAATGCCTTTAATGAGAAGACTATTTATGACTTCATTGCCTAATGGTCTATCACTGATCTACAGTGATATCTGTTGTATTTTCCTTCCTTTTATGTCTTTCTTACCCCTTTATTTTAAACCTAATATTAAATCAATTTGTATGTTACCAAGATTACTCCCATTTGCAGTCTAGGGTGACTCTTGGAGTGATAACATAAATGGCACCATTGCCGGGGAACGAAGTGTGAAGCTAGCTTCCTTGGGAGAATGAAATAGATCCAACTCTTGATGGTAGACAAGAGAGGGACACATAAGTTGACTGTAATTATCTACTTGGAAAATCCACATCAAAGACTCCACTGGGGAGGATCCTATCGACAGAAAGATGAAGGGGAAAAGTGTAAAACTAGGTATCATTTCATTAGTTTTCTACATGAACTCTTGTTCTTCTTTACCAGCTCTTTCCTGTCTTTTCCTTTACATATAAATAGGATCATATTGTTCTTTGTGTATGTATAATCATAATCCTTCTTTCATATATCCATCCTTGCAAGAAGACAAATTGCATCATACTTGTATTGTTAAAGTTGGTCCCGAACCTTCATTTCATCCTCTTGAGAAGAATGAGGTTTATATTTCAATCCCTCCTCAATCTAATCAACCTTGTAACCATGAGAGTGATGAAGTTGATTCAAATCCTTCTCAAATCTCATCACCTTCTACTGTTACTGTTGAACCTTTCCATCATCCTGTTAAACCCCATATTCATCCTACTAGTTTTCAAACTAGAATTAGAGACAATATGTTTAAACCTTTAAGGCTGCCATATCAACTTCATCCATATACTCTTGATTTTTTTGGGTATCTTCCACGGTTTTTTGGAGAGGATCATGTTACAGATGAGAGGAATTTGGAGGCCTTTGAGAAATATTTTGATCAGTTTGAGATAGTTCATGATGATGTTACAATGAGGTTGTTCCCCAAATCCTTATTTAGAAATGTTTTTGTGTGGTTTAAGGTTTTGGGATCCAATTCCATTGGTTCTTGGATCGAGCTATGCAATGCATTTTTAAATTTTTGGGGTGAGAACAAGTCCCTTGATTATTACTTGGCTTATTTTAATTCTTTGAGGAGAGGGGAAGAGGAAGCCTTGGTTATCTTCAAAGTGAGGTTTTATAGTGTTTATCATAGTATACCAGTGGAAATCCAACCTTTTGAGACTACTTCCATGGTGTATTATGTAATGGCTCATCATTAAGAGCTTGTCCTTCTCTTGAGAGAAAGGAAATATTCATCGTTAAAATGCTTATTTGAAGATGTTGAAGAATTTTAGGAGAACATTCGTGCTAGCAAGAGGATTCATATGCAAGCTATTGGCAGTAGACCATAGTGGGAAAGAAAGTGTGCACAAAGAAGAATGCCAGCTGGAAGAGAAATCGTGGGAAAGGAAGCATGCAAGAGGAAAGACACCACTGGTAAGAAGCACAACACGTACGAATGCAAGAAGGAGGCGACAGCTAGAAGGAAGCAAAGCACGCATGCAGAGAAGGAAGACCTAATGACAGTAGGGTTAGGGTTTTTGTAAGGTTTTTGTGTAAATGGCTGAAGAGCCTGATAGATATAAATATAGATATGCAGGTATCATAGAGAGGTTCGGTTAGGTTCAAGTTTGATACTTTTGTAGAAGTTGATATGGTAGGGAATGTTTTTGAATAGATGCACTATTTTTGTAAAGAAATTCAGCTAAAGCGGGAGAGAAAAGGTAGATCTTGAGGATTAGATCACGGGTCATGGAGCCTGGTGCGATCTAGTTCGCCTCACATAGATATTACCCATCTGAGGAGAGTTGTAAGTGCGCAGCGCGAGAATTGCAAAACTACCATAATAAGAGAGCCAAGAGCCAAATATTTGTGGACGTAGCCCAGGAGGGGGTGAACCACGGTAATATCTGTGTAATGTGATGAATGCATGCATATCTTTGTCATATTTTTAGTAGTTAAATGTTGTGTGCAATGAATGAATGAGTTATTATATTTCTTGGTTAATTGATGTTGGAATATAACAAACGAATACCACGGAGGTTAAAATATAAAAGAAAATAGTAGTAGTTCGTAATACAAATCATAATTAATGGCTCAGAATGCAAATCCCCTATCTCATACTCAATCCTAGGATGTAAATACCTGAGTCTTACAACCACCCATTTAAATCTATCTTGGGTGAGACTACGCAGTGCATTCTGTGTACTGCATTGCCTTTTAGTTTACCAGAAGGGCCAATAGTTTTAGGCTTTGTTGGTACCTTTAAAGGATATGAAACCTGGGTCAACAAAGAAAACAATAGAGAAGAGTAGTTCAGAATGAGAAAACCAACAAATGGTTCCTTTGCCGTGTTAAGAGGAACAAGAGAGGAATGAGTATATGAGATAGAATGCATGAGAAAAGAATGAGTGAAACCAAAAGACCGTTGAGCCACTAGAAGGAAATGTTGAAACCGTGGAACCCCACGAAAGCTGAAATCGAAGGCTGGATGAGAAATAAAGAGCTATATTTTTCCCAAAAAGATCATATAAACCCTAGCATCACACCTCGTAAATATCTGGATAAATACATGTTTACAGATTTACAAAAAGTCTTTTTCTTTGATTTTCACCACCTACTACAGGAGTGGATACTAAGGTTGAAAGATAACCATGCAACAAACCAGATCTGACAGCTAGATTGGACCCCAATACAAATTGAGCAGTTACAACAAGTGAACAACAAATTCGCCCACACAGTCGACTTTTGGCTTGACAATATTGTGGCAGGCTTCATCACAAATTTTGCAGTTGACACAATGAAGTCATACAGTGCAGCAGAGCAGGAATTTCTACGTGGACCCCATGGAAGGTAAATTCGATCACTATATACTTATATTAAAATACTGCTATATCAAAAAGGTGTAATGAAAATGGACTAGAACAACTAGACTTCCTTGCGTGCATGGGGGAAGGGGGGAAGCACTAACATAGGAAGGATAAATGGATGGAGGTGAGGATAAAGGAAAGAATAAGGAGGAATTCTTGGACTTTATCTTGATGGATGATGACCATATTAAGTGGATCTTGGCATCACCAGGAATGACGCATAGTGGAGTACCCTACCAATATAAGGTGAATACCAAGAAAAGAGTCGTAGCTGTGAGGGAGGGCTTGGCAAGAGATGAAGAAGAGGTAGAGGATATCTAGGATGTGGAGCAGATTGAGGAAATCCTGAGCACCACATATGAGAGGAAAATAAGAGGCCCAATACCAAGAGGAGAAGATAGCCATCCTTTCCATATTAATGTTAGTGTGGAACCCATAAACCCATGTGCGACCAATACACCAAAGATAACACCACCATTTATACAACTGAAGTTTGGAGGAAGTCTGATAGAAAGAATTACATCTACCGCAGGAGCAACAACTAGAGGAGCCAGTTCAGGCAGTACTATTCAAGTATCCACACCACGCAGCGGAGGTACCAATTTAGTATTTAGAATGGCAGGACACGATCCCATGATCATATTATTGGAATTTTGAGGAGAAGCTGGAGAGGACCCTGAGAATCATTTGTTAATTTGTGCAAATATCTAGGAGGAAAAACATATCACTGATGAAGATACCAAACTTGCACAACTAGTAATCACACTGAGAGACTACACACTAGACTGGTACACGAGTCTAGACACAGACAGTTCCCCTGGGATGATGAGGACACTTGCAGACATTAAGAAACTACTTATTAATGAGTTTCAGAAGATGAGCTCAGAGGATCAGTACATGAATGAGATGATCGAGATAAGACAGAAACCATGAGAGTCTGTATGGGAGATTGATTAAAGATTCAAGCGATTGAAGGGGAAGTTAAAATACCTTATGATTGAGATCCAACAACGACACTTGTTTGTCAACTCACTACTCCCACACCTAAAATATCCATTACGACAGAAAAAGTTTTAGACACAGGTCAAGGCTCTATAGGCAGCCTTGTCATTGGAAGAGAACTAGTACCAGCAGACAGACCTCGCTATTGAAGAATTGAAGGAGGATTTGAAGAACCTGACATTTCAATTGAACCATAATAAGAACAAGGACAAACGAGAAGCTGTTTGGTGCACAACATGCAGGATAAAAGGACACCACAAGAATGAATGTCCAACATTCACGTAGTATATGGAAACAAGCATGCCAAACCCGCTACCATGGGGAGGATTATGGTGCGAAATATGCAAGAAAATGGGTCACAACCCTTATCACTGCACGATGATGCAGAAGTACCAGACAGTTCCAAAGAATTCTTATTTCACCTTTTGTAAGTCAGTGGGCCACGACAAAAAAGATTACAAAACTATGGAGTTGATGCAGGAAAGAACGTTAGACGCATACAAGGTACAGGCCAAAATTATGAATGGGCAAGCAACGCCATCGTTCAATCAACCCCCAACTCCATACAACATTGTGCAGTAGCAGTACAATACTACGTATCAACCATATAGTAATGCACAACCACAGTACAACCCGACACAACCCTAGTATAATACCGTGTAGTACAATCAGGCACCACATACAACACACCAAGAGGAGATCGAGCAGGCTATTGAGGAGGAGGATGAACCAAAGAAGGTTTCGGACATGGTAGAGGACTAGTCACATGTCACAACTGTCAGCAACTGAGACATTATGTATGGGAATTCCCACTGCCTCCAGTGACTTGTATGTATTTTCACACATGGGATCATGAGATAGAGGAATGTATGACACTATTAGCAAGGATCTAGGAAAAGAGGAACCAAAAAAACCAAATTGTTCAATGGATTTACGCCGAAGAAAGGGGGAGGATGGACGAAACATCAACATAGTCACCTATGGAGGAGCGAAGATAGGAAACGAAGCATTCCGAAAAGAACCTGCATAGAACCAATGGGTAAAGAAGAACATCGAACCAAGGAAGCAGTTCGATGCACCCACAGAAAGGGAGACCTTTAAGGAATCCATACAAGAATTTTAGGAGGTGTACACCGCATCGACTTCTACTGCGCAACTAGCCCATGAAGCCCTAGAATACAAAATTCTGCCAGCATTAGATCATACCAACTAAATGCCACCTAAAGGACAAGTAAGTAATATCAAAGATTTTTTTCAGTCATGCATAAAAATGTTAAGTGATCCTTCATCTGTGAAAATATTGCAAAAACTCCTAGACAAATGTAGCAGCGAGATGGAACAAAAGCTAGAACCGAAAATTGTCAATCATCTAGACACAAGAAGAAGAAAAAGTAGGGAATTTAGGTTGAATTCTAACATTGGGGATTTCAATATGGGAGACATCATACTCGACCTAGGATCCGAAGTAAATATGATCCCCAAGAAAACCTGGCAATGCATGGGAGAGCCAACATTGGGATATTCAAATGTCCAATTAAAACTAGCAAACCAACATAGGGTCCTACCAATAGGGAGACTGAAAGGACTAAGAATAGATCTTGATGGAGTGCACACTAAGGCAGACTTTGAAGTCATTGAAATAGTAGATGGCACAAAACCGTACTCAACACTAATCGGTCTTGATTGGGCGTTTGACAACCAGACTATAATCAATTTGAAGACAATAAAAATGACATTTGAATATGGAGATTACATGGTCATAGCACTAGTAGACCCATCATAAAGGGAGAGGTTCGTAGAACCCACTTGCTTGCACTTAGAGGAGATCATCCAGTTGTACATAACAACTGCATGCGAGGAGGATTATGTAAACCCAACTGCAGATGAGTTACTCAGTTTGTGCAACATTACTTCATGCGCAATAGATTCAGACACTAGGCTATAAAAATGGTAGCAGAGACTACGTGAAGTATCCACGATAAGATGTGCAAGAATAGACCGCGCAGTACAGTGGTTAGGTATATAAATCAAAGAAACACCTAGTTTCCATGGACTAAATTATTTGGAAACATTCTTGACACAATATGAAGACGAAGTATTAGAGAACCAGAGGCTGCTTGCACTAGACTTAGCACTCAAGAACAGACCCGCAAGATGGTGGGGTGCACACAGGGAGACTATCACAAACTGGTATCAATGTAAGTGGTTACTGCACATACAGTTCGGTGCAGAAGAGACAGACAACAAACAACATAGATACAAAGGACTAGGGACACCAGTGAAACACTTGGAGGAGTGAAAAATGCTGTGGAAAATGACACCACCAGAGGAATGGCCTCACCACTTCATTCGCACATTAGAGGGAATATCAACGAACTAGTATACAAACCAGGAACTATGCAAAGGAAATAGAACATGGATGACATTGCAACAGAACTTTACTATCACTTTCTCATTCGAGCATGAGAACCCCAACATAGATGCAGCCCTGAAATGGATTAGAGGAGTCATATTCATTGAAGAACCAGAAATATAATTTATTACCGAAGAGTAGTAGCGAAATAAGAAGATAGTTAAGGAACTATTGTCATGTTACCAGGTACAGTACGAAGCACCAGTCAAAGATGACCCACGTGACATTCATATTGAATAAGTAGGAGGCGAAAGAGATGTAAGGGACCACCCATAGAATCTGAAGTTATTTCCACACCAATCAAGGTAAATAAATTTAACATCAAAACAATTGAACATCCCAAAATGGCCAGCATTAGAGATTATTGGGATGAGTCAACAGTAGAAAGAATCACAGATTTGTTGCACGAATATAATGACCTATTTCCTACAAAATTTATAGAGATGAAGGGCATAGAAGGAGAACTGGGAGAGATGAAGATACCTCTCAGATATGAAGCGAGACCAATTAGACAATGACCATTTAGGCTGAACCCCATATATAAACAAAAAATTAAAGAGGAGATTGATCAGATGCTCGAAGCCAACATAATTGAACCAGTCAAGGAATCAGAATGGATAAGACCGATGGTCGTACAGGACAAGAAACAAGGAAGAGGGATTAGGATATGCGTTGACTTAAGGAAGTTGAATGATGCATGCCTACATGACCCATTCCCTACACTGTTCATGGATGAAGTGTTAGAGAATGTGGGGGGAGACGAATCTTACTCATTCACTGATGGATTCTCAGGCTACCATCATATTAAGATAGCATAGGAGGACAGATACAAGACCACTTTCATGACGGAATGGGGATCTTACCAATATAAATTCATGCCATTTGGACTGAAGAATGCACCAACAATATTCTCCAAAGTGGTTATCGCAACATTTAAAGAATTCATTCATCAGTTTCTCGAAGTATACCTGGATGACTGGACAGTCTATAGTCTGTTGAAAAACCATGTGGAAGTCTTACGCTTGATGTTAGAACGATGCAAACAGTGTCAGATATCACTAAGCATAAGGAAATGTATATTTGGAACACCATTTTGGATACTATTGGGCCATATAGTATGCAAACACGGGATATTGGTTGATCCAACAAAGATCGCAGTCATCATTAATTTACCAGTGCCAAAAACATTCTGTCATCTACGAGCGACGTTAGGACACACATGATACTACATGAAGTTCATCAAAGGGTATGCGTAGATCACAACACCAATGGAGAAACTAATAAGAAAGGATATAAAGTACCAATGGAACGACGAGTGTCAAAACGTCCTGGATACCTTGAAGATAAAGATGGTCACTGCATTGATATTAGTATTTCCATACTGGGAAAAGACATTCCATGTGCATGTAGATGCATCCATGATAGAACTTGGAGATATCCTAGCGCAGCTAGGAAGAAGAGACTTGGATCACCTGATAGTGTTCGCAAGAAGAAAACTATCTAACTCCGAACAAAATTATAACACAATGGAAAGAGAAGGCTTAGCTATGGTTTATGCACTTTAGAAGTTCAGACACTACCTATTGGGAAAACATTTTAAGATGTTTGCATATCACTCAACCCTAAAATACCTAGTCAACAAGCTAGTGTTGGGGGGGAGGATCTGTTGATGGTTAATGCTATTTCAAGAATTCGACTTCCAAGTAATAGTTAAACCAGGAAAACTGAATGCAGGACCTGACCACCCATCATGGGTCACAAATGGAGAAGAACCCGCGAACTTAGAAGACAAATTTTCAGATGCACAGTTATTCTTAGTATATATTGTTGATGACTACTTCACAGAGATCATCCAGTACTTGAGAACAGGTTCTGCGTCGCAAGAATATAACACCGCGTAGAAGAGGAACCTGGTAGTTCGCACAACCGACTACCAATTGATCGCAGGACATCTATATAAAATGGGCACATATAACATTTTACGAAGGTATGTGTTAGAGAATGAATGACCAAGAATTTTAGTAGAAGCCAATGAGGGATTGGTAGGAGGACACTATTCAGGAAAAACTACCATGCAGAAGGTACTTCGCACAGGATTATGGTGGCCAGCCATTCACAGAGACTCGAAAGAGTACTTTCAGAGATGCAATGTCTGTCAATGGGTAGGAAAACCCAATAGAAGGGAAAATATGCCATTAAGACCGCAAGTGACATTAAATTCATTTGATAAATGGGCAATAGACTTTGTGGGACCAATTAAACCACCATCCAAAAGAACAGGGGCAAGATACATCATCACCGTGACGAAATGCCTAACAAGGTGGGCGGAAGCCACACCAGTAAAACACTGCAATGCAGAGACAGTTGCACACTTTTTATTTGAACAAGTAATTACTAGGTTTGGGTGCCCAAGAGTTTTGATGAGAGACCAAGGCATGCATTTCATAAATACCATCATCCAGGCGATGCTCGAAGAATTTGAAGTTCACCATCAAAAAAGCACACAGTATCATCCACAGGCAAATGGCATGGTAGAAGCCTTTAACAAAATTCTAGAGAATGCACTGACAAAGATCTATAACGTCAACAGAGACGACTGGGACCTCAAAGTACCAGTAATATTATGGGCATATAGGATGACATGTAAGAAATTGACAGGGCACATACCATTCAAACTCGTCTACTTCCAAGACACAATAGTTCCATTAGAAGTTTTAGTACCCATCTTATGCGTAGAAACTATCACACAAATGATAGAACGCGACGCAATACAGGAAAGATTGAACCTGCTGTTAGCAATGGAGGAAGACCGAATCCTGGCAGGATTCCATCAACAAGTGTAGAAGGCCAGAGAAAAAGCATGGCATGATTGACATATTAAGAAGAAGACTTTGATGGAAGGAGATCTAGTATTTCTCTATGACAACAAGTCATTTCAACACCCAGGAAAGTTGAGAATGCATTGGTTAGGACCATACGAGGTCAAATCTATAACATACAGAGGAGCTATATAGTTAAGAGACTTAGTAGGCACAGATCTTAGAGGAATGATCAACGGGAGCTGACTGAAGCTGTATAAGGCCAGCCGACCACCCACCATGCAATAAAAAAAATAAAACCACAAAAAGGCCACAGGACGCTCAAAACACGAATGCAGTAAAGGCAAGGGTAACAGTCACATGACAAAGAAAAATGAGTGGGAAACAAAAAGACGAAAAAAGAAGGATGGCAGGACAACACTAAGAGGAATTAAGGCATGAAAAGGACTGATGGAACATCACATTAAACATGCCAAATGGAAATGACAAAGTAAGCGTAATGGAAAGTATGAAACTGTCACAGATGCATTGAACCCACAGTTACGGTGCATTAATCATATCATGGATGAAGCGTCCTCGATAAGCTCCATGAAAAACCCATACAACACGTGAGCACAAAAGAAACTTGTCTATTCGCGAAAGGAGAATAGAGAGAGAGAAACAACAACTCAAATAAATAGAGAGAGACCACAGAGCTCACCGCAGTATTCTAAAGTCAGCAGATGTTTGACACTCACCACTATGGCACCACTGAATTTTGTCTAACTAGGCTAGACTAACTAGAGTTCAAACTAGGTCACGAGGACCACTAGAAGAAAAAGAGAAACACCAACCAGATATCGTTGATATCGATGAGATCCCATCCCCTAGAGATACCACCGGTGAAATCTACACTGATACTGGAGGAGATTCAGTAGCCACAACCAGAGTAACTGAAAGAGGAAATGTCAGTAGCGGCGCAGGAACCTCAGAACAAGAAAGAAGAAAACCAACATGAAGTGTGTTATCACTGAAATTTCATCCGCACATGGCGACAAGAACTCAGCATCGTCAAACAGTAATGAAGTCATTCATGGCCCTGAATTAATCTCATAGCATTCCAAAAAGGTTAAAAACTATACAAAGTAGTGAAAAATTAAAGAGCGCTTTACAAAAGTTGGGCGCGCGCGCACATGCGTGGAACAGGAACGTAGAATGTGTGCATATGCGCACGATGCACGACTGTTAGCGCAAAAATCCGTGCACCTGCTAAACGATGCATTTATGAATGTGGTCGGCCTCCCAACCACTTATGGTTCATCTCCCAAGCTGATTTGACTTCCAAATCTGGGCTGGATCCGAATGGTGGGCTGGTCAAAGACCTAATAATGCCCTAAATGGCCTCTTTTCACACTACAAAG